>AIET01000491.1:0-357818 GCA_000292665.1 Helotiales sp. EF0021
TGAGCTTATTGTATGTTTAATTTTGGGATTGGGAATTGGATTCTAGGTTGGATTGCATGCATGCTTGCGGTGAGGTTAGAATGCAAAAGTGTTATTCACAGATGCCTACTCTAGTAATTCATTATTGAGTGGTCCCCTGCGAGATGATTTGTTGCAGATCTTGAAGTAAAGGTGAGATTGGCACTGTTGCTGAGATGGTTTTTGTGTGATGATGCTGTGTATGCTGTTTGATGTTGCAGAACCTACTGAGCTGCTTCGATTTATCTATAGAGTAATTGATCTATAACAAGCTATTTTACTCTAATAAAAATGGAAAGTTATTAGTAGTCAAATTTTGTAGTACCAAACCAATGAGAATATAGAACTACAGGACTATATCTTTCAACTTTGAAGATATGCACTGTTTATCAATAGGTACCTCTTGTGAGTACAGTCTCTAGACTTTCGAAAGTTGTTTCTGAGTAGATCCTTTTCATTTATACTAAAGAGCTGTGGATCTAAAACAGTAAAGAAGAGACTGTAAAACGAAGTAGCGATAGAATACTAAAAATGGTGGAACTAGATCAATTATTCCGAGTTGGATGAACTCAAAGCACTCAACGCATGGCACGAAAACACTTGCAAGGCCAGCTGCACCCGCTACAATGGCAAATATCTCGGCCATAGCTGCTAGCCTGTTGTTATGTCGGCTTGTTATTCTCTGAGCAAAAGGATGATGAAAGACCAGCTTGCAAACAGTGAGGTATCACCATGTTGCGTTTCGGCTCTCAGATGAGCCTTGCTTCCTGCATTGGATTGTGGCTTGTATAATGGCGGCTCCCGAGTGTTTTGATTGGCAACTAACCCGAGCAATAGCGTCCGTCAAGCGCCCGGTTGAGGCTGTATCTCACAAAAGCAAACAATATAGAATCAAATGATCGCAATAGAAGAGTAAACCAAGTGACAAGAAAGATCTTACACCAAGCTCGGCACTTGTTACCTTGCGATCAATACAACTACTCTTCAATTACATGTTTTACGACGAGGTTCCCCCCTTTATTTACGGTGGCAACCCTGACGTCTCAGCCTCATCTTCATCCAGTCGCGGGGCTGGTACTCTGCCAACAGTGCTAAGATATTGGGTAAACCGTTCTCATGGCAAGTGAAATTCTTGCAGGGAGCTCGCATTGAAACGCAATCAGCATCTCAGACCAGGCACAAGCGCATATTGGACACAACTACATCATAAGCCTTCGTAGGTCGGCTCTTGACCACCCATTTCCATTATACTTTATTGGACTAACAGGCCTTGATCCAGACATCACTGATCAATCTGCTCGAGCAGTAATCAAGGCCTGCAGAGGATCTACTCAGGTCTTCGCACCCCTTGTCGAAGAAGTCCAGTCCTTTCGCGTCCTCCTCGAAGCCACAGAAGATGCAGTGGAGGGCCAGGAGCTCGAGCCCAAACATGCGGCACAATTTACGACTGTTATAGATGGGTGTAATAGCTGCCTAAGTGATCTAGGAGGCTTTGCTGCTCGTTACAATGATCTTCCTACAGCAGCTCAACGATCGTGGGACAGAATGCCAAACGTTGCAGACGAGTCTGAAGCGCTAAAGGGTCGGCTTGGGAGGTGCATTGGATCTCTGAGCACGCTCAACAGCCTTTTCACTACCAGACTCTTTATCCAGCAGGGAGTCAACAGATTCATCGATGAGGTCCGCACTGGAAAAAGAGAAGGCTCGGTGATTTCAACAGCTTCGATGAGCTCGCTGGATGATGCTTCCAGTTGGCGAATCATCTGCAAGGAATTGCAAGACGTAGGTATCACGCCCATGATGCTTACACAGCACAAAGACTACATATCCAAGATTTTTCAAGATGCGATGGATTCAGGAGAATTTGCAGAGCAGCCTCCCTCGACTACATATGAAGCCCCCGACAAAGAACTATTAGCGAAACGCAAATCTCGGGGATCCGAGGTCGACTTTGTGGGATCGGAGAGTCACTCGAGTGGGCCAGGCGGCCGAAGAGTAGCATCTGAAGGACTGGTTTCGAAGCCTGGACCAAAGACTGGATCACCTTCTGAACGCTCAATACAAAAGTCGTCGCGTGCTCTCAAAGCTCTCACCAAGCTGTTTACACCCAAAAGCAGAATCCTCCGCAACGCCATCGATGGAGGTGACATTGTTGCAATTCACAATCTATTGGATGGAAACATCAACGAAGAATGGGACAAGTCAACTCTGCAGCAAGCGGTGATATCACAAAACGTAGAAATGTTCAAAATGCTCTTTGAGTATGCACTTGACTCTGGGAAACATATGCAACCGGATATATTGCGTTTCACAATCAGACCTTTTCATCGCCCTGGATACAAAGTTGGTGGGGGTGATCCTCAGATTGTGCGGATAATTCTCGAGAAACAGAGAGATTGGGTTCATACAGATATCTCGCCATATCGCGGGGAGAAATATTACAATTTGAAGTGGACAGCTTTGATGGAAGCCAGTGATAGCGGCTTAGATCAGATAATCCAGGTGTTAATTGAGTTCGGAGCCAATGTCAACCAAATCGATCCGAGGCTACAGGAGACCGCGTTGCATATTGCATGCTCAAGAGGTTACGTTAAAGTCGTAAAGCTTCTCTTGGAATCGGGGGCCGATCTAGAGAAGAGAGGACGGGATGACTGTACTCCATTGATTTGTGCAAGTAGAGCTGGTAACAGCGAAATTGTAAAACTTCTTTTAGGAGCGGGGGCCGATCTAAAGAAGAGAGGACGGGATGACTGTACTCCATTGATTTGTGCAAGTAGAGCTGGTAACAGCGAGATTGTAAAACTTCTTTCAGGAGCGGGGGCCAACAGCTGTAGTTGTCTTTGTTGCAGCAGACGCATCCAAAAGTAAAATTGTCGACATTCTAATGAAAGCTGGGGCGAATGTACAAGAAATTACACTCCGCGAGGTCATGAAAGGTAGAAATACATGGTAGCTGTAGATAAATAGGCTACAAGGAACTTTTCATTTCTGATCTGACTTTGTTTTGTTATCGTAGGCAACGTCTCAAGCAAATATCCTGTCCGAGCCGACATTCTAAATGTCTAATTGCAAACCAACGCTGACCTCTAGAAAACCTCACAAATGCCATGCCTTGATTTCATCCGCTTCGAAGAATTCAGGCTCGCTTAGAGTATTTGATGTACGGGCGGACATGCGGCTTCGTTGGAGAGGCACTGTTGAAGTCCACCTCGGGCGTCTCGTGGACTCGGGTTCCGGTCTTGTCTGTGAGTTCGTACTCGAACATTGCTGTGAAGGAGGCGATGATCAGGTTGTTCTCCAGTTTTGCAAACTGTGTTTTGGTTAGTAATTGGAGAGAGGGGGTTAAATTGTGGTAATGGTAGTGGTAGCAGTACTTACTCTCATGCCGACTATGGGTATATTTTTAGTATAAAGGTCACGGTCAATGGTTGGGAAAACTTACTACATGGATGTTTACCAGCACCCCATCCAAGCCATCCCAAAGGTACCTTCCTGTCTTCACTTCTTCGAGAACTTTTTGACGCCAGTGGGAGTCGTTTGCGAGATAAGTGAGGACCCAAGCTGCGTTAACACCACTATTTGTAAGGCCGGCAAAAAGTGCGCTGATGATAAACTCGATAATATGGTACATACTGTCTCCTTGGTCAATGAGATATTGCAGTAGATCGGTTGCTTTCTTTCCGGTCTTGATCCGCTCCTCGACTATCTTGTTGATAATGATGTACAGTCGACTGCCCGCGTATGTGCGTCCTATGATAGCTGGTGAGGGGAACCAGGGATACATGACAGCCATGGGAGTCGCACTTGAGTCGATCTTTTCGTAATAGGCGAGTGTTCTCAGGGATCTTCTGCAATGTCATCGCAGCCTACCATTCTCATTGTGAGTTGGTAAACAACAGGATATATACTTTCAAATGGATCTGTGATGCGAGTCGGTTTCAATTCCAGCTCGGCGACACGCAACTTGACATCGTTGAGTAGTTTGGGCAGATCTGAATTTCCTGTCAGCGTTGAAAGGACAGAGGGACAATGAGAAGCACTTTTTCTTAAGTTGACACTTGACATCATAGTTGTCAAACGCCTGATGAAGAACTCGCCAGAGCCAGTATACTCGAGCTCTTCCTTTGACTCCTTCCCTTCGTATGTTTCGGGTTTTTGAAGTGTATTCGGTGACTGTCCGAAAAGTACCGCATAGCTTGAGAACAGTCAGCAAATCTTCTCTCATTAAAATGATAATCTTACCCCTCAGCCATGCTCAAATCCCGATCATTGAAGAATACTTGCCGTGCTTTTGAACCTGTCATGCCAAGTACGGGATGCTTGCCAACGAAGAAGCTAAAGTTTGGTGATGGAGAATGCGCTCGAGCATGTTGCCAGAAATCCCATCGTGCAGTGAAGAGTCGAAGAGCACCGAAGATTGGATAACTTTCATTTAGTCTTTTGGGCGCTTTGGAGCTGAACCGGTAGCCACTTGATACCGAGATGCTATACAACCCCATAATGAGAAGGACGATGAGTATAGAAATCGTAGATGCCGAGAAGGTTGGAAGTTCTTGAAGTAGTGATGTCATGACAGCGAGTCAGAAGAGAAAGGATTGTCGAGACAAGGAAGCAGACAGGAAAGAAGCTGAACACAACTTGAAGTTTGACAAGGAGGGTGCTATTCACTGGTGTGAACCGAAAACCAGTGAACCGAAAGGTTTTCAAGAGTTTATGTTCTTGGAGATGAAGATCCAGATTACCTGCAGGTCCCATGGAAGCCCTGGAGTGAACAACCATATTCGAACTCATCTTGGAAAGCGGTTGGCACTCAAGTACAAGATCTATGAATTGGTACAACCTTCGTTGGTACAACCTTCGACGTAGACTAGAATTGGGTTCTGGTGACAAGTGCGAGATTGGGGAAGCTGGTTCGAAGCTGAGACTCGAGAATAAATTTATCGGACATATTGTGTAGAAGTATTAAGTCGCATTGATTGAGATTTGAATCATAACATTACAAAGCAGATAATGAGGCCAACGACATGCCATCGTCCTCGAAATAAAGTTACACGAGGGATGGTCTAAATCAACCCCTGTATATTTAAGCACGGAACGTATCTCTCAGCACCATCACAATCTCTGACTTTCAAACATGAAATACAAAAATTTCATTTCTACTCGCCTTTTCCGCTCCACTGTACACTCCTACCAACAATACTTCCGCCATGCGTCTATTGAACCACCAATGCACAACGCGCTGAGTAGGTCAACTTCAACAGTCAAACATAGAGGGGCCAGATCTACTGCCGTCATTGTGATTGGTTGCTCACTATTTGAGACCCATAAATCCATACGTTGCCTATATAAATTCAAATAAGCCAAATTTTTGTCATTGGCTCAATGGTCTAGTGGTATGATTGTCGCTTCGGGTTCATGACCCTCTCCTTAATCGGAGAAGCACTGTGACAGGTCCCGGGTTCAAATCCCGGTTGAGCCCCGTGCACAAGGCCCCCAAGAGGGTGTGTTATAACTTTGTTTTGGTTCTTTAGGCATTGATATTGTCGCGCTTTTGCTTCAGGAGTGTATGACTATATTTTTGAACCCTTAGAAATATGTTTTGGCCAAGCTATAAGAGTTCTATAGGAGGGGCCGATCGTCTTACAATAAGTTCGATCGTTCTATATAATATGCAAGAACAAAGAAAACTAGATCGTGTGTATTTCACTGTCACATTGGTTTTGCTTCATGTTCGGGGCTAAGCGAGAACGGTGAATCATCGGCATCTCGATCTAGAAATGTTTCAGTTTACTTGGAAAGCCTTGAAGTAGGCAGAGAACTCTGTAATATTAGGCAATATTTAAGGGTCTTGATAGCAAGTACTTCTTCACGGACTATGATATCGGGCAAGCACCAAAAGTTGCCTATAATGACCGGGAAACTGACAATACAGCCCGAACGTGGACATAGAGGGGGAGCAAAACCTTTACTAACGCTTTGAATAGTTGAATAGAAAAGATAATTATATACTTTTCGCACTAAGCTCTACTGGCCTTTCAGTCCAAACTACTCAGTCCAGAGCAGCGGTAATATTCCCCAACAACCCCTCCACAAACCTCCAAATCAAACTCGAATCATGCGTATGCCAACTCGCACCAATCCACCACGTCCCCCCCTCTCCCTGCAATTCTCCCATCTCCCTATAAAACCCCTCTTTAATCGCCTCCGCATCAACCTGCAACGTGAATGGTTTGTGATTACTCGTGACCACAAACTCCGGATTTGACGGTCCTTTCCCTGGAAGCTGGAGATTCTGGATCTGAGAAAGGATCGTGGATTCGATTTCGGCGTCTGTGGTGGAAGGGTCGGTTGTGAGGTAGTATGCATGATGTAGGCCGGAAACAGAAGTGGTTCCTACGGTGTACAGAGATGGGGATGAGGGGACCGAGAGATCAAGAGAGGGGTCGACGACGTTGAGTGAGGTGTTGTCTGGGATACCGGTGTTTTTGACAATGCCGGTGAAGTATTGAGTGTATTTGAGTTTGCTAAAGATGTCTTTCTCTTTGTCCGTGAGATCAAATGGTGTGAGGTTTGCAAGCGTAGGTTGGATAGCCACGATCAGCTGAGATGATTTAATGAGGGTGAGCTTGTGGCCTTGCTTAATGATGATTGAAACACCATGCTCGCGTGAGCGTTCGACGTCGATGATGGTGCTGTTGTAATACACAGCTGAGCTTAGCACAGCTCCAGCGGCAAGGTATAACAAGCTATTGTCATGTTGTGCTGTTGTCAGAAACCCATTTTGAAGGTCTGAAATATCCGCTACCCCAAACCCCTTCAGAAAGTACAGCGCTGGCGTTGTTCTAAAATCGCCGACGCCTTGTGTGAATATCCAAGCGAAGGATGCCAAAGCGCCCAAGTCATACTTCTTCAGGAAGTTGATGAATGGCAGAAGGAGATCCTCTGGAACAGGATTGGGTAGATCAAAGCCATAGTCTAGGTAAGGGTACTTTGCTACCTGTGCAGCATATACACCAAGTGCGGTGGTGAAATCTGGAGACGATGTATTCACAATTTTGCCAGTTAAGAAGTCCGCATCGCTGGACATTGTTAGCATTTCTTAAATGAGGATAATTGAGAGGTACTTTACAGGGTGACGCCTGTGCTTCCCGCTGTTGATATTGTAGTCAGCGACACATTGAGGCGAGCAAAATAGTTGGTAACCACATCAAAAGGATGGAAAAACAAAACTCCATAATCGATCGCAGTCCCAGTCTCCGGATCAATGTACGTTTGTGTATGTCCACCAAGTCGACTGGTCTCTTCAAGGACGGCTACACTATTGCCAGAATCTTGAAGTCGAATTGCGGCATATGTTCCAGCGGAACCTCCACCAATGATACTAACATCTCGAGCCACTATCTCGTCAACACTGTAATCATGCCCATTAACTCTACATGATGTCGATGCCGCATGGACAATAAGGTATGGCGCAGTGAGCAATGTCAGGTAGGGTGCTAATAATGAGGTAAGCATTGCGAGAAGGTGAAATGAATGCAGCACATTGAGAAGAAACATGTGGGATATATACATAAGAACAAAGCGGGATGGCGGGACAGGCACAAGAAGCAGACCGCAGAAGGCTAGAATACTTTAGGATAATGCATGCACTGCTTAGTTCTCATGATAAGGCTGAGCAAGGAGATCACCCACCATCATCACCAGCAACCAATCAGAGCTGAAGCGGAACGAAAAAGAAAATGAAGAATCAGTGCCTCGCTTCAAGATACGAGAACTGACGTGAGAACTGACGATATGGATAGGACTGGGACTCACGAATCCACTCATCATGTTCGTGGCATAATCTGAGTTTGGTTTTCCACGACCCACGCAAATTATTGTACGGTATCAAATCATGGGTTGAAACAACCCAGGTATTCTCCAATGACTTGCTTCAGGCTGCAGAGTCGACAGATATACACGTTGTCAGGAGTTTACCCTTTGCCGAATGAGCAGTCAGTTGTATACTGTTGGCAACAGAGAGGTAGATTCGCCATCTTGATCCATGTCTATTGCACGAAACAGGCCAAAGTCGAATCGGGGGCAAGCCTTCGGAACAAGCAAGTATAAGACAGTCTTCTTCTGGGTTCACTGGAATGATAGAGCTTGATAGAGGAGAGAGCCGGTCGCTGACAATTTGGGGCATTGATGGTCCCTGATCGAAGCTCGTTCCCATCAATGTCCGAAAAATTGCTAGCATTCTCTTATGCCACGATGTTGTATCAGCTGAGGTGAGCAAAGTTTCATGCATCTACCTGTCAGTGCACTCAGCCTATGGGAACTTAATGCGCCTTGTGTGACATTCCTAATACGATAGACGCCAGCCAGGATTTGGTGTCTTTACTCTTTTGGATGAATCGCTTGAATCTGCTGGCAGAGCGTGACATATGGTTGTTGAGTCTGTCGACGTTCTCCGATACCAATAGTCGCTACTGTAAGTCTTCGGCGATGGTCGATATTTCTGGAGGGCAGCTTGACGATTTCAGCCGAGGCAAATGAGGCTGGAACACCAACCCCTTGGCATTGCAGCCTCACTCTACTAACAACGAGCTTGAACCAACGAATAATCAACGCTTCAAAGTTTGCTCAAACCTTGGATTGTATGTTGTCATGCTAAAGCGAAAGTTCGCGCGTATGAACGAAGATGAGGACGAGGGTAGAGTTCGACACTATGCAGGATTGCCGGGCGAGTCGACTACCTGCTATACAGACGGTTTGATAGATGGTACCAACGGTCTGCCTTCCGCATCTTCAGGTTCTGCGACTCTACCTGCTGCATTTGTACTCGAGGATAGGGACCGTGAGGTTTTGGACAATGATAACCATGGGTTTGGGAGTGACAAAGACGATGCAGAGGACAGTGCCGACGACCCAGACAACGCAGCGGATTCAGAATTCGAAATCGAAGAGGAGGAATACGTAATACCTTACACGATACGGGCGTCAATCACGATCCAGGACTGTGCAGAATGGACACAGTTGATTCATGTTAGAGCTCTCCATAAAGGCAAGGAGATAGGCATGGCGGATGGGCGATACATCGATCGGGACCAAATCAGGGAATACTTCTACGATGCCATGGATGAGCCATCGGAAGATACTTTGGAGCTAGCAGAAGATCTCTTTGACTCAAGAGGGCGACTGAAGTCCGAGCTTAGAGCTGGTGAGGGTTCTGGAATATGGGGAAATGAGATGAATACTGGGGGCTTTTTATTCCTACAGACGATCCAGGTTGACAACGAATGGCGTGGGAAAGGTATTGGAAGAGACATAGTTGAAGCCTTCATGAAAAAGGGACAGGCCTGGAAAGCCGACGTACAATTCGTTTTTGCCAAACCTGGTCTACGCCAAACTAGAAATCTTCAATACAAGCATGGGGGCATGACACAGCTAGAAGTCTTAGCTGAAGCTGCAAGAGCCATCGAGGAGGCTATTGTATTCTTAAGAGCCATAGGATTTCGGCGTATTGCTGCCTCAGACTGGTTTGCCACTGCCTTCGATCCTCTACACGCTGTACATCAACTTCCTATTGAAGACGATTTCGATCGTCCAAAGAACAGCCATCTAGCCGGCGTACAGTACAGCGAGCATCAGCGACAAACTTTAAGAGAATCGGTCGATCGCCTGCGGAGCTACGAGGAGACTCAAGAAGGCTCAATGCACGACGATAGAGATGATGATTCCGACGACTCCGAGCAATACAGCTTGGTAGGAGAAGCCCACCGAGATATAACAGACTGTGCAGGCGAATGAAGAATTGCCTGCTCCATTATGTCTTGGAACACTTACATCTCTCACGCCCGTTACAGAATCCTCCAACGCGGTACTCGAAATGTTCAAGAAATAAAAAGCAAATGCCCTTTATGCAGTGTCACCAAACAGGACGCCTCTCGGATTGACCTCTCTCTTTGAGCAGAAACATCTCCCGTGTCGAAGTCAAACGCCTTCCAACCAACACTACTAGCGGTTAGGCTTCACCGCGGCAATGAGAACAAAAAGTGCGACGTCCTTGTACCTGTCCACAACAAGATTCAAACGAAGCGAGTTCGTCGAATGCTGGGTCATCAAGCTGTTCAGTGCTTGTATATCCTCAATTAAATTGTCAAAAGCATTTGTGGCTGAGTAGTTGATGCTTATTCCTCAGATATCGTAGGCGGTATGTTGGACTGGAGAGGTTGATGTTGTCTACGCTAAGGATATCAATGATTTGCTCGTGCGAAGCGCCAACTTTGTGCTATCGATGAACGATACTAATTAGGACTGGATGATCTCGAGAAGTGATAGTATATCGTATATGATTCATCATCTATCTCTTGTCCTGCCCAAGTGTCTACTGGTTGCCTGAGCTCTTCTTTTCTCTCTTCAACAAGCCTTACTTCCTTGATTGAGTTTGATTGCGGTCAAGACGCGTGGCGGGTTACCTAAAGGCTCTACTGTGCAAGCAACACACGCTATCAATTTCAAATTGGGACAGGGAACAGAAAGACACAGCACAGGATTCAAATGGCACAGGTAGTTTTGAAATTTTCTGAAATTTTCCTGTACTCTTCCCTCGGTTCCGCTCCTCCCCCAATACTATTTGCACGAAATATATTCCACAGCATGATACATTTTCAAGTACTCGTCGTTTCCCAAACACCATTTTGTGGGCCAGACCACGGGCTTGAGGTGTTGACTCAGTACTCCGCGGGCACAGCGTCGTAAGTGGCTCCATCGGAGAGGTCCAATTCAGGGGTCAAAATGCTTGGAGTTCCGCCGTCCACCTCTCTTGTTCATCGAGACTCTTCTATCATTGCCTGCTGTATGATGGCAGAGCCCATCTCGAAAAAATCGTCTAGAATGGACGTGCCAATTGATCCAACATCATCGCCTTAGCATTCGCAACTTGTTCAGGGGCACCATAGAAACCGACTTCGCAAATAGGATCGCCAAGGTGAATTTTCGCGGGAATCTGAATACGATATTTGGTGTCTCTTTGAACAACCTTTTCAATGAAAAACCATTGGTACTTACTGACATTGCGAGTTTGTTGTGCTGTGAGGGCAACGGCGTCGTAGATCTTGCCGACAGCAGGGCAGGGTGTGAAGGAGACAAAGTTGAATTTAGGTTGGTTGACACCGCTCCAAACATCTGGCTCGGACTCATCCTCGGGTGAACCACAGCCTGGAAGAGGAATTCCACTCCTCACGACTTGAACATCTCGCTCGACTCTCCTCCTAGCGGCAACCTGAGCCCGGGTCATGCCATCACATATTGCTGGACGGAACCGAGTTGTATTATCGACGGTACCGTCCATCAAGTAGCTTGGGACAACGAAAAAGACTTCCTTAAGTCCTTTCGCGCCGATCACAAAGTCGGTAGTGGCTCTGTGACCAGTCAAACCGTGTAAAGCTTGCATGATAGTGCATCCGCCAGGAACCAAATCATTCAAATCAGGCAAAGCAGAGCCATTTCTGCCGCCAACGACCTTCGAGTCCAGACGCAAAGCAATGCGCGGGATAACAGCTTGTCGCCGTACACACTCGAAGAAGGAAACAATTGTTCCCATGCAACAGCTTTTATTGAAGAGGATAATATCACCCTGTGGATTGAACCAAGTCAAGGCTGAATACTTGGCAAGGGCCTGATCTCTAGTAAAATTGACAAGCCGGTAATGTCTCTTACTCTCCTCGCGAGCTTCATGGTTGGCTTGCACATGCTTGGGTACGGGGCATGAACGAGGTGGAACGTGGAAAGCGGAACCATGTCTGTAATAACATGGACCTACCACTTCCACCAGGCGAGGTTCATGTACAGGACACATAAGACCCCAGATCTTGAGGCGGATCTCCGTCGGTAGGTCAGGAAATAGATGGAACTCCTTGAGGGGACCGCTGAAAGGCGGAGTGGTAATGGAACGGCCTATGGGAGTTTCTTGTTGACGCGCCTTGCCGGTCTCGCACCAATTATCCTCCAGCCCAGCAGTATTATGGAGATGAGCAGTTTGCTTGGGAAGGGTATGATCATAAGGACTATGGTTGACTGATGGTTCTGAAGGATTGCGATGAGGAGAGCTGCCAACGGAGGTTGCAGGGGGTGGCGCATTGTTCTGCTGTTGATGAGCCTCTGAGGAAGCTGTTCCTGATGGCGCAAGCATGGTTTCTTTGCCACTTGATGCTGGGATCTGTTATGGAATCAGCATGGATAGATCTTGAAGTGGCTCGTAGCCTACAGTGCTGCCTGGTGATGATGTACCAGCGCTCGAGGGACGTCGCGAACAGCCAGGCGCGTGGCTCGATGGAGGCATATTGATGAGCGCACGTCGGATTCGGATAGAGATTTAACTCAAGACTGTATTCCAGATGTGGAAATGGTTGACAAGGTCAAAAGTTGGAGTTGAAGATCAAGTAAAAGGGGTTGCAAAGAATTGGTATTGAAGTTGGGAGGTTGAGGTAGACAAAGAAAGATGATACGCAGTGGAGCCTTCACCTCTTTCGCTTAATCTAGATTACGCTAACACCTTGCGCGCTCTCAAACAGCTTGGAATACAGTGAACCCCCCGGTTCTAATGTCTAGCACTCCACAAAGGCAGCAATCAGTCAAGCTGTTTTAGGTGACTTTCTCATGCTGCTTTTTTGTCAGTCTTAGCAGGCTACAGCACACGAAACGCAAATGCACCACCAATAGAGTTCTTTCCTCAAAACCAAGTCATTTAAAACCAAGTAATTTTAAACGGCGAGACGGCACAAAATGAACGCTAGACATTAGAACCAGGGGGTTCACTGTAGACTAATGGTTCTTACGTCAAGTCCCCAAGCAGTCTAACAAACGACAACGAGCCCACGTGCTCAGCTACTGTAGCAAGTGCGAGGATCTGACGATTGTGCAAGGAATGTGACAAACTTGACTATCTTTGGGGCTCAGTATTCAGGCGCTAACTCTCCCCATATTGTACAATGCAGAAAGTTCCAGCATACATCCAGAAAACTTCGGCTCAGGGCTCCGAATATTTTGAAGGGAAGACAATAGCTTGCACGACGTGGCAGTGATTCATGGTTTCAAAGCCATTATGATTGTAGAAACTTCGTGGCCAACACCAATACTTCAACATACAAGTGCTGAATAGCCAATGCCGCACTTTCTCGAAAGTCGCACTTGCCATATCCAGTTTGCAATGATTATTGTGATCAGATCACGAGACATAAAATTGTTCGTAGTGCCAGGCAATGCTTTAACAACTTTATAAATGAAAAGAAACCAAGGGTGAAGACCGGAGGATAGGCTCAAGCTCTTGGGCAGGGAATATTTGCTGCATCGAAATGTCATTGATAGCTTTCCATTAATCCAAGGTAAGTTGCACAAGAGAGAGACAAAAGGACAAACCCTGACCCAAGGATAAGCACGTCAGACTATCTGAAGGGTAGCAAAAGCCACTAGAAGCTCACCAGTGCAAATCGAGGGGGGGAGAGAAAGGGGGAGGAGGGGGTGCTGGCGCACACTGGAGAGCCAAATTAGCCGACGGAAGGAGTGAGTTGAGATGGAAGCGAGAAGAAATCTCGAGGTGAGGTGAAAAAGAAGCGGCCCCACTAGCGCTCTTCCACGTGATGACTTCACAGCAGCGAGTTGGGTATCACTTGTCTGTTTTGAACTCAGAAGTATTTGTATGGTAGGATGCCGAGAAAGGAATATCCCATGAGGCATTGATGGGAAGGCTACTTGAGTGTTAAAGTGCTTTCAAATAGTCGCAACCTTGGCCGTCTGTTGGCACAAGCAAAATTGTCCATGATGTGTTTCAATTGGTTAGCCATATTCTACATCACCACAGCCCTTTCTTTAAAGTTTCTCAAGACTTGTCTCGGTAGGATTTCAATCTGATTGGCGTCAATCCATGTCGAGTCTTGCCGTCATTTTCCGCCAAAGACCCAAGTCCGAACCGGGTCGTTGCCAGGATCTCCAAGGTTCGTCTGCTGCAGAATTATTTCATTCAAGTAAATGAAGGCTGGCTAGCGTATCTCGAATAAGTCGTTTAAATATCATCTATTGTAATCAAGGAGGATAATCGAGGTCTGATGTGATTGCTAGCGAGGAAAATGTGAGCCGGCCAGATGTGTTGGAATTTGTAAATGTTGTATGCTTCAAGCAGAGCTACACTTTTCGAAGTAGCCAGCACGTACTATCACAGAATTTTGAGGTAATGGATAGTACAGTTTTGTTGAGGAGAAGGTTTCTTCAAGCGGAGGAGTGTTTGCTGTTGATTCACGACGAAACTCAGACATTCCTACAATATTTTGACATTTTTTTGTGTTTTCCAATGCATGGAGGAACCGCCACCAAGGCCAGCATCCCCAAGTCTCCTCCATCGCCCATTACTGTATCATGGTAAAATCTCTAATGGTGCACAAGATGAAAAGAAACGAAAAGAAAAGTAGTACGTGAGTATGTAATTATCCAAGTCCACCTATTGCCTCCAAACACTCAAGTCCAGAAACCAAATTAGCAGAGTCAGAAAGACAGATGAGTATCTCATATCCCAAGTCCATGAAGTACCTCCAAATACCCAAATCCAGAAGACCAGAGGTTGTTGACTTGAAAGAAGAGAAGACTCTTTGTGTACAGGTCAAGGTCTCATTGCTCCCACATGAGGCAAGGACCACAGAGAAGAAGAGGTGCAATCGAAGGTCGAAAAATGCCGCATGCAAGATTTATGTGCCAGGTTGTATGTTCGGCGTCGGTTGGTGACTGTCAAGTACCGAGAGAATAAACCGTTTGAGAACACCCAATCGGAAGATCGAGCTCGACAAAACCTCAATAGCTAGCTGCAGCTGCGGTGCGACACTGTCCGGAGCCATAGTAATCAACCTTTCCACGGCCTCGGTATCCCTGCTTGCTGAGATACTTAGCTGGAGTCGCCTTGTCGAAGGGTGTTGCGTCCTATTGCACATCAGTAAAAGTATGGTCAAATAAAAGTACCAGGGTAGAACTTACAAGTCGATCCTCGATCGACTTCTTTGCCTTCTCGATATTTTCTCGCTTGCCGTAGAATCCAATCTCACGGACTGGCTGGGTGATGTAGTCACGACCCGGGATCTTGATATGGACCTTGGTCTGTTGTTCCACTAGCTTGATGTAAGCCCAGTTATAAGCGTTGAGCTTGTGAATATCTTCAGTGTAGATGATCATAGCATCGAAAGCGGATCCAGCATTCGGGCAAGGTGTGAACGATACAAAGTGGAATGTAGGGGGTGCGTTGTCCTCCACTCGCTCGTTGTGGTGTTGATCGGGCTCCTCTTCAACTTCGACAGGCTCTTCGCCATCATTATCATGTCGCTCTTCACTACCTTCGCCTTCATTGTCATCAGATTGCTGTTGGCTGTCACCTTGCTCTTCGATCTGCTTCTCTTCGACAACTCGCTCTGCTCGGGTCCAATTGTCAAGATTGCCACACCAGGGCAGAGGAGTGCCGTTCTGCACCAACTGAACATCGGCCTCAATCTTCTTCTTGGTGCTCATTTGACCAGCAGTCAAGCCATCACCAACAGCTAGTCGAAACCAGATGCTCTCGTCGATAGTTCCTGGTCCAATAGGAGTCAGATGTGTTGGGATGATAAAGAAGACCTCCTTCAGGCCCTTTACGCCCGAAGCCTTAGTAGTCCAAGCGATATCCTTGTGTCGGCCATGCAAAGCTTGCATAACAGTGCATCCGCCAGCGATGGCATATCCATAGTCAACCTCCATTCGGTCAGGGCCATACATAATATCGTCATGGTCCCAGTCATGACAGTTGATATTCTTGCCACTGACGAGTATGGCAACTCGGTTGATCTTTGTTCCACGACGACGCATGTCCCCAAAGAATCGGACAAGTGTATGCATGCAGGTGTTTTCGGCGAAGGTTATAATATCGGCATTAGGGTTATACCAAGTCTCGAATGGCTCGCAGGAAGCGTACCCACTGAAAGCGTTGATGAGTCTCGGCTTAGTGGTGAAAATAGCTTGCTGATAGAAGCGTTTGCCCTCTTCACGAGCTTCTTCGTTGACATGCATAGGAGAGGGTGGGAGGCAGGATCTTGGAGACAAGCGGTAGTAGAAGTGTTCGCCGCCCTTAGGTTCGAATGTTCGGTCGGCGAAGTCCCAGGAGACCTCGAGCAGTCGTGGTTGATCGTAAATATGACCCCAAACCTTGAGGCGAATTTCAATGGGAAGTTCGGGAAACAATAGGAAGCGTGTCAAATTTCCACTGTTGAAAGGTTAGTCTATGTCAAGCATGGTGGAAAGGATAGTGGTACTTGGGAAGCTTCTTAACATCCTGCAGCTTAGCACCATGGAGCTTCAACTTGGCAAAGCGTTTAACCATGTCAATGCTGCTCTCGCGCTGAGGTGCAACAATGCGAGAAGGGTGTGGAGCATATGTCTGACGGTTGCCATTACGTTGATGAGACCGAGAGACTTGACTACCACCAGATGGCATGTTCTGAGCGCCATCACCGGTCTCAACAGAACGGGATTGATAACGAGTTCTGTGACCGTTGTTTCGGAGCGCATACTGAGCACGTCTATTACTACTAGTAGGGTTTGAGGAAGCGGCATGGGTGTTAGGCTGAATAGGCGTGAGTGGATTGAGGTTGGGAGAGTCGGCATTGCCAGGAGTGGTCACGCTCCAGGACTCTAGAGGAACGAACTTCTTGCTCTTGCCTTTCTTCATAGAGGTGGTGATAGCCATAGTAGGAGCGTCTTGGGAGGTTGATGGGGTTGCGCCAGGCGCGTTATTGGTGCGACTTGCGGAATTTGAAGGTGGCTGTTATAGCTCTTATTAATATTTGCATTGAAGTGTAATGATAATGAACCTACCGAAGTAGCAGCACCATATGTCGGCTTGGCTTGCGCGTACCATTGCGCAAAGCTTTGTGGTGGTCCAGAGGGTGGATCCATTGGTGCGCGCAATAGCAAGGAAGTTGAAAGGGGGGGTGATGAGTATTGAGTAGTTGCGCGAGTATTTATGAGTGTTGATGGGTGTTATTGAGATGTCTTGAAAGTGGTAGGAGGTACCCAAGTGTAGAATGAGTAGGTTTAGGAAGTTGGAAGTTGATGGTATGGTGGAAGGAGGGTTGAGCCTCAAGCCTTCTTATATACTAGGCGAGCGCCTCGCACTCCTAAATTACCCAAACAGGCTAGACACTATTCTACGTCTGATATCATTGGCCTAAATCAAGGCAATGCCTCTATGAAACACCATGGTGAGTGGGAAGTTTCAGCTATTGTGTGTGAAGTTGGGATGAACTCGGCTGCGCTCTAAAAGTTGAGCACTGGAACTTGACTTCTATTCTCCTTTATATTTATATAGCAAGGCAACGCATAGCGCTTTCATCTGTGCGCAAAAGCCATAATGTAATAGCATAAGACCTTGTATGAGTACCAAGCACCATAGACTTTGCTGCGACATGATACTGGCAATGCGCTCTGGGGGCAACGGCCACGCGCAACGCTCTACTTTAAGTCTGTTCTATGGGACATTTGATCGTGAAGCACTACAGTACAGCCCAGTTCAACTTGCAAGATATCTCATCAGATTTGAATAAAGCGTTTCAGCTTCAACTAATATAGGTCCCCATGCCACATTAAACTAGTGCTCCCTAGAATGAATTCCCAGAGGCATAATTCAATTGCACGGAAACCGCATCCAGATCGGCACCATAGGTTCATATAGATAGTGCGTGAGTTCCAAAACTCATGCTTGCAAACAGGGCGCGCTTGCTATCCTCATTTGCAATGGTCACCTGTTACATGATATCTAGGTCACATGACGTGACGAATGTTGCTAATCCTGGAACCTTGAAGCCATGGATAATTGACCAAGCCCCTGGAATCGAGACAAACAGAAACCAAGACAGGAACATCCTTTTCAAACAAATACAGAAAAGTATACGATTGTTACAGACAAGATTCCAACCCAGCCCCTTACTGGCCAAGCGATGAACTCGAGGAAGGGCAACACCTTGCCAGTGCACTGAGGATAGCGGATGAAGATTGTAATAGGAATGAGCAGTAAGAGAGAATCGCTACTTTCGAGCAGCTGCCACTAAGGAGCAAGATCTGTTGGCGGTGTTGCATTGCTGGAGCAATGGTGGTTGAGGAGTGAGAAAAGAATTCCATGAAGTGAAGCGAGCTCAGCAGCGTTAGCGTATTTGGCGTGTGACCGTGCTCTGCCAAAGGTTGACAACACCCTTTCATGCTTTTTTTTGATATCGGATCACAATATAGAGAAGAGGGCTACGGGAAAGCGAAGTAGGTACGGTCAGGGATCATTGAAATGGCTCTGGGAGATGAGAATCTTGGAAGTTTTCTTTGACTGGTCACAGAGCGAAGCACCAGTGAACCTACGGAGTTTACATCAAACCTCACATTTTAGTTGCCATCAATTGAATCTTTTGTGTATGGCAATCCTTACACACAAACAGTCTGAATGTTTGGGCAGATTAAGTCAAAATAGCGCTTAGTTGAGAAAAGCAGAAATTGGCGAGCGGCGGAAGGGTTTGGAAATGCCGTAGAAGTCTCGCAAGAAGTTCTCTGACCCAATAACATATCTCAGTGAGCCCACACTTTCTTGAAGTCGAGCAAATGCCGAAGCTGCACATGCATGCACCGGAAGGCGTACGAAATCTTGGAGCATGGCATTTTGTTGCTCTTCGGGGAGTTCAGTAAAGCACCACCTTACGCCCTCAGCCCACAGTCCGTACAGGTTCGACGATTCATCCTCGTATGGCCGACATCTTTTCAAACTATCCTCACCCGTGATATGTTGATCTTCAACACTTTCGTCCTCGTAGCTGTGCGCGTCTGAGTATAGACCCGGGAAGAAACATCGGCTGCGATTCTCCCAATCCTCTGCCCAACTCATCGTTTGGATCTCTCCTCGTCGGATGGCAATTACTTTTGGTTCGCGATTTCTAAAAATTGCCCGCGGCAGTGACACCAAGAATGCCAACTCTTCTTGGCTCCTATACCTGAGGAACAATTGCCAATCTTCTTGGAAAACGAAGAGGAGGATCCTGTTAATTGATGGGAACATTTCGAAAAGATATCTGAAAGCATCTTAGCAATGAGACGTTGCAGCAGATCTGTAAATTGAGATGCTAATTCAAATGACCTCCACGTGCAGAACAATATATAATATATTCGAGGACTCCACATGACTTACTGCGAGTTTTCCCTCACATACGGATTCGGGCCCAGAGCAGCTTCCCAATTATCCAAGATCACAGTTCGGACGTGTATCGTATTCCGTTGTGTTCTCAAGCTTCGCTGAAAGTCCGATGGGCCACGACAGTTAGTCTTTCCGACCTGGTCTTTCAGTGACTTGATATGATTCGGGCAGCACGGCAGATTTAGAAGTATGACATCAATAGATGGGTTGAGGAATAGTCCACGGGGGTTGTTTTCGCTCTGAAGACATTGGATATAATTTCTGTTGTTTACGTTAAGCTACGACTGAGACATTCAGGTCAATATTTACTCATTCTGCAAAGCAGCGCTCCTAGATTCTGTGCAGGTTGATAAGAGTGCCAGAGTCGCAGACTCTATGACTTGCTCCTTATGATCTTGCCACATGTCAACTTCAATGGCCCGTGGTTTTAGAAGGGAATCGGTCTATATTTGCGATCGAAGTTCGAACGGCAATTGCATGAAGGGGGGAAAGGTGGTCGGTGTGGTGAGGACTAGCGGTGTGTAGGAGAATGGTCTTTTCGGTGGTGGAAGTATCCTTTCGAACATCGTGACTGTGCACAGACAAGTGGAGGTAGATATGGAGTTCCCTGATGCTGAGAGATCAAGCCTATACAGAGGGTAAAGTCGAGTCAAAAGGTTGAGGTCGACCGACGTTGACATCAGCAAGGCACGTGCACATGTCCGGCCGATCGGGCTGGCCTTAGCATCCGACACTAGTCTGATATAAGCTAGCTCATTACCGCTGGGGAAACATTTTACTCACCGCGATCGTCACCGCCATCGTTTTCCATTGTTTCTGCCTCGACCTTCCTCTCGAGAAATAGCGAGAGAATCGATTTCAAGATGGGAAGAAAACCGAATAGTAAGTTCACCACATTCATTTTTCCTCGTGGCCCTTTATACACGTCGGACACGCCTGCGATTGCATGATTCTAAACACCTGCGCAACCTGAAATCATTGCCAGCTTGCCCGCCGGCGACCCGACCATGATTACACAATGCTAACAGACATTAGCTGCGATCCTCCAGTACTTCGAGCGAGGCGCGAAGCTGAACGACTCGAGCAACCGATACGAACATAGATGCAAGTCATGCGGTCAACACTTTCCCAAGGGCCGGATCGAGGGCATGCAGGTCCATCTAGGCAAATGCACTGCACTCTCCCCTCTCGATCGTCAGAAAGCACTTCAAGCTGTTCAGAGCAATGCGCCTCAGATGTCTGGCGGAATGCATATGCACAATGGACAAATCCAACTGAATGGGCCGACGGTGAATCTGCCAATGGCTCCTCAACATTGGACTCCGCTTGAGGCTTTGGCAGAAGCATCTCGACGAACACTTCTGAGTGAAAGTGTGATGCATGATGGCTCTGCTGGAGGCAGGAGAGCTGGGAGCCGTGGAAGATCATCAGAGCCGCCACGGACAGACAAATTTGAGCTACAGGAACAGTACACATTGGACAATCCTCCTGTGAGCTACGAACAGCGTGTGCAAGGAAAGAAGCGTGGGTCCTTTACTCAGAGTCCAAAATTCAGACTGATGGCAGTAGAATCGCACGAGAGGCAGACTCGCAGAGAGAGCAACCACTCACAGCCTCCAGTGAGCTTCCAGCACCAAATGGGTGACCAGCGTTCTCCTTCGCCATCACATGATCTTGCAATGGCTGCCAGTAGCATGGCTGCCGCTGCCGCCGCTCGCTTTGTGCCATCTATGGTAGATCCGCAACTTCTCGACGAGGACATTAACAACCATATTCGTGCACAAGAAAACGTACAAATGCAGAACAATGCACAAGTGCAAGAAGAATTGCCAGGAAGATCTATTGAGCAAGCCTTGAGCGAAGCGACTGCAGCCTACTCTGAAGACTCGTTCCACCATGAAAGCCCAGGAGGCCCTCAGCTTACTTGGACAATGCTTGACATTCCAAACCAATTTCAACCCCCGGAGCAAGTCGATGGCAAAGTTGAGAATAACGAGATACCTCGCAGTACATACACTCCAATCGCTATGAACCCTTCCATGACAACAGAGTTCAGTGCAGAATACGGCAACGGCGAGCGCTCTCAGAAGCCTAAGGTTCGCGGACGCTTCACAGCAACTCGTCGCAAGGAGGTCCAAAAGGTCAGAAGAATGGGTGCTTGCCTTCGGTGTAGAATGCTCAAGAAGCCGTGCTCTGATGAGAGTCCTTGCACCACATGTAAGAACGTTGAGAGTGCACGACTCTGGAAGACTCCTTGCATCCGCACGAAGCTTGCAGACGAGCTGGAGATTTATTCATCTAACCTTCACGTCTCCTTGGCATATCACGAAACCAATCGCATCAAAAGTCAAATCGATTTCGAGCAGTCGCCATGTAGCATTGAGGCCTCGCAATATCCAGAGACGACGGTATTTGCCACATTCAGTGCTCTCACAGGAAAGCAAATGCGTCCGGAGAGGAATATTGATCCAGACCTTAGTGCTGAAGGCAATGCTAGCAGCCTTCGTATTCTCGACGAGAGCAACGACGACCTTCCTTCAAAGCTCGAGGCTTATATGAAGAGAATATCAAATATATTCTATGAGCGGGAACCTTCGCACTTCATGCATACCACTCTATTGACTGCCCAGGGTCTTGCTATCAAAGAGCAGGACAATCTGTTGTCCGACGTCCTAGAGCTTTGGTCAATTGTACACATCCTCGTTGATCACGAGATGTCGTGGACGATGTCTGAGCGTGTTGAGATCGATGCGCCTGCTGGTCACGGTCACTTGATTGATCAAGTCGCCAATGGAGTAACCTTCAACCTCCTCTGCCTTCAACTGAATGCCGCCGCCGAGAAAAAGGCTGCATCTATTTGCAAGTCCGTACTCGGTGGACTCGAGCGTCGCCTTCTCCAACGAAACCCTGAAAAGGCTTTCGAAACCTTCCTCGTGGCTATTGTCATGCTAAACTGTGTCGAGAAGTCTACCTGGCTTTACAAGTCATGGGAGCAAGAATCTTTCAAGCCTCGCTGGCCGCTTGACAAGCCTCCTACTTGGTACGCATCGCAAGGAGACAAGCTGACGGACATGCTGCACATGTTGTTGAAGATGAGAAGTGTGCCACCCAAGACCCATACTCGTCAGGATGGTACTCTGGCAGCTGAGGGAGGTCCAGCTAAGGAGTACTTTGAGGCACTGCAGCTGAAATGTAAGTATCCCTTTTATACATTATCATCCCGTTCACCGCTCCTTCGTTAGTCAACATACACATTGCACCTCTTCTGAGAATATTAACTAATGTTCGTTTAGACAGCGACGTCCTCAGCAAGCAAGCCAATCACATCTTCGACGCCAGCAACCCCCGCTGCTACGAACTTCGCTTCTGCTCTCGCCTCCTTCTTCCCTCTTCCTGAAAGATGACCACACAGAACAACCCCATCATTTCCGTGTTGGACATCCTGTTTTACTACATCTCTTTTCATGCGAAGCTTACTTTTTCCGTTATTCTTGGTTCCTGCAAAATTGGCGAAGATAGAGTTACTGGAGGCGCATACTTTTGGAGCTGGAGCGGTGCATTATCGGCTGGAGTATGGCTGGTCATGACGCATGATGACATGACTGACGAAACTCCACGATTGTGTAAATACTTACTTGCTCCTTCAAGAGTCAAGAATGTACATAATAGACTACACATAATGAAAGCATGGATTTGAAAATAAGATCCATTGATAAAGCATGTGATCTTATACTTAGAGGATAATCACACCTTTTGGGAAGAACAATCTCTCAAGACCTCCATTGAAAGACTACCGCTATCTCCACAGCTCCAAAGAGCAAACAGAAACAACCAAAATACAACGTCCGCCCCTGTGTACTCCACTTCTAACAAGGATATCTCTACTCCACACAAAGCCTTCCACACAAATGACTTCTCGAAATCCATTGCATTTCACACAAAGCTGCCTCGAGCAACCATATAGACTTTCCGCCCATAACATGCCATCTTAAGCCAAACCATAATGCCTTCCATCACTGGTCCATATGACCTTACATCCATTCACTCCTTCCTAGCTCATCGTATTTCGACCATCAACGCTCAGCTCAGCATGCAACATGCCTTCCTTAACCATGCCATATTTTGACCATATCTCTGATTCCATTCAATGATTTAATTGTCGCCCAAAATCCCCCAAACTCCAGCCCGCCCACAAACCATCCGCTCATCTCCTCCGCCCACTACTCGCAAACTCTAGCCGCTCAATAAGAAAACCAGACCCATCCACCTCGCTATGCCATGCAACATGACGAAAGGAAAACGAAAGTAAAATTAAGTAGAGCGAGGAAAAGCAAAGCAAACCCAGAACCATCGCAAGGTTTAAGCATTGAAATGGAACCTTTCAGCCTCGAGTCGTCCCAAGCCATCTCTTGGAGCTACGTATCGTCTCCTATAGCTATTGGTAAAATCTTGCAATAGACTGCGGACTTTGCGCAAACCATCAACACCGAGCACAAGACGCTCTCGGATACCAGCCATCAGACGATTGATCTCAGCTTCGCTCACTGTTCCAGCTGGCAGCATCCGGACGGTTTTGTCGACCCATTGAGTAGTCTGCTGAGGCATGATCTCGAATAGACTGAGAAGTGCTCCGCTACCATCAGAGAAGCAGTCATCCGGGAATGTGATCATCATGCCCGCCAAGATCTGCTTCACAAGCATCTCCCCATTCGCCGTCAATAACTGCTGCACAGCATGCTTGAACTCAGGTGGATTGGGGTTGTTGCTTGAGCTGGGAGGGTTGTCGCCACCATAGCCGATGACATCTCTGATGTAGTGGAGAGTCGCATTGAGGGGATCACGTTGCTCAAGTGCTAGAGCTGATACGGCAGCTTGGAAGATAGGAGGGAAGAGAGCCGAAAAGATCAGCTTGTGGGGGTAGTAGAGTAGAGCGTCCACGAGCAGGCGGTAGAAGTCTTCAATGACGTCGGGCAGGTCTCGTGGTGGAAGATCGCTCATCATCCTCAGCATATTTGTTGATTGCGCTTCGAAGAATGCATAGATTGCTTCGGTTGTTTGCTCGTCCACATGCTCTCGGTCTTCAGAAAATTCCCGCAGGATAGCACCTGTGACCCAGAGGAAGCAACCTTGCTTAGAAGCAGCGAAGCCATTGGCAAGCTTGTTTGCCATTTGGGGAAGGAGGGGCGCCATAGCGGTCCGGTATGATATTATCATGTATCTCCAGTTCCGGCAGATCCGCTCGCAGATTGGGGTAAACGTGAGGAAATTCTCTAGGATGGCTGCCAGAATTGGGAAGATCTCTTGGCAGTATTGAACGCCGGGGTTTGGTTGCCCAGCCTCGACGTAAGGCGTGACAATTTGGATGAAAATAGTGATCAGTTGTAAATGATCTGCATGGTGTTAGCAATGGCTTCAAATCATGCTGAGCACCGGAGAGAGAATGCTTACCTGCGACTGCGAGCTTGCCATCCTCATCGGTAGCGCTATTCGCAAGTGCCATTAATCTAGTCATCAATGGGTCACAATACATCTTGAGAAGCCCCAACGTCTGGTTTGGGGGTTGCACAGCTACCACTGAAGCAACACCTTCGGTCAGCTCCTCTTGACTGAGTCCCGGCAGCTTATCAAGAGTCTGTTCGTAGAAATGTTGAAGTTGCACGACCTGATTACCAAGCAAATGCTTGCAGTCAGTGCAAAAGAATTTCATCGACATCGCAGCAGCTCTGATGATCTCCTTGGAATCAGTCTCGAAAGATCCAACAATGTAGGTGAACTGTGGCTCCAGAAGTTCCGGGTGATTCGAAGTCCATTCAGTGTATCTTCCAAGAACCATGATCGTTGCGAAGCGCAATTTTTCATGGGCAGGAATCTGGACAAGCAATGGCATGATCTGTGGTAGGATGATATCCTCATCCTTATCGACCATTCTTCCCATTGCCCTCATACTAAAAAGTGGCGCCTCAAGTTGCTGCCAGTAGGGCACAGATGTCGCGGTCACTTGGCTTGCATGCTTGGTCATCCAATCTTTGATTGAGTCAAGAACCTTTGACAAGCACTGTGTAACGCCCATGATTTCGCAGCAGTCCTTGAGAACATCGCCCATGTGATGTCTGAACTCTCGGAATTTCTCTTCAGCTTCTCTATCGCCATCGAACAAGTCGCTTTCGTTTCCATCTGGGGTAGGGTATTCGAGCTGTTTTAGCATAACATCGACCAGCTTCGAGTATACATCCACGTATTGCAATCGAGCTTCGATGTACTTCTCCAGAATCAGATAAAGCTTCAGCTCATACCAGAAGATGAATGTGGATGCAATAGCTTCCCTGTCCATATCTCTAGCAGCACACTCCAGAACTGCCTCCACAAGCGGTCGGAATCCACCTGGCTCCCTGGCTATTAGCACAACCCAAGCTTCTCCGGCTTCCGCAAATATTCGCGTGATGCCTTTGAATGTTTCCGAGTCTTCTTCTTGTTGAGCCTGGGCAATTCGAGGTCGTAAAGCAACGACACGAGGTAAAAGAACCTGGATGGTACTCAGGTATTCATCGACCTCACGCGTCTCCTTGAAAATGGCACAGAGACAATCCGTAGCTGCCTCGAATGACCGGTCGTTGTCCAAGGCACTGAAAACCACGTTCAAGAGTGGGGAGCTCACAACGTCGGCAACTGGTACTTCACGTAGCCAGGATGTGACAACTTCAAGAAGTTGCGGATTAGTAGCAGCCGTTGCTAAGTAGATTCTGTCAGCCTCGTCCTTCTGTGACCTTGGCGAAACATACCTGATGATTGGGCATAACTGATGAGGAGTTGTACTACCAGAGTAGCATTATCCCCTAACAGTTCCTGTGTTCTCTGTTGCAGCTCATCTTCCTAGTCGACGCATTAGACTCTGATACAGGTATTTTCTCGCCCTCCCTACAACGTCGCAGGTGCTCGCAGGATGGTGTTTCTCGGCCCACATACTGTCAAATTGATCTTGCGTCCTTCGGTGACTTCTTCGGGAAGGACTTTCAGGAAGTCTAAAATGCAGGCATGGCTTTCGGCGTCGTTTCCCAGTGTCGAAACGACCGTAGGTACCACATCCTTCCAGCTCGTCATTTGTATCGCCAGGATAGCCAAACACACACACAGCTGGATCCGAATTGGTCGTGGTCCCGTTGCAAAGGACTTGAGAAGCTCAAGGACCTGATTTCGTAGTGCAGGCAACGCATCTGCTGGTATTTGACTGACATCGTATGTGATCTGTATCCTTAGCCTCCATTTTCCCAATGGCTTCTATCATATATGTACCTTTCCTCTCAAAGTTGTAGCTGCGAACAACTTTGCCTCTGCATCTGCTTGCGAACCTAGAATACCTATGGTGATCTGCCATGCTTCCGCCTGCGAAATCGGTGAGCCTCATGATACCACCACCCATGGCACAACAAGTAGTCTCAAGACGTACCGACTTCTGGAAGCTCTCCAGATATTGATGTGCTTGCTTCTTTTGCTCCCTCTGTCCATCGCGCATAGTCGACATAGCATTGAGGACAGGCGCAAAAGCCCCAGTGGGTCCACTGCCATTTGTAGCCATGACTACCATTTGTGATGGAGGGGCAGATCGGTGCTCGAGTCCTCACACTCAACGGCGCATGCAATGTGATGTCGATGTTGGCTAAGTATTTTTCTCGGGGTTCTGTTCGAAAGGTATGGTAAGAAAGGAGGAAAGATTGGCAAAGATGAGGGTATGGTGTTTGTTAAGTTCTTGGAAAGAAGAGGGACAACCATCCCGCACTGAAATAATGTCACTAGCGAGTTGCTTAGACTTTCAGCCTCGTCAGAACACAACCTCAAGGAAATTTTGCGGAATCTCAAACGGCACGACATCAACGTCAACGTACCTATTTCGAAACTGCGCGGTAGCTGAACGGTCGCCTTTCGAAGCTTCTCCCTACGGCCAGGTCGAAAGATGAATCGCGGCGGTGGAGGAGGCGGGCGCAAAGTCCTGCTCCCACCTATCAACTTTATCTTCAAGCTCCTTCAGCAACACTCGACTGTTCAGATATGGCTTTACGAGCAGTTGGCGATCAGAATTGAAGGAAGAATTAGGGTCAGCCCCCCCTTCACAGCTATTGGGTTCTTTGTTGACAAAGCTAGGGATTTGATGAATTCATGAACCTGGTCATTGATGATGCTGTGGAGGTGAAGCAGGCGACAAAGGACAAAGAAGAGAGCAGGAGACAGTTGGGTAAGTGGGATCTGGTCTTTGTGACGGTACCAAGCTAACAAATTGGGCAGGTCAAATTTTATTGAAGGGTGACAACGTTTCATTGATTCAGAGTCTCAATGGTTAAGGAATATCAAAGGGCGTTTTGTGGGTTTCGGAGTGGACTTCAAAAAGTCGAACATCACCAAGATATTTGCGGCAAAATGGAGGATGGAGTTTAGAAGGTCTCTTGATACAGCAACTTCGGGTCCTCTGCTGCCTTCCTCGAAACAGCCGCACGTCTGCTGTCACCGATAGTCATACCTTCCAGCACCTCCACCAGTCTTCCGTTGCCCGACTCATCCCCGATCACTAAGCCGTGCAATGGACTATCATGTTCTCCCATAGGAATTTTCTCGAAGATGTTTGTCAGAACTTGCTCCTTAAGAGCTAGTCCATATAGCACAACATCCCTCTCTACTTCCTCAACATCTGATCGAGCCTCGGTCTGTGATATCCGGCTTTCCCTGTATCTATGTAAGAAATAGTCATAGAATCCCTTTCCATGACCAAGACGCTTCACCATCCCAGTGGATTCATCCTTCTGAAAGGCAACGCCTGGCATCAAGATCAAGTCGAGAGCCTCAACATATTTCTTAGTCTCGTCTGGTACACGTTCTCGTTGGTTCACCGTCTTTTTACTAATAGTAGGAATTCCCCAACTATCTCTGTTCAATGATTCCCAGTCTTCCAAGCCTTGAAGGCGTACCATGTCCATGATCATACGTGGAGTATCAGGTGGTGGATTTTCAGGTTTGTAAAGATATGGTACAAAGACTTCCTTTTCGAGCGCGAATGCATGTCTTACAATGGCATCGGTCTGAATTTCTCCTGTGGGCATGGATAAAAAGACGGCGATACGCTTTGCTTTGTTGAAGCAAGTCAAGTTTGTGACTCGCTCAAAAACGGCCTGACCTGTGAATAGCATCAGCAATATCCTGCAATTGATGACGCCTGTTGACTTACTCTGAAGTGCAATAGACTCCGAGGAAAGATCCGCAAGGATGTCCTTCATCACCGATCGGAGTTGCTTCTTTGAAGCCGTCAAAGCTCTTGCAGCCATAGCATCAGGACTATCCTCCTTCACCTCGTCTCCCATACCAGGTGACTTTAGATCTGAATTTGCTGGTCTCCGTCCTGCGTAACCTTGTTGACGAGCACAGCCTCTCAAGAGAGACGGATGTGCATATTAGTCCTCGTATCTCCTTTTCGAGTATCTCTTGAATAGATGTTCTTCACTGTCTCGACTGTCTCGTATCAAGCCAAGCTTTCGACGACCAGGATCCTTTCTGCAGCTTGGCGACTGGTGGCGTCGGGGGAGCGCGCTAGCGTCCGTTTACGATTGATCGCTATCCCTAAATCTTGATCTCCTTCAACCTCACTCCAACACTCTCGTTCTCAACCACAAACATGTCTCCCTCCATACAGTCGCTACTGATTGCAGGCGCGTGCCTCGCATCTTCCGCATCCGCCATAAACACACAGCTCGTCGGAACGTGGTCGACGAAAAGCGCGAAAGTATTAACGGGACCGGTACGTTGCTATTCTTAGAAGGGGGAGAAGGAGTTGGCAGGCACAACAATTGAAGTACAGTGATGCTGATTTGGGGTTATAGGGATTCTACAATCCTGTGAACGATAGTTTCATTGAGCCAAGCCATACAGGAATCTCGTATTCCTTCACGAGCGATGGGTATTATGAGGAGGCATATTACAGAGCAGTCTCAAACCGTACGCAGCTCAAAATCTTATCGTGGAGAAGATGCTGATGGAAGTCTAGCTACGAAACCATCGTGTCCACAAGCAATCATGCAATTCCAACATGGCACATTCGTCGAGAATTCAGATGGATCTTTAAGCATGACCCCCTTTTCAGTGGATGGGCGACAGTTGGAATCATCTCCCTGCGACGGCGACACCGCGACCTACACTCGCTATAACCAGTCCGAGACCTTCGAGGTACGTCCTGCTAAGTTTCTTGCATAGATGCCTCGTACTGGTGGCTTGTGACAGAACCGACATTAACACCTTTTCAGAAATACCAAGTGTACACAGACCCATACACGAAATTGACCCGACTCGACCTCTACCAATTCGACGGTTCCCTAATGAACCCGATGTTCCTCGCCTACTCACCACCTCAGATGCTTCCCACCGTTACCATGAACCCCACCACATCCGCTACCGGCTCGTCAAAGAAGGCAAAACGAACTGCTGGGCTCGGAGAAGAGCTGGAGGAGCCACTGAACAAGAATGCGAAGCACATCAGACGGGATCTCGAAGGGTCGCTTATTCAAAGAGTGGATCTGAATATGCTGTGGTGGGCGGGTGTTGGAATGACGATCTTTGGTGGTGCAGCGTACTTGTTATAAAATGGACAACAAGACAAATGCACGGAACGATAGAGCAGGGTGGCAGCAGGGAAAGGAAATAAGTTTGTACACGTGAAGTGACGAAACGACTGGTCCGGAGGCGAACAGAGAAACAGGATTGTATCATGTATCAGGGCGTTATACCAAGGAGTTTGGATGGTACGGGAAAGAGACGACTCTATTTTGTTCATAATTACGAGTCGATTAGCTAAAGGCATGAAAACTACAGAAGTCAATGGTACCTCCTCAATGTCGCTGTCAGCAGGATCGTTTCCAATAGGATCGACTCGAATGTTCCCGTGAGGCATAATTTGGCTCTACATATTTCAGCAAGATCTCGGGGTGTGAAGAAATCTTTCACGGAGTCCTGAACAAGGCTTGCGTTGATGTACTGGGATGCTTTTAGCTAGCAGGCATCGTATAATTCGTCCTAGGTGGAAGATTCGACGATATGTAATAGGGGTTTATGAAGCCTAGTACGCCACTCTATGTCGGTATCGCTTAGAAGTATGGTAGAGAATAGTCACTGAGAACAAGTCATTCACGAAATACCCCTTCCAGATAGCAGTTAACAGAATCATCAACGGGTATCTCACTCATGCATAATCTTTTCACTTTTTCTGCTTTCCAACTTACTACAAGAAGCACTGTCCCCAATCTCCTCCGTCCCTCGCAAAACTGAGACTATCCACAAAACTACTAAGCCTACACCGTCCAAACTCATCTCCCCCACACGTCTCCAACGGTAGAACACGATCATTAACCACCACCCTAACCAACTCCTCATCCATCCCCACACAAGCCATTTTCTCAAAATAAGCCCTTCCAGCAAACGGTACCGTCCAAGCTGCTGAATACCCATTCGTCTCATACACGCTTTCCATCGTGGTGTTGAGTAGGGGTGCTGTGCTGTTATATAGACCCATTGCGGAGAAGATGGATATCATGTCACTATCGTGTGAGAAGTCCGCGTAGAGCAACGTGTTGCCTCCTACCGGGAAGGTGGTAGGGTTGTCGTCTAATGTTGAGTTGCTTGATGTATGGTCGTAGACAGTTGAATTTGTCATTCGGGCAACGAGTTCATTGGTAAATCCTACGCCTTGGGTTGCTCCAAGAGGGTTGCCCCAGCCGTATCCGTAGTACTTTCCGAGGGATTGGTAGTAATCGTATGCTTTCCATTCTTCCGCAGTGATCAGAGAACAGAAGGGGGAGATGGTCCCGAAGTCATTGGCAACGGTGTTGAAGGGACAGAGGTCCATGAAACTTATGGTGTCGGCATTAGTGAAATTCACACCTGGCAAGTTGTCGTTGAGACGAGCTGTGACGTTAGGACCGAAGATTGAGAGCCAGGTTGCTTGTGCGGAATCCGAGATGGTAGAGTCATAGCCGTCTTCAAAACCTGTGCAGAGGCCGTGATTTAGAGTGTTGTTGGATCCAGCATCTTCAGAGATTATAACGATAGTGTAAGGATACCCGTCGTCGGAATTTGCTCTGGAGTCTTGGGTGCGACTTGTGTGAAACCCTGCCGTCCAGTTTTGGGCGGATTCAACGACTCTATCTCCTCCCGAAGAACGGATGAATGGGACAATGCTTCTAGCTAGAGTTTGGTAACGCTGGTAGAACTTGATACCGGAATTAACCATTTGCTGTTGGCCGAAGGTGGAAAGGCTGTCAGCTCCAAGGGTGTAATTATACTCTTCGATGAAAGCATAATTTTCGCCATAGGAACTAGCCTGAGAATGAATACGGGATACCAGTGCCTCGTATGTGACGGTCTTGGAGGCAGTTGGGTTCCGAGCACCATGGCGGGAGAGCATGTTGGCAAAGGTGATTTGACATTGCTGTGGAACGGCGGTAGGGATTGTTGATGGGACCTCGTAGTAAGGAGAATATTGACCCCAGATGTGAGAGACCGTGGGGTCACAAACATATCCTCTATTTACTGTGTCGCATGAGCCATTTGTAGGAAGGCCATGGCTACCACCGCTGTCTGAATGTTAGCCATGCTCAGAGGGGATGACATGTTATTTCCAACTGCCTGGCGGAGAATTTGCTAGTTCTATGCGACTAATAGTTCTGATAATAAAAAGAGTATCACTTACAAGATTGCCAAGTAAAACGAAACAAAGAATATCAGAGCCACCATTGTTGTTATGATCAACTGCCGCTTATTCCTCTTTTGCAACTGCTTCAAATGCTCTCCCAGGAGAACATGGTGGTCATCTGGCAAGTCGACACTGTACCGGGACTCTCTCTGTGGAGGTTGATCTTCCAGGTCAGACGAGGGGATAGTCTCATATTTATGGTTGGCATCGCTCAGCCGATTTGCTATGTTATTCCTTGCAGCATTCTTCTTCTTCACAAGTGCCGCTACAGATGTGGACTCCATGTTCGGTATCCTTGCTGCATTGACGTTGCGGCTCTACGCATCCTATGTCCGAGGGGAACGTCCGAACGATTGGTGGGTTAAGGGGCAAAGAGATGGATTTGGTGACATTCAATCTCGGAAGACATCGATACAAGTTAGGTTGACCGTGCCAAGTAATGTTTTAAGGATGAAGGAGTAGAAGTGAGGGCTCCTGTTCTTTGCAACCTTGATGCTTTGTGTCAAATCCGTTGCCCACGTGGAAGCGGCGACAGGGATGAGGAAGTGTTTGAAACTACACTCCACGTGATGCTATTTGAATGGATGAAATCGACCGAAAAATCTGTATCTTTTCGCAAATTTTTTGGTATCATACTGCGGGGAAGTCTTAGGTTATAACAGCAAATGGATGGTGGCGCCTGAAGCGGCAAGTTCCTGTCACAACTCCCCAGGATATTCTAGGTTTATTCTCATATCCACTCGCACCATGCATTTATCAATCTTACAGTCTACATCCCCAGCACTGAGGGTATATCTACAAACGCTTGATGATAGCACCGGCATACTCATGTGTCTTCGCCTTTCCACCCAAGTCTCCTGTCAACGACTTTCCTTCCGCAAGGGTATCAAAGATAGCAGTCTCGATTCGTTGGGCGTGGTCGTTAAGTCCCATGTGTCTCAACATCATGATGGAGGAGAGAAGAAGGGCAGTTGGATTGGCAAGAGCCTTTCCAGCAATATCTGGAGCAGAGCCGTGAACAGCCTCGAAGATAGAGCACTCATCTCCAATGTTCCCAGAAGGAGTGAGACCAAGACCACCAATAAGACCAGCGCACATATCTGAGAGAATGTCTCCGTAAAGGTTAGGCATGACCAGGACCTTGTCGTTGTATGGGGTGGGGTCGGTAACGATCTTCAAGCAAGTGTTGTCCAAAAGCTCGGCATCGAACTCGACACTTGGGAAGTCCTTGGAGACACGCTCGGCAGTACCCAAGAAGAGACCATCACTCATCTTCATGATGGTAGCTTTGTGAACAGCTCGAACCTTTAGTCTCCCAACATCCTCGGCGTACTGGAATGCGAATCGGAGCACACGTTCACTTGCTTCTCTTGTGATAAGTTTGATGCTTTGCACGACACCATCCACCACAACATGCTCAATACCAGAGTATTCTCCCTCAGTATTCTCTCGGATCAGAACGGTATCGACATTATCGTAGGGTGTCTTGTAGCCCGCGATAGAGCGGCACGGTCGAACGTTGGCAAAGAGGTTGAAAGTTCGTCGAAGGGTCAAGTTCAAGGAGACATGGCCTTTGCCAATTGGGGTCTGGAATGATGAGTATCTGCTGACGCCAGAGCTTGAGGGGGACTGCCTACAGCCAAAGGCCCCTTCAGAGCTACTTTGTTCCTCTCGATGCTTGTGATAGTTTCCGAGGGAATGGTGGTTCTGCCGTCTCGACCCAGTGTAGGGGTGACATCAACTGGCTCCCACTTGATTGGCGCCTTTACAATCTATTAGCAGAGCTTCTCTGTTTATGGCTGCCATAACCTACACCTGCAGCTGAGAAGATATCCTTGACAGACTGCGAGATTTCGGGTCCAATCCCGTCGCCCTCTATCAAACTGACAGTAAACAGTCCCTAAACACATGTCAGCTACTGTGACTGCTATAGACATCTTCCAGAAGCTCAATTGGGTCCACTGCTAAACTGTAGATAGCTATCATGGCCCATTGCTCTGATCGCAAAGAGGATAACCGTACATCCGAGCCCTTTTGTCCGGTGAACTTGGCAACTTTGTCCTTCTCTGAAAAGTCGGTCGCGTATGAGCGTCGATACTGTAAAGATAGCTGTCAGTAAAAGAGCATGTCCAGCAAGACACCAGCAGCTGGCAGAAAGCACTAACTTGGACAGAAGTGGGCGCCCAGGCACGAGATGCTGTTCGGAGGCACTGTCTACGCGCAGGAGCGAAAGAACGGACTGCCAACATCCTGGACAGTTCAACAAGTAATATTCTTTCGCAAGTAAATATGTAGAAGGAGGTTTGGCGGAGGGAAAGAGTTGAAGGTGAGAAGGTTTTGCTGCGATTAGCTAGGCGCGGGATGTCCAAGAAGTTGCTTTTCTATCGGAGCGAGCACCCGGCAGTTGCCGATGCCGAGCTGTGACAGCTTGGAACACAAGAGATACAGACTACAGAACCAGATACTAGGACTACGAACCGACGAACTGCCACTCCACGAGCTTTGCTTATTAGACATCTGGCACTGCTGTCAAGAACGTGAATTCAATTGCTGCAATTTATCCATAGCTCTGGTCCAGAGGAAGGGGCGCATCACCACCACAATGACCGATTACGAACGCACTGTGCTGGAGCACTATCAACTACCCACCGCATTTCCAGTGGAGTGGCCTGCGGAGAAGGATAACAGTGACGCATCTGATGAGGAGGAGGATGCAAAATCTGCGCGGAATGGAGGGATTCAAAGGAGGAAGTCCAGGTATTCGGCCTTGGAACGTGTTGCTAGCGACCGAAAGAGCTTCTTGCCTGGATCGCAGAGAGGTGAAAATGGAGTGGATGCTATGGTGCAGAGAGATGAGCCGGATCCATTGGGCTCTACGGACAGTGTTGTGCGGATACTAAGGCAGATGGGTCTGCCGGTGCAAGAGGATCCAAGAATAAGTATGCATATCTGTTACCAGCAAATAGCTATAGCTAATAGCAATAGGGAATAGATTCCTCTTGTCCTCTACTACTTTCTCGCCCGCCTTGTTTCTATCGCAAGTCCACTCCACTGCCTCTACACAGCAACTCTTAGACGGCCTTGAGATTTTGTCTAGATCCATAGATCAGAAATCAGCTTCCTTAAAAGTACTGGTCGAGTCCAACTTTGAGCGTTTCGTACGTGCTAAAGCTACCATCGACAATGTATACAAGGAAATGAAATATCGCGGAGGAGAGCCCCCACCACCTTCACCGTCTCGCCGAACTCATTCCAGACATGCTAGCAGGAATAGCTTTAGGGCAAGCAGCGGGAATCAAGCGGCTATGATTGCACCACCAATCCCGGATTCCAAGAAGAAGAATGCTCTTACGAAAGAAAGCGAGTATGGGGTTCTTGGTATTAAAACCCCTCTACTGGACGTCTCGGCCAAGGCAGAAGAGGTGTGGGGTCCAGCTCTCGGTGGACGAGAGAAGGAAGACAGCCTCAAGACTATGAGTGGAACGGTCGAAAGATACAAGGAGCTCTACGAGGTCGGTCAAGCTATTACGGACAGCATCAGGCGGAAAGATTACGAGAGCATTGTTGAAGAGTACACCAAAGCAAAGCGGTATGCGGATGATGCAAAGAGACTTGCTGAGAATCTTGGCACTACACCCCCTACAGATGCCCAGATCGTGCAATTGCTGATGGCTGGGCGTGTTTGGCATGATGTTGAGGAGCAGACAGAAGCATTCAAGCGCGATGTTTGGAGGCGTTTGACCGCTATGGGAAGTATCTCCAAAAATGATCCAATAAGTGGTGGCCCACAAGATCAGCATATGGAACTGATAAGCATTCTGCTTGAGCTTGGAGTTCCCGAAAACCCTATTTGGTTCTGGTTGCTGAGTCGTTTCGATTACCTGAAAAGCAAGATCCAGAATTCCTCAGACCGCTCCAAAGTTGAGATTGAAATTTCGAGAAGACGCTTGGCTAATGGAGAGAGACCGAGTCCTCCAGTTATCGCTTCTCATTTGAGGTCCCTTGGGCGTCAGACGCCAGAAGGATCACCAGCTGCAAATGACTCCTCAGAGATTATTGAGTTATGGCAGAAGATGGTCACTTTCCTCGAGGATATGCTCGGATCTAAAGGTATTCTTGGAGAAGTCATCGAATTCTGGCAAACTGTACAGAGCTTCGTTGATGGGAAAGCACAAAGAAGTCTGCCAATAGGTATCAATGGAGAGTCTCGGCAACATCACAGGCTCTCAGACGAGGGGACTCTTCAATTGCAACAGGGCACGGTTGAGCTCATAGATATGCTGCGAGAGAACGTTTTCTCATTCTTCGTTGATCCACCCATCGATGACATATCAGCATTGTTCTCGCCCATGCCTCCGACGCCAAAGACACCAGCATCAGCTGCACAGAATGGACAGCTTACACCATCAGCTCTCCGAGACCCACGATTTACTTATGATGCAAATAACTTGCCGCCCCCATCTCCGAAGCGAGGTGAAGCTTGGGAGAAACATGCATTCTGGCCTCCGTGGTCCAATTCATTGAGTGGTGTGCATTATCTCGGAAAGCTTCTCGTACTCGTAGGGACCGGAGCCAGTGAGATGGCGGCCATCTCTCCTATAGGCAATGGTGATGGAGCAGCTCTTGACCGCTTGAAGGCATTTGTCGGCGAAGCTCGAGAGCGATGCGTCATTGCTATATGCGCTGCGTGGAATCAGGATGCAACCAATATCAAGGTCCTAGAGGATTGGAGACGATCCCCTGAGAAGCGAGACCTAACCAGGATGCCTTCTTACTTTGGTACTTTCGAGGCCGAGATCTTGACAGGCATGCAGAAGATACTATACATCTCAGAATCGAAGGCTGGTCCTGATGTCGTCTTTCCACCACCAGCGAAGCTGTTGCAGATGGTCAGAAGTCAATTCGTCACTACACTTTACAAGTCTCTAAGCGGAATGGTAGAGAACGCTGAAAAAGCAGTAAAGAAGGCAGATGAAGACTGGACGACAGACAACGATGGTCTTGCAAGCCCAGTAGCTATGGTCATTGCAACCAGCATTGGCGCAGGAACTGTCAACGCTAGTGACAGAGTACATTCCCTCCCTATCTACCAAATGAAATCTACTAACATCCTCCAGAACGTCCGCATGCTCCTAACCCTCAGCAACCTCTCCGCCCTCCGTGTCGAAGTAGTCCCCAACCTCACAAACCAATTCGAATCCGCCTTCGCCGTCAAACTAACCGACGAAACCAAAACCATCAAAGACGTCCTCGGCCAAATCGACGCTCGGCTCTTCCAATCATACACCCGTCCCTCAGTCGAAGCCCTAAAGTCCATCATCAGAATCGGCATCTCCTCACCAACCTGGTCCCCCAAACCCGTCGAGAAACCGACGGAAGTACGACCCTACGTCTACGATGCACTTCTCTCGTTAGTACTAGTACACACCCAAGTCTCAACCACAGCATCATCCCTCACCACCCAAGTACTCTCCTACCTCCTTGAAACCTTGTCCAGAGAACTCCTCGAGGCCTTCAAAGCCCGCCCCAAATACACACTCTCCGAATTAATGCAAGCAACACTCGACGTGGAATTCGTAGCTCAAACACTGAGTCAATACACCACCGATCGAGCGAGCGAGTGCCAGAGTCAGATATACCAAGAACTTGATAGAAAAACGGATAATGACGCGCGGACGAAGTTGCAGGCTGAACTGCCGGAGATGAGAGCGGTGTTGAAGAAGTTGAGGGAAGGGAGTAGGAGTGAATTTGCTTGTTTTAGGAAGGTGAGGAGTAGGAGGGAGGGTGGCGGTGGGGTAAGGAGGGAGAGTGAGAGGGAGAGTACGGCTAGTGCTCAGGTACCGGTGCAGAATGTGGGAGGACAAGCGATGATTTAGAGGTGTATTGGTTGTGGAGTGTAAATTGAAGGAGGTTTTCTAGAGCGATGTGACCCATCTGAAGATGTGACTTGCTATATGGTCTTCGAGAGATATGAATCTGGTCATTCAGGCAAATCATCTCATCAATAAGTGCTACAAGCATACTCCTGAATACTTGAGGGCATGCATTTCGCAATTATAGCTCTAATTCCATAGCCTACTCACATAATGTACCCGCATTACAGACACAACTATCAAGAAAGCAAGAAAGCATTCAAAGTATCAAGCCACTCCTGCCTTTTGTTTCCCCCAACACCAATACCGACCAACCCTATCCAGCACGCCATTAGCGCCTCCAGTAGGACAGCTCTTTTGTCACAAATCGTATCTAGTCATCTCAATCCATCCCATTTTGTATTATCTTTCCGTTGCTTTTCCCCCCAAACTCCAATCCATGTCTACCAATCGTATCTCGCCGTTCGCCGCTATCCAGTCCACTTGTAACCCTCTATCACTTTTATCCTTTGTTTCCTAAAAGAAATCTCTTTCCTCTTTCTTTTCGTGTATGTTTCGGTCCCTGTCTATCATTTATTCCTCTCACTCGTACATCCCCGGCCCATGCATCGACCTCTCATCTTGATAAGCACCATGAAATTGTCCAAGTCCCGAACTAGCCAGCCCTTGACTGATATCCAGACTCCACGGCCAATCCTGAACAATTCCAGGTGGCAGCTGCATAAAGTGTTCACTTTGCGCCATGCCATTCATTGCTCCAGGTCCCATGCTGACTGTAGGATGTCCATATCCGTACGGGTTGGGATGACCCTGGAATCCGTTGACGGTGACACCATTTGGATCAGCCAGTCTGGCTTCTTGCAGACTTGGATCGATATTAGGATTCGGCTCGGACTTCATCATGGTCTCCATCGGGGCATGGTTATAGCCATTGCCCAGCAAATGTTGCTGCTGCTGTGTTAGACCATCTTGTGAAGCGGCCATGGAATTGTCTATGATTGCTATCTGGTTTCGAAGGCGGGCAGCCGCGTCCGCATTTCGTGTCAATCCTGACTCGAGTTTGGAGAGGAGGTTCGCCATTCGTAGCCTGCTACATTGTTAGCAGTAGGAGGCACATGAAAGGTGAATAACATACAAAACATCCCGCAATTGGATATACGAAGACTCTAGTATTGGGCCTTCGAATATGGCAGAGCCAAGTATGGCGCCGATTCCTGCCAAGTGATAGAATAGTGGAGAAGAGATAGCTCGCAGGTATGTCGCAGGTATCTTCGCAAAACTATCGAGGAGATCGTTTGCCGTGTCGCATTTCTGTTCCACAGTAGCATCCTCGGATGTGAAAAGGACCACGCGAACGAGTTGGAGGGTTGCAGCAATGTTGGCGGCTTGGAAACTGAATTTGTCGCCCAAACCATCTGCGCCATTTACAGAATTGCCCTTAGACTCTTTGAATTGAGGTGGCAGCACTTCATATAAAGCCATAACCTCCTTTAGAACGGTAGATGGAGGAACATCATGACCGAATATGCCAGATGTGAGGCCACTCCTACTCTTAATAGACCGTCGGCGACGATAGTCAACCATTACATGCTCCAAGATCCGGTAGAGATCGACAGCAAAATTCCATCCTCGAAGCCAGCAAACCGAATTATTCACAGGACTGAAACCAGCATCGGAAAATAGTTCATCGTCGATTTCACTGGGATACGAAACGTCATATTGATATTCTTGACATTGGATTTCACTGCCCCAGACAATGGATGAGTATATTTCCATTGTGTACATGGACCAGAACTACACGTATTAGCACATCTCAGTTATTCATCTGAAACAAGACGTACCAGTCGCCGCCGTATCTCAATCTCCACGATTCCGATGTCCTTTGGCCAGTTTTTTTCATCATGTAGGTTATCCATTTTTGACAGCTTCTGGTACCTGCCTAGATACTGATGCATGATCTCAATCTCGCCGACTTGGATGCCATAAAGAGCCAGCAGAGCACAAGTACGCATCCAGTCAAGACCTCTCATGGCACTCAAGTCTCGCGGCATGGTCTCTTTGGCAGCTTCGAAGAACATTTCTGATGATGGATATCGGAAGTGACCAGGATCCCATTGACCGGGTAGAAGAGCCCCATCCCTTGCTCTGGCCGAAGCTAAAGCGCATATCGCCATAATATCTGCGAAGAAAGAAGGATCCGTAAGGTAATCTCGTGCTGTCACTCTTCTCTGAAGGCATGGACTATGGAATAAAGGAAATCTGGTTTAACGATTAGAACTGATGGGTTTGTGAATGGTAAGGGTCTCTTACATGGGGTACACAACCTGGAAATAGACATTGACGAGTTCTCGGATCTTGCTCTCGTTGTCAAGAACCATTGGTTTCCACCTTTCGGGATTGGAGTATCGGTCCACAGCATTGAAAGTCCCATTGCCCTGAGGTCCATGGGTCAATTCGAGAAGCATCCGTGCGTCACTCTCTCCATCTCTTGATCTTGAAGACCTGCCATTATCGCTCGATTCTTTCCGACTACCACTCTTGATGCCCCTCTTTTTCGCTGGACGGTCATACCTGCACGGAACCCCGAAGTCCACACAGTTCTGGCAACGTGCTTGCTCTTCTATGCTTGGTTTGCATCTAATACTTCGCCTGTGGCAAAAGTCACAAGCCCTTGAGATTCTTCTCAGCTTCTTGGGTTTTGATATGACTTCGGGCTGCTGATTGTTCGGTGCAAGAAGCGGCGGCTGAAAGGAAGCATGGTTCTGCTCCATCTTCACCGTGGATCATCGGGATGCAGGCTGACAGGCAAAACGGCAATATCGTGTCTTCGTCTATATGCGAGCGTCAAGCGACCGTTGTCTGTACCTGAGTATCGCGCTGATCTCGTCTCTCCATTAGTTACGCACTCGAATTCTCTTGAGAGTAAAAAGTTCATGGGTTACATGACGCAATGTCTGTACAGACGGAGATCTGGAGACACTGATACTTGACACTTTTTAGTCCAAGCTTGCGATGGTGACGCGAACTGCAGTCCAGGAAATCTCGACGGGACGACGAAGTTTCGAATCTCACGTTGGAGTAAGGATGACGATTTTGAGGTTCACGATAGATGTTCTTCACTGGCTACGTCAAGAAGACTTGGGAGAAGAGGAAGTCGCAGCACCGATCTTCCGAGCCAATGACGGCACTGACTGCCGGTGTTCTAGACTTCTGCACGTGAGTCAAGTTCAACAGCCACAAGGCACAATCCGGGGTCACGACTTCGCTCTGCCCTGTTCTTTTCTATATTTTGCTTCAAGAACTATGTATATTTTAGTATATGAATGTCTACAAGTCCTAGAATTTATCTTCCTTTTTTCGTTTTACATATGCTGATTGCCATAAGTTTTGCAATGTTGTTATACAAACTTCTACCTACTTGAGACCTTAAAGTTTGTCCTCCATTCCCAGACCCTTGAGTCTTGCAATAGAGACAGTGATTTTACATCTATCATCAAAATTTCAATACCTTGACGTTCTTCTTCAGCCATTCAGAGACCCAGATTCATTCATCTTCGTTCAAAGAGCAGTGTGACGATACGAGTCCCGATACACTAGAATGATGAGAGCGGTCAGAGAGATACACCGCTAGAACCGCAGAGATGGTTGCAGTTGCATATACTTCTCATTAAAGTTGGGGCGTGGAAGGAGTGGCGAAGGAGTCGCAGAGCTAAAGTCTGGCCCAGAGATTGTCTTATCATATAGGTTCATTGAGCGATCGATTAAAGAAACCCATTCTCAGGCCTGTAGGTACAAGTGCTTTTCCAATCTACTACAAAATGGAACATCTACTCCCTCACCATACATTCAATGACTGCCTCCGAATCACCTCCATCAGATCTCCAAATCTTCACAATTTCAACCCCACAACTCTCGAACAACGATCTCCACTGCTTCTCGGTCCTCTCCATAGCATGGAAATAACACATCATGACCATGTCCATACATGCGGGAAGCAGTTCTACCCCTTCATTGGGAAAAACTCTTTCATTGATTAACAGTCTGGAGTAGCCTGGTTTCATGGCTTTGATCGTGTTCCCCAAGAACTTGATACAATCTGCATCCGGCCAATCGTGGCAAATAGCCCGGAACATGTAGAATTTGGCGCCTTTGTCAGGTTAGTCTAATTGTGGAGAGAGTGAGGTAAGGGTGGATGTATCTACCTTGAATTGGTTGAGGGGTGAAGAAGTCGTATTTCACCTTCTCGATACCTGGGAGCGGATCCGTATTCTTGTCGATAGTTTCCGGTAAATCCATCAGGACCAGTCGTCCAGGTATGTCTGGACACCGTGCTTGGAACACCTGTACATCATGACCCAAGTTTCCGCCGATATCCACAAGCGTCACAGCATCTTCAGCTGTGCTCAGTCCTTCGATCTGAGTAGGGACGGGGAAAAAGTCAGTCCATCGTGGAGTTCCGTCTTTTCGTCCTTTCATGTATTCCAAGAAATCTTCATGGAGTGAAGGATTCGCTCTGTTGAATTCCCAGAATTCCTTCCCAATCGCGTAGTCGAAAGCCGGCTTCTCTGTTGTTCTGAAGCCAGTTTCATGGTAATACTGCACTATCTTTGAAAAGATAGGAGTAAGCGTGTCGTTTCTAGAGTTCGCGTCAGCAAAGTCATACTAAGTTGATGCTGTTCAAAGATAAACTTACATGAATCTTGTTCCACCAGACCAACATGGGGAAGCGAGGGCTTCTGTCGTTGGACTGGACTTGTACTGCTTTTCTCCAATCTCATCGCATACATCCATGGCAACAAGGACTCTCATCACACGGGCTAGGCGTACACAACGTCAGCTCGGTCGATCTATCAAACAGAATGAATGAGCAGGTTTTCATACAAATCAGAAGCTGATCTGCTCCAGTTTTCTCTGAAAGTTCATAGGCTGTCATGGTTTTTGCCTCCACAAGAGCTTGGGGCAACCCCATTTCAACTGCCAGTCGAACAGCGGCACTTTGTACTGTCTAATCAGCCACATTAGCAAGTCACAAAATGATCTGGATGAAAAGAAGCATTCTCACCTGATATGTAATCCTTCTCACTCGATCGGGAGGAAATTCGGCTAAGCGGTTTAAGTTACGAATTGCTTGCAGAAGCTCGAGGTTGTTCACCGCACGTCCAGCTGTGACAGCCTCGGCGGCGAGCTTTACTTGGTCTGCTAGATCAATCAATGTGGCCATTGCAAGCACGTTGTATGTATATCGTAAACAAATGTTGTTGACAAAGAAGATTTGTGCTCGAGGCACGAGTTTTTTAAGTCACTCGATGATGCTAGTGCTTATTCAACAAGGCATCTTTCGCCTACCTCAGAATCCTGTAAGTAATAATACCTAGCAAATCAAGGAGGACACTTCGGAGCAAGTGCTTATGCAGAACCGGAATGTAGACCAATTGTTTCGTTTCGTTTCGTATCTTGGGGCAGGGTACTTGCATTGCATATGTATGACAAGGCTGACAAATCCCTTGATGGGTACACGAGAGAACTAGTGCATAGACCAACAACAGCCATGCAGGCGGATAGTACTCAACCAACGAGATGTCAGTACTGATCCAGATGACTGCGGAGTAACAAAGAGTTTCAGGATTGATCTTGATCTGGGGCTACAATGAGCGTGCACTTACTTTGGTCTCATCGGTCGAATAAAAGCTTGGATGTGCGTTCCCTCTTTTAAATACAACAGCAGCAATCCTGGGGTATCTTTGAAATGCCTGTTACTCAAACAAAATTCAATATGCTTTGGGATTTCTTCGCCGCCGCCCCACGATGAAGCATGCCTCAATTTCAGGGCTTTGTGCTCCTCGAACATTTCATTCCAGCACCATTCCTCCAAGGTTGATCAAGGATCAGCCATATCAGTATTTCCGGACGTCGAAATGCCAACCGTAGCTGCAACGTTCTCGTGAAGAAATTCCTTGATTGCCACGTGTGGTACTCCATGCCGCATTGCAGTCTGGTCATCCCAAGATGAATGGAGGCCAACTAAGGTTCCATCGGCAGCAGACAACAAAGGAGCACCCGAGTGGCCCCAATAGGTCCAGGCATCGTGTTTGAGGGTTCCGATCTCGGAGTTGTCTTGAGAATCAACGTCCGGTATCATGCCACGGAATTTCCCCTTTGACACCTCTACGAGGTTGTACTTGGTCTTCCGGTCAGATGTTGACTCGAGATCATCCCTACCAGGTTGACCGATGCAGAAAATTGGCATATTAGTCGATGGAGTGTTTGTTGTCAAGGTCACGAATGGAAACGATGTGAGATCTGCCGCGCGGAGTCAGTACACTTAGTAGAGAAGGTTGTGGTGAGGCCATGAAGGTCCCAGGATAAATGGGATCCCTCGCCGAAGATGCAAGGGAGGTCGCCTCGAGCATCGACTCACCTCGCTTGTCCGTTTCCATACAAACGATCTTCAGCAGGGCAAGATCGCGCTTGGGATCCCAAAATTTACACTCTGCTTGCACCGCGGACCCATTGTAAAATAGTAGCCATTTCTTCTTGTCGGTAGCTTTGTATTCCTCTTCATTGTCGCCGAAACAATGAGCACATGTCAGTAGCCATCCTGCCTGATCAATACAGACAGCAGTCCCGGCCTCGTACTGGGCCAAGATAAGGGTTGCGGCCACCGCATTTTGAAGAGCTGCCTGGCGGGGAACAGTTTTCAATGTGGCAGTTTCATTTTGACGCAACTGCTTCTGTTTCGCACGGAGTAGCTTAAGCTCCGCAGTGCTGATGTCGGGTAACCTCGAATTGGTAATAGGGATAAGTTTGACCAGAGTATGCGGAGGTGGAGGAATCACGAGCGGGGTCTGCTGAGTTGAACAATCCCGATTCCGGCTCCGAAGAGGACGTCCTCCTCTCTCCGTTGGGTCGTCTACAGCCAATGGATCTTGGTTGTCCATCCCAGCTATCATTCGCACTTTGTCATTGAGTATGGCTGGTGCCATGTTCGCGGTTCGAGGTGCAAGAGTTTGATACCCAGCAGGAGACTGAGCTTCCCCGCCTTTCTTGCGATGCCCTGTTAACGAACAGACCCGAGCCTCAACGCGACAACGCGTGCAAGCAGCTCCAGGAAACTTGATTTGTTTGATACCCTCTTCGGAGTAGATCCAGCACTCAAGATTATCTTTCTGACAGGAAGAGCAGCGTAAACTGCCAAGCATCTGCTTGCCTAGTTCCGTCTCCATAATACGACCAACGTGATACCATCTCTGCTTTGTCGTAACATTCATCGTCCCAAATTCTGCGGTATTTCGGTACCACCACTTGCCTATGGTGGTCGGGACGTATGGGGTTGATGACTTTCCTTGAGTCCAGGCCCAAGGCAGACGTGGCTGATCTGCCCGTTGGCTATGCATGTATTGCTCCTTGGACATCGATTGCATAGGCTCATCAGATGAAGCCAGCGGCTCCGGTTCGGGGGTGTCTTCGACGACCCAGACTTCTCGAGACATTGTGGCGCCTGAGGAGGTTGATTTCGACTTGGTAACAACGTTGGACTGCTCTGGGGACGCGTTGACAGCGAGTGGTTCAGTATTGGATGGGTGACTAGGGCGATTGAGGTTGCCTGAATGGCGTGTAAGGTGTGGTATCAAAGGAATCGGATCCCCAAAATCCAGTCTGTGCAGAGTTTTCACAGTGGCGCATTGTGATTGAGCTGGAGATATGAAAAGGTGCGAGAAGGTCGGCTCTTACTTTGGGAACGCGTTCTGGGTTGGCGCGCTAGCACGTGAATGGGGATGCCAAGCCTCACAATGACTTCTTGTTCGTGCCTGAATCACCAGGAATTACAGGCCTACTGATACACAAGAAACCCAAGTCTCATATCTCTGAGGCGTTGATGTCAGTTACTGAGCCACCCCGCTACCCGAATGTAGTTACAAGCGCCATGGACATAGTGCTTTCTCAACATTTTGTTTCTCCTTCCTCAGTTTTTAAGACTGTCAGTCTCTCTCTCTCTCTCTCTCTCTCTCTCTCTCAGTCCTAGCTACTATAATTTAGCTGGTATTCTTCCTCTTACTTTCCTCGCAGTGGAAGTGACCACCATCACGGCCTTCTCCAAATCAGTTCATTTAAGCGAGCCCCTCATTCAGTCCTTGACCTGACCGGAAGACAGGCATTTCCAAATTCAAATGAGTACCATAACAAAGGAATAAACTTGAATTGACTAGACTCGAGCCAAATATTACAAGTGAAAACAGTAAGAATAGAAAAGAGCTGCTAACTAACTCGAATGCAAGAAGAGTAGAGTCCGGTACCTTTTCTGCACACTTGACTGTCTAGCTACACCCTGATGATCCTAATTGTTTGAAAATGCTGATCTAGACTTCTATAAAGCAATCATATGTGAAGCCGAAGTGTGGGCTGTTTCTATAAACCTAGATGCTTGCATTCCCTTACTAATCAAAGAAGGGCAAACCCTCACCATCAAGAGCTACAAAGAACCAACAACGAACAAGTAGCCCACTAGCAGAGAAATAAACTCCAAAAAGGAAGTGATAGTAGAGGCGGCCGGAATCGAACCGGCGTCTCACAATATAAATCTGGCAGGTGCTGCACCCATCCATGGTGTGAACCAATACGGGCCGAGGGGAGCTACCTTCTACAGAAATTTCTCGTGCGCTTTACCACTACGCTACTCCTTGTTTGATGCTTGACCTATTTCTGCTTATTAAAATCTATATGACAGACATGCTCGAATCTTGAAGCGGAGAGGTCTGTCAAGTGATCAAAGTCCTTTTCGCTTGCGGGCCCAGAAAGACGTGGGCTGATCCCGCTGGCTTTGGATGTACCTCAATGCGACTTATAATGCATTACACCCCTAAGAGAGTGCGGAGGATTTCCTTCTGGCTTGTTCGTAAGACTGTTTCGTTGTCTAAAACTCATACTTGAATTTAGCAATCCATTCCTTCTATGGTGACCCGGCCAGTGCCAATTCTGATATCGACCAATGCCCAAAACCTAGTCCCCTCCTTCCTTTTCTTTCCTATGCTTCGTTTTCCACTCCCCTAGTACTTCCAAAATCTTGACATTATTCGCCTCCTTGGCATAATCAAAGGCATTACAATACCCATCCATCCTCTCCTCGATGTACAGGTCTGCGCCTTTCTCCAACAAAAACCTCACCACCTCAGCCTCATCAAACGGGTTCCTTGCCGCATAACAGATCGGCGTTCCCCAAAAGTTACCCATACTCTCCTCCGAATCCAACTCATTCACATCCAAGCCAACCTCATGCACCAAATACCGCACCATCTCCATCCGCCTCTCAAATCCACCCCATCTGGATCAGTGCCAGGCTTAGACCCGACGTTGCCCGCTGCGACATGCAGGATGCGACCTTCGAGCGACGCGCCTTTAGAGGATAGCAGCTTAAAGATGGGGACAGTGCCGAGACTCGCGACTGTCTGGAGGAGAGGCGGGCCCGAGTAGGGATCGGTAAACATACCGTTCACCTTAGCACCATGCTCTAAGCACCACTTCACCAGCTCCTCCTCATGACATACGCGCTGCAACAAGTAACCGCCCCTTCCACGCTGCCCCGTCTCCTCTCTCTTATTGATATTGAAGCCATGGTCTATAAGTAGCTGTAGAAGCTCAGTGGTTGGTTGCTTGGAGAGGGATTGTGGGGTCAGGTCCGATGCGGATACGTGATTTTTCTCTAGAAGGAAGCGGATCAAGGAGATGTGGCCGGCACTGACTGACCGGAGGAGTGCGAGAGTGATGATGATGGGATCGTTGTGAGAGGCTTCCAGACCGCCGGTCAGAGTTGGGATATCGTTTGCTTTGCAGCCGCTTTCGATGAGCTTGCGAGGTTCTTCTAGGGAAGACATCCTGGGATACCAGCCACAGCTACCGTACAGGTACTAATAAGACTGGACGAAATGCGTCGATTCAAGGCGTGATTATTTGAGTCGAGACTAGTCAGGAGAAGAGTCAGTTTCAGGGCCACCTGCAATGTAAGATCACTTAACCTTAGTGATCATGTGCAGTGTATCGATTGACTGGGACAATCTCTAGCATCTCTGGAGTATCTTCAGGCTCCATGATCAACAATAGAACGAGCATTACAAGCTAGACTGGATCATCAAGCTCCAGCAGCCAAAGTGTGAAGACTCGCTCCGGGTCAACTTCTAGCTCGATTGTAAACGTACCAAACTCATCAACCTCGTCAACAACGCAATCAAGTGCGAGCAGCTCGTCTTCAGTATCAGGACCGCCTAGAATCGGCATTCTGTCATTCACTACAAGCAGCAGCACTCTAATCCCCAGCAGTGCTGTGTTCTCTGAGCTTGCCGAAAAAGTAAGGAAAAACCGACTATCACAGATAAACAAAGAAGGGAGGGCAGGGCATCAACAAGAGAATTAATACCAACCAGGTATCATTGCTTGGTAAAGCGACATAACAATCAAGTATTCTCCAGCTCCAAAAATAACTTCATCACACGCGAATCCCTCGGAGAATCGTGTTCATCAAGGTAGATTGTGGGTATCATCCCTAGCAGAAAACGCCCCACTATGCTTCTGTCCTTTGTACCAGAGCCCAGGTCAATAGACCGAGGCTTACTCATCTAAGGTATATCTCAAGAAGAAAGAACATGCAGACATGATGAATGAATGAATGCCAGACAAGGCTCCATGCGCTGCAAGAATCAATGCGTGCCATGCCGTGAAGCAATGAGCAACCCATATGCCCCAAACTCCGCCCATATGTGAATCCCCATATGCCCATCCTTTATGTCATTTCCATTCCAATCCCATACCAATCCACACACGCACCCCAGCACGCTCCCGAAGTAACCACAGAGAAAGAAATAATTACTTAAACAAGCTCCTCAAATCCTCCAATCTCTTCTTCGCCGCCTCAGACTTATCAATCCTCCCCTCTCCCTTATTGTCCATACTCAAATGAGCAAGCTTCTTCTTCTTATCCTGCAACTCCAGCATCTTCTCCTCGAAACTATCATTCATGATATACCGCACCGTCTCAACCTCTCTCTTCTGCCCAAGTCGATGGACACGATCGACGGCTTGAGCCTCGGCGGCAGGGTTGTATTGAGGTTCCATGACGTAGACTTTGTTTGCGGAGGTGAGGTTCAGACCCAGTCCACCAGCGGTGATGGAGACGAGGATTACAAGGATGGAAGGGTCGTCGCGGAAGTTTTCCATGGCATTACCGCGAGCGACACGGGACATCTTGCCGTCGAGGCGGCAGTACTTGATACCATTTTCTTCGAGGCCAATTTGGATGAGATCCAGATGTGCGGTCCAGCCTGAGAAGACTACGCTCTTGATCGGGGCTTCGTTTGGCATGAGCTCTGATTCTTGTCTTGATGCAAGTAAGTCTGAAATCAGAGCCTTGGTCTTAGTGTGTGGACCACTGTAGCCTTCAATCTCCTTTCCATGCTTGGCGTTGTCCTTGGTTTTCAGTCGGCATCCTTCTTGAGCTTCAACGCCGCCTTGCTTGAGAGGGAAGTATTGAAGCTTGATGTACTGCTGACAGATAGGACATCCAACCATGGATTGTCCTTGAGCCATTGCCTCCATATCAGCCTTGTATCTGTTGATGCAAGCATTGCAGATGATATGATAGCATGGGGTCATGTGGCCGATTATTTCGTCGTTAGGCTCGCCATCAGAGTCAACTGCTTCACCGGGTCCAATCTGGCCAAGACATGTGAGGCAGTTGTCGGCGTTAGTCTCTTTCATCAGGTTGTACATGTCGTAGGCTTGCTTGGCAGACAAAGCTGGTCGGTCATCTTCATCATCGCTATCCAGATCAATTGCCGAATCTTTGCTGAGACCACTCATCACTTTCAAATCTTCCTCGCTCAAGAGGTCTCTGCCATGAGCACAAATCAACCGCAGCCGGAGGATCGACTGCAGGATGTGGACGTAGGATTTTCCGCTCAAGCTCTTCTCTCTTTGGCCAACGATGATCTTGACCCGATCGTTGGCATTCTTCGCGAAAATCTCGTAGATGTGTCTCTCTTCAGAACTAAAGTCAAGCTTGACGAGATGGTCTCTACGTGCAGGCAAGTCGATCCTATCCTTGAGTCGTCGGAGAGTAATGCTGTCAACAAGAAGCCTCAACTTGGGTAAGATTTCAGGATCGCACATCTTGAATGGCGCCATGATATACTGAGCAAAACCACCCTTTTCGTCAAAGGGTTTGATGCGAAGGAATGTCATCAGAGCACCCAGATCTTCGAGGCGATTCTGAACAGGAGTTCCGGTGACAGCCCATCTACGGTTTGCAGCTAATCTACAGATAGCCTTTGATTGTTGGGTGGACTGTTCTCGAATCATATGTGCTTCGTCTAAGACGATCCTGAACCAGTTGATCTCTTCCATAGGATATGTACCATGCTTCTTTTTGCTTCGGTGGTTGAACTCGCTAGCAATAGAGCCGTAAGTGGTAATTACGAGGTCGAACTCGGCAAGCTTTCTGGCATCCTTTATCCGGTTGGCTCCATGGTAAATGTAATACTTCAGAGTACCAGGTTTCATGTGTTGCTTGATCTGTTCCTCCCAATTGGCGATTGTGCTCAAAGGAGAAACAAGAAGCGTAGTCCGAGCATTCAGAACCAAAGGGGTTTGCTCAAGCTTCGGTAAAGCTGTCTTGCCTTTGCGCCCAGGACATAGATCTCGATCATCCTTTGCGATGCAAGGAGCCTGCTGTGCCCAATACCTAGACTCATCGTCCAAGGTATGAACAACAAGAGAGAGAATACTCAAGGTCTTGCCAAGACCCATCATATCAGCTAGGATGCCACCAAGGATCTGAGGCGGAGGCCGACGTTCTTCTTGTCCGGTGATTACATTGTAGTAAGATCGTTCCCCGGATGCAGAAATCTCAAGTCGCCACAAAGATGACGTGCACTTGTCCCCTTCCTTCTCAAAGGCATGGTCTTTCTCCTTGTTTGTCATGAAGTACAAACCTTGCTTTTGATGCTTAAGCAGCTCTGTCGTGATACGGGGATCGGCGTCCAGTTCTGGAAGATACTCGGACCGCTCTAGAGAATCGAACATACCCAGGACATCATTCCGAACCTCCTCGGTGGTTCTTTGAGGTCCTGCCCGCGATCCATAAGTGGTCGACGATGTTGAGCCAAATATACGAGGAGGTTGAGGTGGTTTTTGTATAACATGAGGATTATGCAGTTCAATTCCAGCCTCTACGAAAAGAGGTGTCCGAAGCCAGAGCTGCTTCTGGGAGAGATGACGTCCAATCTGAAGGGCATACTTCTTGGGTCCGTAGAGGTTCAAATCTAGCCCATACATAGCCGACGTGTTAGTACCTGGCAGTTGATCCCCTTCCTTCTTAGCTCGAGTTAGAATTCTGCAAGTTGTACGAATGCCGAACTTTGAATCGAGGAGTGGTGTTAGTCCAATAGCTGTGTTTACGTCGACGCAACCCATGATCTCGCGCGTATTATCCACAGTATGAATGATAGCATTCTTCTCGCCGTAACGTCTCCGCAAGACGATCTTGACTTGAGGCCAGAATCCATTATTGATTGAAATGGAACCTGGTTTCGGTGTCGGGACCTTGAAGGCATTGACTTGAGCACCCTCGATTCGGCCGTAGCAAACCTCCTTGTCTTCAGAGTCTCCAACGAATTGTACTTCGTCGTCGTCGTCGATGAGCGAGATATCCACAGGTGCCGTACCTCTGGCAGCTGCTTGCTTCCTGCCCTCCTCTCGTTGATCCTTCATGTACTGGCCTAGCACTCCGCCCTTGCCACGTCCGCTAAAGTTGGCTCTTCTCTGCTGCTCCTCTCGTTCGTCGGTTATTTTCCTTCGCTTCAAAGACACCTGGTCACGGTCCGCGACATTGTGCATGCGCTCCAGCATATGTCCCATACCTCCCATGCCCCCAGGCTGTCCGTTGCCGTTTGCGTACGCAGTAAATCCATTCCCGTTTGCGCCATTCATATTCGTACCGTTCGGTCTGACGTTCTCTTGCCGGGGCGAGGGTGAAGGGTGGCCATGAAAGCTGGAGTGCGGCGAGCCACCTGGGCTCTCGAATTGGAAAGTGAGGTTATTTGCGCCGTTACTTGACGAATTCGAGTACCCATTCGGGATGTGCTTGTTCTGTGGCTGACCACTGTTATAACCCCGCGGATTCAACAAGGCAGCCGGGGCCCACTGTTGCTGAGGGAAGGCTGGTGCGCCGTTCGCATTATGCGGTACGGAAGAGTGATTTTGACCTGTAGCAAGAATTTGTGCATGAGCATCGTGTTGATGTGAAAGAAAGTCTCGGGATTGCGGAAGTTGTGCTGGAGAGGGCGAGTAGATGTGGTTGTTCGGACGAGGCTGTGGACTTCCAGGCCTCGCCAGGAACTGCGAAGATGGGGCGTTTGAGGGCGGGTAATATGGATATGTACCGTTTGACGCATTCCAGGATGACATGGCTCTGCGATCCTCCGTGATCCGCTCACGTTACGTTCGCATGCAGATATGTTGTGTTGTTTGCGCTGGCGGTCCTTAGGTAGCCATCTAGTCTCAGGAAATCGAGGAGGGGTGGAGGATTCGAGGATACATGGAGGGTTTGAGATTCGAAAACGAGAGTCGAGGCGAGCCGCTAAAAGTTGGACTAGAATTAGGACTCGAAAGCTGAGCGGCGTCGAAAGGTGAGAGTATGAGAAATCAAAGATGCCTTCTTGGTGGACGATTACTTTGAGACCTATCCGGCTTAGACGCCGATAACGACGGAGTTCCTGGCACAGCGTGAAGTTCTTTTCTTGGCGTGCTTAGTCAGATATTCGCCATTGGGAGGAAGGAATTTCTCATCGACTCATACCTTTTCGGAAATCAATTACGAATAAATGACGCTTTAGCAAGTTCGGACTGATGGAGGTTACATAGTAGCCCTCTGATCTGGGATTCTAATTGTTGTATGATCTTATTCGATCTTCGGCCAGTGTATTTTGCGAGCTCACAAATTTCACTTTCAATTCGAATCGCCGCTCTCTGTTTCACTTGGCCTTTATTACTGCCAGAAAGAATAACAACAGATCTTGATTGCCTTGAATTATACCACCTCAGAGCCGACTCCGTGAGTCTGAGATTGTCTCCTAAAGGCTGAATATCCGGAAACCAATGAAGCTGTCTCGCAGGAGATCAAATATGTATTCATGATTGCTGGCACGCTCAACGCCATCCCATCTCCCGTCCCATGCCCGTAAGTATTATACAACCAAAAAAGCCATGCTTTCTTCTCTTTTCGTCCCTTTACATCTATGCTGCCATCTAACACCAGGTAAAAACAGGGTTCTTGCTTTTTACTGTCTCTAACCTTTCCACAATCACTTTCCTCTGGTTCCCCTCCATTCCCTCCGCAGCCGCATACCCCAGATCTCCCTCCAGATCATCCCCATCATACATCATCGGCATCTTACCCCCCTTTCTATTTGTAAACGAAAACCTTCTATGCTCGACTCTGGGCGCAGAAGTTGTTCTTGATGGGCCATCATAGCTCATTCTACTCGTATGTTGGTATGCAGGCCGGTCTGAGAATTTCACACCTCCATTCTTGCCAAGGTCTCGACGGCCGGTATTGGTGATGTTGGTGAGCTCAGGAGATTCTGAGGAGCGACGAGAATTGTCTTCACTTTGCCTAGGTGAAGACACAAGGTCGAAGCGATTCGGGCTCGGGAGATCGGCTGAGGGGCTCGCGAGTCCAAGGAGATCAGGTTGCGGAGCTGATGAATTGACGGCGCTGATGTCCATCTCGTCAACTTCTTCTCGGAATTGCTTGTTGAGTTGAGGGTCATTGCGTCTTCGCATTTCTGCTGATGGCACACGCATCGGTGTTGCCACAGGGATATCGACCAAGTCGTCCCATACACAGACCCGTGCTCTCCTGGTTAATTCCAATGGTCCGTGATCAGCAAGCTTCAGTGTTTCAACCACGTTCCATGCTTGTCCTTTCATGACTGCGATCTGTCTTGCGAACATCCTTTCCTGGAAATCTGCATCCTGACTAAAAACTTTTCGTAGTTCGAGTTGAGTTTCGCTCCACCATTGCTTCGATGTGAGAAGAGGCAAGAAATGGTCTCGGGTTCTTTGAGAGAATGGCTGGCCAATAAGCGATACAGGCAAAAAGAGCCATCCGAAAGGAAAGCTTCTCCATGCATCAGGATGTTTCCACGGCCACGAAAGACTGTTATCGATGGCTCCAACCACCATCTTGGGTCCACCCATCCTTGAAGGTGTTGCTGATCTGCTTCTTGCTTCCATGGGCTGCTGTGGTCGATACGGTGCTGATCGTAGTGGTATGTTGTTATCCACGGAGGTGTTGACTAAACGTGGTGCGAGCTCTTCATCCTCTCGATCGACCCCTCCATTCATTTGTGGTGGCTCTGCAACAATACTGACATCCTGATTCTCGTAATCCACCTTGATCATCCAGTTGTCCAAACCTCTATCCGTGTTCCTCATAATATAGTCCAATATCACCAGCTTTTCTAGCTCTTCTCGAAATGATTGTTGTAATTGGTCTGTCCAAGCAAATCGTTGTGGCCCGCCTTGTGGTGGCGTCGAGGTAGAAGCTTCGTCTTCATCGTCCGACTGAATACCATTTGGTCTGCAAGTTTCCTTCCAACCTTTCTTCTTTCTCGTCGGCGCATTCGTAGGCCTGTACCCTCCTCCATGATCTGGCCAGGGGTGCTCTTTCAAGAAGATGTTCGCATCCTTGAACCCTTTCAAAAACACCTGAAAGCTTCCTGGTTTTGAAGGAAATGGCTTCTTCTTCCGGTAGAAATTCCTTCGATCCCAAAAGTCGTAATGGAAGCTTTTCGAAGACAAATAAACAATATCCGTGTAGGGAACCAAATTTGTCCGTAACCTGCAGTCCAACGTATACGCCGCGGCCTCCGAAACATAACTCAGATTAGGAATAAGACACGCCCTTCCAAAGCAACACGGAAACAAATTCCTATGTATCCATTTGTTCCACTTCGGATTCCCCGCCGCGTATGGCTCCTCGTCCTTCGGCTTGAAGACACCCACTACCTTCCCTTCACTATTCCGCGCGAAGTAGCTGCCAGAACTGCCTTGTGTGATCATCTTGGGATGCATCCCGTTCTCAATTGCTACTCGTACACTCTCAACCACATCATCGAATTCGAGTTTTGACATCCGGCCTGGGTCGACATCTGATGCGAGTGTTTCTGCGGTAGCAGGTCGAACTCCATCAGGAGCTTGGAAGACCGAATGATGGATCTCCAATTTCTCTTCTCCAGAACTTTTTCCCTTCACCTTGTTGATTTTGAACTTGCTCGCAATCTCATCTGCCCATCTCTCCAACCGTGCATTTATAGCCTTGATATCAACGCCTGACGAATTGCTCCGATGTCGTCTCTTGCTTCTCGGCCGTCGTGAGGTGATCGGGGAAGTTGTGCCATCTGTATACATGCCACCGTGCGGGCGAGGCTGAGTGATGGATGCAAATCTGGGCGCAGAGGCGGGTTGGAGGGAGGCATAGCTGTTTCCTAGCTCTTCGTTGTCTTCAGAGTCTGAATCTTCGCCTTGGGCTATGCGAGCGTAGCCCGTTCTTGGAGGCCTTTCTCGAGGCATGTTGGATTGACTACCTTGCGTTATTCATGGTCAGGAGGGAAGGTTGTGTTGGAATGGAATTGTTGGTTGTTCTGCCTGGTTTTGGGACACGACACGATGCTGGAAAGTAACACCAGTGACGCGATTCCTGCAGCTCCAAGGTTGCCTGGCTTGACAGGGGTATCACGTGAAAATGCTTGAATTCACAATGATTGAACGTTCCATTTCCTTCAAAAACTTACCTTGGCAGTCTTGAGTTGATTCAAGTTTGATTACGGGATTGCGAAGTTGTTGTGACGAGAATACGTCAAAGGGTTTGTGAGAAGATGTTCATGGGGTTCACGGTCATAGCCGAAGCTTCATTGCGATTTGATGGGGCTCCAAAACCTCGAATAAGTATACTCATTCTCAACATTATATGCTACTCCAAAGACTGACTTGGGTACGACGGAGCCTTCCATTTGGCTCTTGCAACCTTTTCAAGATCCGGGTATTTTTCCACCAAAATCGCCCAACCTCACAAATGAATCGTTCCATAGACACCGACCACTTCCATTATCACCAACCAATGTCCAACCTCCTTGATATTATCTAATATACTAATATATAAACGCCATATCGAATTTCTGCACAGGGTATCCTTAAAATGCAACACCAACACTATTACGGCCAGGCAACGGCATCTGCTCCATCCTCCACCTCTCTTCAATCCCCATCTCCTTCTCCCCAAATGTCCTCGCTCTCGTCAATTCCAGACTTTTCTCATTTCGGTGGCTGTCCAACGACACCTCCCTGATCTGAACATCCCTCTTCTGACTCAATCCAGGACTGGAATTTGGAGTCCACGTTGGGATGGTAGGTTCATCAAGTTCGCTTTCGAGAGTACTGATAGTGCTAATAGAAGAAATACTTCTTCGACGAGACGCCTGAGGGATGTCTACGCACTGGTAAAAGCCTTCACGGTTGGTCAAAGCCTTGGGTGTATTCGTCACTGAGTCGAGGGAGCTATTCCGTGCGTGTTCGGACGGGAAAAGCCAGCGGGATACTTGGGAGAATGACTTTTTCTTTCGTAGAGGTGGAGGTGATTGAAGGACTAGTGGGAGAGGCGGTGGTGGCGGCAGTGAGCGTTCTGGCCGCGACGAAGGCCGTGAGGATGTGTCGGATGGTGAAGGTGTTGCGAAAGCCGCAGATGCTTCGGTGAACGACTTCAAACGTGTAGGAATATGCACTGTCTTTGATGGGGCAGTTCGAGGCCGTCGGTCGGCCTCAGGAAGAGCGACGCGGGCAGCAAAAGATGGTGCAGCCGGTGGTAGTGGGACCGGGGTAAAGGATCGGATATCTGGTGGGAATGGCATTGGTTCTATGGAAGTCAGTAGGGAGCAGCGCAAAATAACACTGGTACATACCCTGGTTGTCAGAGTATATGCTCATCTGTCGACTTGTTGCTCTGCTGGTAGGTCGACTATTGAGATAGATACTCTTCCGCTCTTCGATGGTCTCCTCAATATCCCTCAACTTCTGTTCCAACTCATATTTCTCGTGCAGTGCGGATTTGACTCGATGATAGGCCGGAGGCTCTGTCATAGACCTGAGGCGTGCAGCAGGTGGTGGTTTCGGAAGCTGATTCTCCAAAGCTGCCAACAACTCCTGTGCGCTCAGTGATTCTGGGCGTGGCTTGTAATGAGCCGTCCAGGCTGAAGTTCCCGACGTCCCAGAGCTTGTCCTCACTGGTTTTCTAGGAATACGGAAGGACATTGCAGAATCAGATCTTGAGTCTGTGAACACTGCTGGTGGATACGGCAGTTCTTTTGAATCGTCGAACGGATACAAATTATCGTCGATGGGCCCAAAATGAGAGAGGATTGGGGACAACTGATTTTCGGGCATATAGATACTCAGTTCTAGCGGCCGAAAGTACTCAGCCTTCCTTGGTCTCGAGTTCTCAACATGCCGAAACTCTGTCGGCTCTCCAATAACCATACGCGGCCTGCGCGGTGCTGAATGATATCCATTATATGCGTTCAAATGCCTTCTCACAGAGAAGGACCCGCGACTTGATGCGCGGGATGCGAAACTCTTTGTTCTCGTGACCCATTCTCGACCCCTCCCTTCGTGCCCCTGTGGTTCTGGAATTGGTGGAGGCACGAGACGTGGCTGGTGATGCTCAATTCTCATGGGCTTCTCAATACCTAGAACCATTAAGACTTATTGCAACATGCAGGAGGTTGACAGCTTACTACGTGTGGGCGCATGCTCCTTCACCAGTGGTCTGCAGCAATGGATCGTCTCCGCTAAAGCCATATACGCATCATCGAGCCCGCTCAATAACTTCATGGCCGCGACTTCACTCACCCAACATAAGCACAACAAGAATCAAAGATAACGAGAGAGAGAGGATGAAGAAGCTTTAGAACCAACTTTCGCCATTGGCGAAATCGCATCACAGGGAACAAAAGCTGCTAGACTGGCCATGTGCTTCTATTTGCTGAACGTGATGTGTGAAGTGGTTGCATCACGTAGGCGCGCGACCTACCTGGTAGCCATTGTGTACCAATCGGTATGAACGATTTGTCTCTCCCCAGCGGGTATGCTGTGCATTGAGAGGCTGATAGCTAAAGATGGATCCTTGGCTTGTCCTTAATTCTCGAAGTGGTGTTACTCGAGGATTTGATAGGTCGCTAGTAACTCGGCGCTTCCAGTTGACCCTAACGAGCACCGCGTTACCGCCAATGATATTGGCATGCGACCAAAGTAGAGCTGAACTCTGAAGCTTCATCTTAAAGTCGGCAAGGCAGTATTATTGAACAGTTCGCAGAATGGGTGATGGCGTTCGTGTCAGGATTGAAGGAGGGAGAGAGTGAGATGGATGGTGTGGCGGGAAGTGCAAGTTTTCTGGAGGATTGGGCCTCGGTAGCAAACTGGAAGCTTCAGGCACTCCAGCTGTTGAAGGCGCTGCACGTGACCAATAGCTCAATCCAATATTTCAACAGCTGACACAGTAGGTAGGGTCTGGATACTTGGAGGCATAAACATGGATTGAATGCTGTCTCGTCCTGCTAGACTTTCATTTCGAGCCCGGTTGATGAAGGTAGGAGAGCTTGAGTGTCATGCGACGAAGCTCGCTTTGCGCCAGCCTTGGAAAATAGCAAGCATGGCCTCGGAGTCTGAGACTTGCGATACCTGATGAAAAGAGAAACACGAGGGCAGAGGCGAGACTCTTGCTTGTTCTCCTTACCGTAGCGTGCTAGATTCCAGATCAGATTGAAAAAGTCGGGAGCTGCTTGTGGGAGCTGCAAGACCGCCGAAAGGAGGGCGAAGGATGAAGTGTTGCTGGTATCTTAAAGTAATACCTATCAATGGACACGAAATAGACGGTGTAGGTGAAGCGTTTGAAGTTCCTTCTCATGTAACAAGATTATCGGAGCTGGCATAAAAAGGTGCCGTACCCCGGGGTAGCCTCAGGGTCTTGGCAAGGCTTAGCGATGGGGCCTGACTTCACCTCCTGCATCTGTGCCCAGGAACTTCACCACAAAATCTCCACGGTTGACGACGAGAGGTCAGACCACCGAATTCAGGTGCCGCTACCCGCGTATGTCTTGAAAGCAAAGACGATGCTATCCCACCTGGAGTTGTACTTTGCCAGCACGTCAACCCCAGAGGAGTTCTCTTCCAAAGCCAAGAGCACCGGGGTCTTGATCCGTGCGACTGTCCAAGCACATGGCTAGATGTCGCAGTGCCACTGGATGACAACCATGTGAAACCAAATAAGTGTCTGTCGTTCATCCGTATGTTGTCCCTCAGCTTCAACTAGGTTTACTCATGAGATCCTTGTGTGGAGAAAGTTTCTTCACACGGCAGCTTCTCATACTTCTTCGCGCAAACACATGGCACTACTCTTCGAAAATGTCTATATCTACCGCACAACCGCAATCTGTATAAGGTTGTGTCTTTTCATTCCTTTCTCACAGTTATCTTGGTATTGCCTCGAGGATTTTCTTCTGGAACACTCAAGCCTAGTGATGCCCGGTTTTGCGACGGCCAAGAGTGCTTTAGAATAGTGCCAACGATTTCCAAGCCTATTGAACCGCCACTACTAGTATTGATTCGTGCAGAGCGAGCAATACATATACTTGCAATGGAAGAACGGATTTTCAGAGACTCCAGTTCTTACGGATCATGTTCCCTTCCTTCAACGCGATTCAGTTGGTGCTGGCATCAAGTGTAGTTGTACATGCGGTAGACCTTACACAATATGTTCTGCCATCTGTAAGCTCCTCCATTATTGTATTTGAACAATTTGCTGACTGCGCTTCAGACAGGTCAAGATGGCGCAAGAACCTTCCCTGGCGTTTCGTTGCCTTTTGGCATGGTCAAGCTTGGACCAGATGTTTTTACAGGCTCAGACAGCTACTCAGGATATGCCTCAACGGGAACCATTACAGGTTTCTCCATGATGCATGAGAGTGGTACAGGGGGTGCACCAAAATATGGCGCTGTGTCTCAGGTACATAAATTTTAATCTAAAATGCTTCTTTCTGTATGAGTTCTCATAGGGTTGAGGGTTGTTTTCGGAGCAGCAAATATAATGGCATATAGGAGCCACTCTCGAAATACCGCTCAATCCCCAGAGTCACCTCATATTTGTTACCGAGTTAATTGGTGAAATAGATGCCAGTCACGGGCAGCGTCACCAACCCTCTGGTTGTCAGCGAGACCAGAGCTGCTCCTGATATAGCCACATTGGGTTACTACAAATCCGTTCTAGGGTCGAACATAACAGTAGAACTTTCCGCTTCCAGTCGAGCGGGGCTTTACCAGTACACCTTCCCCACCGAAAGTCGGGCGAATATTGTTGTCGACGTTTCTCACGTTCTACCATCTTTCAGAGGGATGGGACTTTCACAAAACTATCTTGGCGGGAATATAACATCCTCGTCAGATCACTACGAAGGATACGGTGAATACGACAACGGTTGGAATCAGGCTCCTGGCTGGAGGATTTACTTCTGCGGCTACTTCAATACCACACCATCGTCCATCCAGACTTTCGTCGGTCAAGATAATACTGGAGATACAGTAGCTACCTATGATGCCACCTCAACAGCGACTTCCACCAATCGCCTAGGTGCTGTATTCACCTTTAATGCGACTACATTAACATCCAGAGTCGGGATATCGTTCATCTCTTCAGAGCAGGCGTGCAGCAATGTCAATGACCAGATCTCGGACGACGTATCCCTATCATCTCTAGTCGAAGATACTAAACAAATTTGGAACGACCAAGTACTGTCGAGAGTGACAACTACAGAGACGGAATTGACAAACTTGCAACTCCTCTACAGCTCTATGTATCACATGCACCTCCTTCCTTCCAATCGGACTGGTGAAAACCCGCTCTGGGAGTCCTCTGAACCCTATTACGATGACACCTTCACGTTATGGGATCTCTTTAGGTGTACTTTCTCACTCCTCCAAATACTTCAGCCGAGCATGTATGAAGAGTATATCAGATCCTTGATTGATATCTTCCGCTTCGAGGGGTATATGCCTGATGGCAGGTCATCTAACTTCAACGGCGCAACGCAAGCAGGCTCGAACGCAGACAACATTCTCGCAGACGCCTATGTCAAGGGTGTGAGAGGAGTTGTAGACTGGACAGCCGGATACGAAGCTATGGTCAAGGACGCCGAGATTCCTCCTCCAAACAACAATGATCCTCGCGATCCCTCTTCTTCTACCAAAGAAGGACGAGGAGCACTTCCAGACTGGTTGTCACTTGGATATATTACTCCTACATACGGTCGCTCAGTCACCCGAGCTGTCGAATACTCAGTCAACGACTTCTCCTTATACCAAGTTGCCGCAGGTATTGGTCAAACAGCAGATGCAGAGAAGTATCTTGCTCGATCGAGGAATTGGCGTAATCACTGGGACTCCAACGCAACAGCCTTAGGCTTTACCGGCTTTATGGTCCCTCGTTCCCTTGATGGATTCCTCCCCCAAGATCCCCTTTCCTGTGGTGGTTGCTACTGGGGCGACGCTTACTATCAAGCCTTACCGTGGGAATACAGTCTTAATGCACATCACGATATCAACACCCTTATTTCTCTCTCAGGTGGCCGGGACACCTTCGTCTCGCGGCTTGAAACCACGTTCATGCCCAACATGAATCCCTCAGGAAGATCTGCAAATTTCGAAAATACGATTTTCAATCCAGGCAATGAACCTAGTTTCACGACTCCGTACCTTTACAATTATGTTGGACGACAGGACTTGAGCGTCAAACAGAGCAGGAACATTGCGAAAACTTATTACTCGGCTTCCCCTAAAGGTTCACCCGGAGACAGCGACGCTGGGGCCATGGAATCATGGCTCATATGGAATATGCTTGGCCTGTACCCTATGGCTGGTCAGACAACATTCTTGATTGGATCACCTTGGTTTGCGAATACAACCATCGTCTTACAAGAGGGTAAGAGCATCGCTGTAACGACTACTGGAGGGTCTGATTCTTCATTCTATGTCCAGTCGTTACAAGTCAATGGGGAGGAATGGACCCAGTCTTGGCTCACATGGAACGATGTCTTTGCTAACGGTGGGACAATGGACTTCGTTCTCGGTCCGGAACCGAAGAATTGGACAACTGGAGCACCACCTCCTAGTCCCGCCAGTGAGCTTCAGCAAGACGGAAGCCCAAACACTATCGTCGAACCTCAGAGCACGGCCACCCAACAGAATAGTGAGGCTCGAAGGAGAGAAAATCTGAGAAACATTGGACTGGGCATTATGGGGGCTGTGCTCGGAGTTGCTATTGCATCTGGGCTGGCTTGGTGGTTCTGCTTGAGGAAGGGCAGACACACGAGAGTGGTGGCCGAGGAAGACGGAAAGGCAGTGTCTGAAGCAGATAGTGGCAGCATCAAGACATGGCAAGACGGGCAGAAGGAGTTTAGCAGCGACGTTTCGGACATCGGTCTGGATCCTCTGGAAGAAGAGACTGGGGAACGGAAACATTGAATGTTAACGGGCACAAGCGCATACATATACACATACCTAATTGAAGTTAAGTAGCGATAATTAATACCATATTATAATATGTTCCTACTTAGAGTTGCGATCTTCTGCATAGCACTTGCTTCAAGCGCCTGGACCTTGATGAAGCTGCTCTCACAAATGCCATGATATCAATAAAGTTAGGTGCAGACGGGTAAAAGAAGTGATATTGGGTTACGAGTCAACTCTGCATTTGATGAAAAGGAGCTCATGAAATGCTCGAGTCCATAACATGTGATGCAGCGGGACGAACCAAGTCGATTTTAGCTCTGGCTGGAATTAGGTCAAGATCAGGGGTTACCGCGCACGGTCCATGCTGTGGCGCGTGCATCGAAATTTCACAATGAAGCAGTTCAAGCAAACTACCTAGGTATCTACTGCGCAACAAGACACAGCTTTGCTCTCAAACGCGGTTCAACGACAGAAATGACCTGGTAATCTTCCTCTCGAAATTACACCCAAGACAATCAATCCGCATACCTTGATTCGGCAAGATGCTCTTCCCTGACGAGGATAATCCGCATCTAAAAAAGTGGATTGTAAAGCGCCTCGAGAATACGTACGAACACCGTCCTCGTCCAGTCAATTTCGGATTGTTAATACCCTTGATAGATCTGATGCAGATGCAGACGTCCTAGCCGACTATGTACTCGCGCTTCTCCGCCACGATGGAGATGTCGGAACAGTGCGCGCCCTTTGCGAACGAGAAATGCCCGATTTCCTGAAGGAAGACTCCAAGACCTTCGTCCAAGACGTATTCGATGCTATTACTTACAGATCCTATCTCCCTGGAGCAGCTCCGCCACCAAGAAAACCTAGTACAGGCTTTGCGCCGCCATCTGGACCTTCTGCGCCGAATTATGGGGGCTTAGGGAATGTAAATATGGGAGGCATGAATGGAAGTAGGAAGCGGAGCTATAACGAAAGAGGCGATGGTGATATGCACGGCCAGGGTAGAGGAGGCTATCTGGGAGGTGGAGATTTGAATGGGAGGGCTTTCAAACAAGCTCGGCGAGGAGGACCTGGTATGGGCAGAGGCGGTTACGATCCAAGCCTTGGACGAGGAGGATTCGACCAGAATGGCGGCAGAGGAGGGTTTGATCCCAATGGTGGCCGAGGAAGCTACAATGGCAACCGTCCAGGTCCCATGAAGTTCAACGATTCAACCCCTATGAATGTCTTTCCTGGCAGTATGCCTAGCCCTTCTGCAGGGTTCCCAGCGTTCAATCCTAGCGATCCGATGTCGACTTTCCTGGCTATACAGGCGATGGGACTTCCGATGCCTCCTCTTCCAGGTCAGCAACAATCAAGTCCGCCTCCTGCGCCTGGTCCACCTACGAAGCCAAGATGCACAGATTATGATATCAAAGGGTTTTGTGCGAAGGGAAATACTTGTCCGTTTGAGCATGGCCAGCATTCGATATGGGTACCACCGGCACAGAAACAGGATGAATATGATCCGACTACAAGTTTGATGTCCACATTGGATGCAAACACTAGCCGGGGTGGGTTCAACCAATTCCGAGGTGGTGATAGAGGTCGAGGTCGGGGTCAAGTCCAGAGAGGGAACTTCACGAGTGCTACCAGAGTTGGACGTGGTGGCAGAGCAGAATTCTCGTCAAATCAGCCCAATTACGACAAGAGCAATACTACGATTGTCGTGGAACAGATTCCAGAGGACAAGTTCTCAGAGGATGAGGTCCGGAGTTTCTTTTCCGAGTTTGGAGCTATCCTTGAGGTATCTATGCGACCGTACAAGCGTCTCGCTATCGTCAAATTCTCGGATTGGAATCAGGCCAATGCTGCATACAAGTCACCAAAGGTCATATTTGATAATAGATTTGTCAAGGTCTACTGGTTCGTGGACCAAGACTCGTTACCTAAGCCGCCAACAGTGACGGGATCCAATGGGGAGGCTTTGAAAGAGAACAAGAACTCGACACCTGCCCCTGCCCCTGCTGCTGCTGTTAAGGAAGAGCCAGAAATCGACATGGAAGAATTCGCTCGGAAACAGGCAGAAGCTCAGAAGGTGCATGAGGACAAGCTGAAGAAGAAAGCTGAAATGGAGACTGCGAAGAAGGAGCTCGAGAAGCGACAAGCAGATCTCTTGAAAAGCCAAGCAGAGGAGAAGCGAAAGCTACTAGAGAAGATAGCAGCTAAGGAGGGTAAGAAGTCCGCATCACCAGCTATCAAATCCGAAAACGGCACGCCAGCACCAGTAGAAAGTAAATCTTCCGATGTGACTGGAAAGTTAAAAGCTCAACTTGCTGCGTTGGAGGCTGAAGCTTTGTCATTGGGCATTGATCCTAATGTGGATCAGGAAGAAGAAGTATCATTCGCTCCTTACCGTGGTCGAGGTAGAGGTAGAGGTCGAGGCATATATCGTGGTAGAGGAGACTTCCAACCGCGAGGAGCTTTCCGAGGCGGATATCGAGGACGAGGAAGCGCTCCAGTGGGTATTGGCGGACGGTCTTTCAATCTTGATAATCGGACGAAGAAGGTCGGTTTGACTGGTGTGGATTTCACTGATGCCAACAAGGATGAGAGTCTGAGAGAATACTTACTTGTAAGACTTATCCCCGTTCGAAAATCGCAAAAGCACAAAGACTAATTGTATACAGGGCATTGGTGAATACACAGACATCACAACCAACCCTACCGGTACCTCGATAACTTTCAAAGACCGCTTCACAGCAGAGAAGTTCATGCGCACTCCCAACTCCGAGATCCCGTCAGTCGGTAAAGTCGAAATGTCATGGATCCAAACCCCTCTCGCACCCATCACCCCAGCACAACTGGCCGCGATTAAAGCCAGAACCTCCACTCCTCCGTCGACAATGATTATCAAGACCGATGATGACGTTAACATGGACGAAGGTGATGCTATGGCGTCTAGTCCTGCCAATGGAGAAGCAATGGAGGAACATGGGAATGGGAATGGAGGACAGAATTACGATTATGATGTTGCGGGGGAGGATGAGTGGAGTTGATGAGATGAGATATGAATGGCAGCAAGAATGAAATGAAGTGGAATGATTTGAAAAAGGGTCTTGGCGTTCGATATAAAAGAACGGGGCCTGGATGGATGTAAGTCATTGTAGATTACTGTATCATGATAGGATTACGGGGGATATGAGAACATCTTTGATCTGTGTTTTTGCTTTGTGTTTGGTTGAATATCGTTCTTGAGTGCCGAGCTGAGGTGTTTTTGATGTTGGGTAATACAGTCCAAGTGGATGGACGTTGTCAGTCTCAGCCTCCGCGACATCTATTGGACAATTACAAGGACTGTTTGGAAAAGTTATCAGGCCTAGAAAATAAGTCCGAAGCTCGGTTGTCCTTGGGGAAACAGTCTAAGTGGACGAATGTCATTCATCTTAGCCTCCGTCAAGGTCCCAGACATAGGCTGGACAATGACAAGGATTAGTCGAAGGATTCGGTCGGCCTGGAACCTCTTCACAAAAATAAATTTTTTTTTTTTTAGAACTTTAAGTTATTGGGTCCGGCGTGTTACAGCTGACTTCGATCGTGTCTCAGTCAGTATCAGTAGTCTTTTTTGGGCCGGAGTCCAGAAGGTCGGGTGAGCGAAGTTCTCGATACCAGAGCCTCAAAAACCTAAAGCAGGAAAACGCTTAAGACATATGCTATCATCCCTGATGAGTCTCAAGTGGCTTGACAGCGATCGATGACTTGTATACCTCAAGTTCTCGGAGTCCGAAGCAATTCCGGAAACTCGCTCCGCTCCGCACGGAATGCCGAATAGTCAATCAGAACAAGCGTGAGATGTAGACTGAGTCCGGAGATTATCCAAGCCTTCGTCTCACAGCTCTCAGCAAGCCACAGTATCAACGTATTGAAGACTCGTGATAGCAGGGTGCACTAGATGGTCGAAGCCAGTGGCTGCAGCGAGATCGCAAATAAAGCGGGCTTGCTCACCCCTTAATCCTTACCCTACATATTGTCCCAACTCTACAGGGAGTGCTCCAAACTCAAAATTGAACCTTCATAAACCTTCACCGCCAGAATTGTCGACTACAATAATGCTTCGAAGTATGAAAAAGGGGAGAAGTTCGAGCTAAGCGACGAGCACCATCCTCTTCCTCACGTGCCGACTACGACATTGTACTAGGTATTAAGGACTTCAGCATCTGTCGTGCCACAGCAATTCCTCTGCCCTTACCCGTACGTTATTCTCCACGGGTAGCCGTACTATGGACGGTCCGCCAGCTCCGAAGAAAAGAAGACTCGTTACTACATGCTCCGAGTGCCATCGAAGGAAGCAGAAGGTGCTTTTGACCCCTCAAATTGGGTGAGCTTCATCGAGATTGACAGATTGTTAGTGCAACAGGCAGAAACCTTGTAATATCTGCATCACAAGGAATGTTCCTGATCGATGCTCATATGCAGGTGAATCGCATGTCCCAAAGCTGGACATAGTCAAGGAGAATGTTGCACTTTCCTCGAAGAAGGTTGATGTTGGGGGGCAGGTCAGCTATAGCTATTCTCCTGCGAAAGGGAGCAATGCCTTCACGGATTTACAACATCACCTCAGTATCGCCAACATGACCAACGGTGCTCTGGAAGCCGGACAATGGGAAATTCAGTATTGGAATCTTGTCTCAGAGCTACCTTCAAAGTCAATCACCGAAGAACTTACGGGCATCTTCGAGTCCGAAATAAATTGGCATGCTGGTTTTTTTGAACAGTACTATCTGCAAAAGCTATTCAAAGCATGGTACAAGCTGTGTGATGAAGACAGCACCTTGCAACGACCGTCATTGATGGAAATTTCAAGAGACCTACTGTACTTCCCTGCTCTTGTCTTTCAGATTTGTGCTCTTGCTTTGAAGTTCATGCCACCAGACTCATCTGCAATCAAGAGTCTTAAGGTGGAAGAGATGCCTCGGCGGGATCATCTGAGTGAAACATATAGCCTCCAAGGTTAGTCTCCTACAATTACCTCATTGTACTATTTGAGTTGGGTGATCTGGGAAGGAACTTCTCTTGAGACCTATGTCAAAGTGCAGACCGTGTATGAGAAGTTTTATGTTGACTCACTTCAGGCACGAAGATCACGGATGTTTTAGGTCGACGACCGACCATCACAGCTGTTCAGCACGATATTACGAGAAGCTTATGGCTTAAGGACTGTGGACATGGGATAGAGTCATGGAACGCACTCAATAATGCTATCAAGTGAGATCCCGGGGCACTTTGACGATTATGAAGCTCATAGTATTCCCAGACAAGCCCAAGAACTTAACATGCACAAGCAGGCTCGTGTTGACCAGAGTGGAACGATAGCCGAGACTTTGAGTAAACTTGTAAGCAGTAGTTCTTTTGTCCCTCTATCAACTTGGCCGGGCTATTCCGAGAGCATCCCACCTTTCTAACGTGTTTCTTCTGAAAACAGACGCTAACCTAGTTTTCGTAGTGGTACGATGAATATCGAAGGAGACTCTGGATGATCTTGTTTCTTTGGGACAGGTAATTCCCAGCATTGCCTTCCTAATTGCCTCCTGCTCACCTACGACATAGTGAAATGTCGCAGATGCTTGGGCGCCCACGCATGATCAATGTTGACGACTGTGACCTACAAAACCCGATAGACTGTAGTTTCCCCAACGACCCGTCGACGGTTGTTCCTACAGCAATACGTACAGCTGGTGTCAGAGAAACTCCTGCTCCGGTTTCAGGACACTTGTTTCGGTACAAACTTTCGCGTATGATTTATGAAAAGAAGGGCAGCGGCGCGAACCCACGGCATCTCAAAGATCATAAATGCATCCAAAAGGTATATGAGAAAGCGTTGGCCATGATGAGTGGCCTACCAGAATATCTCGGAGCTCAAAAGCCGGATACCTCATGGGATGCTCGTCTAAGCTGGATCCCACGACAAAGAGAACAAGTTCTACGCGCTTATAACTCGTTTTTGTTAGCATTACATCGACCATATGTTCATACCTCGCCGAAGAGTCGCAATTCTGCCATCGAAGCAGCAATCACCATCCTGGAGTCACAGCAACAGGCTTTTGAGATCACCAAACCACACCAGTATGAAATGTTCGATCTCGCGTTCTTCACAGCCGATGCCGGGTTCTTTTTGTCTTCGACGACAATCATGTATCCTTCTGCCAATCATGAATTCTCACGAAGAGTGGATACTTGTCTTCAACAGAGTATTCTAAGACTAGAAAAAATAGAGAATCACAACGCAATCGCAGGGTCAAGTCTGAGACTGCTTCGTCACTGCTACCAATTACTCCAAGAATCAGCATCTTCCGCAGCTAATCTACCTCCCGTAGAGCTGGTTCACAAAACACCACAACCCGATAAACCAACAGAATACAACCAAGGCATGAATGGATTTCCATATGGTTCTATTTCTGAGGGATTTCAGAATTTCCAGCCATCTATTCCTCGCTATCACGAGCCCCACGAGCAGATCACTTTCCCGTCAACTGCAGATTTGATTGGCTTTCCGAATATCGATGATTTTAATTCTTCGATTTGGTTGAAGCAGATAAACCATATTCCGCTGGTCTCCATGGTGGACTCGGGTGGCTATACTCCATGGGAGCAGCCTGTAGATTGAAGGGAATCAAGGCCGCGAAGGCATTGGAATCGACTGAAGAGATATCTTGATGATGTAGTGGCTCATTGCCCGGATGAGTGTTCCTGACCTAATGTTCGTGGTATAAGACAGCGCTTTGTATCTGGATACCTCAAGAATTATATGCCAAAAGGACTTCCAGACGTCCAGAGAGATTGATGACGATGTCCATGAATATTTCAGACTTTGTAAAAAGCCAGCAACGGATTTAGAAAGCTTATGTGATACCAAGAATAAGAGAATTTTCAAATATACGTCTAGAAATTGTTCGCGCAACAAACTTCGTTCTACGTAAAGGTCGATAAGACTGAGTCTGGCGTTCGAGCCGACGAGTCTCGGGAGGTGGTGAGTGTCATAATTCCAACAGGGATCTAAGCGAGCCCCGGAATCGAAGAAAACATCAGATGCAACGCGTCGTCGCGTCGAACACATATTTGACATCAACCTTCTAGAATTCTGGGTTGCGATCATCATGAATCGGTCAAACAGCTCCGCAGCCCGACAGCTGTCACTTACTGAAGAGCTCGAAAAATTGGAACAGTCGATCACTCTAACCCTCCAAGGTTTGTCTCACCGATGCTGCGGAAGCCCTTCGTTAACAATTAACAGAAATCGACCACAATTTCAGTCGTGCGCATCGAATTGTGACCTCTAGTATTCTGCCAATCGTCGAACAGTATGCCGAACATTCAAGCGCCGTGTGGGAAGGCTCGAAGGTTCGTGGAGCGTATTGCTGCACCCAGAAAATGCTAATGGCGGGGTAGTTCTGGAAACAATTCTTCGAAGCCAGCGCGAACGTATCTTTGTCAGGGGTAGAGGAGCGAGAAGGGGAGGAGGAAGATGTTTCATATTCGCAAACACAGGATTACACGAGTACATATCAAGAAACTCAACGAGCAGATTCAACTCTTGGCGAGCAGCATACATACGACCAAACCGATGACTCGCTCCTGGATGATGGCGATATCAGTGGGAGTACCCCTCGAGCTCGCCCGACTACCGCTTCTTCGGACAAGCCCAAGTTTGCAGATTATGGCTCCTCATACGAAGCGTTGAAGCAAGAGTTGAAAGGCGGGGCAAAGAGTGACGAGGATGAGGACGATACACAAATACAACCCACAACACCTGGTACCAAAACGCGAATCCCGGATATGTCAATGACTCCAATGTCTTCGCCATTCGATCCTACATCATATCTGCAGACTACAGCTCAGCGCAAGCCAGGTCAGGATCCTCTATTGCACAGAATCCTCGATAAGAATTATCGCATCCAAGCTACACCTCATACAACTCGCAAGGAGCACAAGACTGAGAACAAAACTCCCGCAAACAAGCCTTCATGGCGAGATTCAACTTCACCGATGTCTTCGCCGCCCGTAGCTGCACCGCAATTGCGATCCGAAATCTTCAGCTCACCCATCAGAAAGGAATACAGCAGACCTACAGCACCAAGAACACCGGGCATCAGCGTACAGACACCCGCGAAAGGCAAGGCGAAAGAGGGAACTCAAACTTTTCTCCCACAGAAAGATGAGATTACCTGGGAGAGTGATAGTGATGAAGATGCGGAGGGAGTGTATAGAGAGCTTGGCATGAGTCCTCCAAAGACAATCCAGTTTAACCTTCCTCAGTCAAGACTATTGCAGACTCCAGGTCAGTTCATTCTATCATTTTCATTCAACTATCTAACATACAACAGCCCGAGAAGCCAGCAAGCGTATTGTCGAAGACTTGCTAGCTACTGCAGGTGCAGGGTATGATGATGATGAACTGGACAGTCCCAGCGTGGTAAAGATGAATGAGGATTTGGACGACAGTTTCTGAGAAATAATTGATTTTGTGTTTGATACGAATGACAATAGGGTACCCGAACCAGATCCATCGAGCCGTTGCCCGTCACACCCAAAATCTAGCAAGATGTCTTCAATTTTGGTATGACTAGAAATCCAACACCCAAACGCCTTGCAAGTTTACCGCTATATTGCATCAAGAAAAACATTAATGCAGAAAGATAGCCATGTGAGCTATCTACCGCATTATCGCATGGATCATATAAGCTTCCGCTGTCCTTGCTCGAGCTATTTACCCGTCAGCTCAATTCACTCATTCCAGCACCAGACTGCTCACCCTCTGGATCCAAGTAGGGCCACTTACGCGACACTGGATCCTTGGGTAGAGTCTTCTTCTTTGTCTTCGACTCCTTCTCTGAGATCACTGGCTCCTTGTGTGTACGCTTCGCCTTGGATTTTAAGAGGGAGATGGTACTAGAGAAGGTCGATGTGCTCATCATTGATGCGGCGTCATCGACTTCCTTTACCGGCTTGGTGGGACGCATCTTTGGAGAGGCGGGATGGAACAGTGTTGGTGGTTTATCGTTTTGGAAGGCTTATGTTGTTAGACCATGTACAATCGATGTTTGTAAAGCATTGGCTTACAATTCTTATAGGCGGCTGGGATACCGGAAGGCATATTGGTTGATGAGACTGAGGGAGATATACTGAGTGGTTGTTGTATATTGGAGTTTTGCAACTGAAGCTTGAGAGTGAAGCTGAGACTTTGAACTTGACTATGGTGATATTGATGCTATGCAGGCCTCATCCTCAAAGGCGAGGCACCCGCGATATATACCTTTCCTCAACCACCTCACATCTTACCAATCCTCACTCCGTCTCAGAGTTAAGAGTCATCATACCAGGAAAATTAACTCTTCTTACTCCGAGCCCCATCCATCAATTCGTCACCGTCACATCACACAGCCGTCCCCCCAAAGCTCACTCTCTGCCTTACCCGAACCACTTACAGGCCCCTCACTAACGCCAACTCGAACCCCGATTCGTCGATAGCCGAATTCCGTACCCATATGAACGTCAAGGAACGAACGTGCCGTAAGCACGATGAATGTTCGACCGGTGACTCAGGCTTGACGAGGCCGCCGTCGTTTTCTGGGAAGCCTCATGGTTGTTGGATTGGTGAGGCTTTGAATTAAGCTTGTTGATCTTGGCAGGCTAGGCTTGATACCGAGAATCTCAATACCCACGCGGCAATTTTGCGGCATAAGGGCGTATACTCGACACACATGGAAAACTCCACTGGTGATAGGGTAGAGCCTGTACCTAGTTTCGGGATTCTCCTTTTCTTTCTGTGTTTGGCACGGCGAGCAGAATAGGATTGTCCGAGGATGGATTTTCCGTTTCCATTTGAAAGTATTTTAAGAGCCAGATGTGGCTTGCTCATGACCCAGTAATACGGATCCCACTTCATATACACATCTGCAACCAGACACACCGAGTGGTGTCTAGAACGGTTTGGGATCATGCAAAAGCTCAAGGCGAGCACTCCCCTTCTTTTCCCCTCTTCTCTCCAATCTGTCCACGGCATACTGCATCTCTCCATCACCTCGGGACTCAACGGTACGGAGAAGAGGTGTGAATTGAGAGCCCGCAAGACGTCAAGACCATAGTCTTGTTGCCTGCTGATCAATCCACATCGGATTTCAAGACGGACCCCAAACCTTGAATTTCAATGTCAACACCGATTCCAAGTGGAACCAAGTTTCCAGATCAGATCAGACTAAGAAGTTTATTTGAAGCTACGGTAAGCATTAATTAGGTACGCGTTGAAGGTCTACGGAAGCATCCATCATCAACCTCCTCAAATTTCTGCCTGGATCAATCTCCGCGATGGGTACGCGGCTCTCGAGCCTGCATTTTCCTAACTTAACATTTTGTACCTGAAATGGTGAGTTCTAACACCGCAATATCAAAACCAATTCCGTACTTCACTTTCCACTTACTCCGCTTTGACATGAAAGGCGCACCAAGTTGGCGGGAACAGGCGAGCGATGTCGGAATAGCTTCCTGTCATACACTAAGCTCAAACTTGGATTGAGAAAGGAGCTTATGCGAAGAAGGGAAATGCCCTGTGAGCTAAAATGGTATGAGCTACTAATGGACCAATTCCTCAAAAGTCAGTGATGTCGGCATAACTTCCTGTCAGACCTCCAAACTCAAACGTGGATGATTGGCATTGTAAGATGAAGTCGAATGAGCTGATACGGGACCATCATTCCAGCGACTAGAAGACGCCAAATCCTCGAGCATAAAACTCTGCTAATTTGCGGCGTATTCCATTCCTACGATATTTTTGTGGGGAGTACAATTCGGATTATAATTGTATTTGAGAGTGATTTGCTTATCCTCCAAATACCTAGCAGCCACTTTGACTCACTATTAAATCAAGTTTCTCACTTGCTCAATCCGCGCAGATCCTCTTTATTGCCGATCGAGGATCAATGAGGATTCGATATAGAGACGACCTCTCATGGTGTTGATGAGATGATCACCAAGTATTACTCAAAACATCGCACCTCGAGCTTGGCTACCATCTTACTTAGAAATCCAAACTCTCCACCACAACCTCAATCTCAACTCCTGTACCATATTCGCTAAGCCCGTCTTCAGAGCGGGTTTGGATAATTGAATTCTATGAGACGAAACGAAACAATCTTTATAAGATTAAAAACATTCGCACTCAACGACCAATAGGACTGTGCTCAGCTGATATTTCATTGTCTGGAATGCCATTAGGGTCTTGATGTGGCCAGCGCATTAAAATCTTACCAAGCTTTTTCGGTCTTCTTCACAGTCTCGTAAGCGCGGGGTAAGGAAGCATGGAACGATGATGATCAACGATCGAAGCTCGAGGCCTCTCTTATTATAATTTATTACAATGGTACCTATTATTTGAAGCATCAACTCTCGTGGCCTTTCTGTTATGGCACGGCAGAGTGAATCATGCTCTTCCTTCCTTACGCCGGAAATCCCCTCCCTATGATATGCAATGCATGCAGGAGAAGTGTGCTGCGGCATATATTAAGACCACCACTTCGACAAGCCCGCCTGAGAAGTGCTACGATGACGGTCACCCCATGCTCTTTCGCTTTCTTCCACCCGAGTTTCGTTTGGTGATCTTCCAGGGACTCACACATGACGTCTTAAGGTCGTGCGGTAAAGGTCAATGGGCAATCATCCTACATCATGTCAGAGCGAGGTCAACACTATACTGGGCATCACTTACCATTGGGAATATTGTCGCAAACACCTTGATCTCCTCGGATCTCGGTGTCGGGTGGTGCTTCCAATCAAGGTACATCGATGCCTTCCCCATCATCAAGGCCAGGTTCATCATGGCGTAGACTTGACCGAGGCAGTAGTGAGGACCAGTTCCGAACACCAGAAAGTTTTTCGCGCCCTTCTCCTCAGCGTCACCGGTAACATATCGGTCAGGGTCATAATGATCGGGGTTCTCGTAAACCTCTGGGTCACGAAGAGCTGGGTATGTAGTGGGAATGATCATGGCGCCTATGCATGTGTCAGTAAGTTCAAGTAAATAAAGATAATTGGAACTGACCCTTGGGAACGGTGTAGGTAGGAGTGATCGGGAATGGCTTCTTGGCTAGGTATGGAACCATCAATACTGGTGGACGATATCTGAGCAATTCCTTGACAGCAGCCTTGGTGTAGACACAGCTCTCCATCAAATCCATGGTAGCACGCTTGCTACGGTCACCACCACGGACATGGAGGTTCTCCTCACGAATCTTATCGAGGACATCGGGTCGTTGAGCCATGATCTGGAAGAACCAAGTTGCGGCACTGCTTGTAGCATCCTGGGAGGCGAACAAGAAAGTGAAGACAGTCTGGGAGATTTCGTAGTCGGTAAAGTCGCGAAGAAGTGGAGTTGGCTTATCAATGCCTTCCATCGAGAGTCCCTTCTCCAAACGTTCGCGATATTTCGCAGACTCGAGTTGAGACTTGACCCATCCATCCATAATACAAGTGACCTCACCACCGGCGGCCATGCGAACCTTGGACTTGGCAGCACACTTGGCGAACTCTTCCAGAACCATATCTGCGGCCTTCTTTCCATACCATGTCTTGGTGAACGGGATCATGATGGGGAAGTTGACAAGCTCAAGAGCAGCGGTAATGTTGTAGTAATCATCGGCAATCTTCTTAATGGCTTCGTCTGAGATGTAGTAGCCAACGAAAGTTCGGCAAGATACTGCACACAAGAGCTCGCGGAATTCGGACATGAATGGTACCGGCTTTCCTCCAGCCTCCTTGGTAACCCGAATGAATCTCTCATAGTAGCTATCGTAAACATCGTCCTGACCTGGCAAGTAGCATTCGAGAGCTTGACGAGTGAATAGGCCATTTAATCCCTTACGAAAGTCAACGTGGGCCTTTCCATCCAAAAATACCCAATTGGTCTTCCCCAGTAACTTGTGTGCAGCATCGACAACGCAAGGCTTGACGTATCCAGGAGAGTTGAAGACTTTACGTGCCATATCGCGAGTAGAGGCGATAACGACGAACCTGTAAAACCGTTAGATATACGCTGAACCCATGGGAACACATCCATACTTGTGAAAGACGGAGACACAGCTCAAATCCCCACTTGCCCATTTCGCTTTGTATTCTTCGAATTTAGGATCTAGAGACTCCATGAACGGGCCAATGAATGGCATCTTCCATGTTGGGCCAGCGATTGATCCCTTCTGCCAGACATAGCTGACTGTAGACTTGTTAGTGATTGTTTGTCCACATGTTCTGAGCACATTGCAAGAGCAAAGCTACATTCTTGGAACATCAGAAGACAAGCTTTCTGGCTGCTTATACCGACGGATCCATAAGGCCCTATGTCCCTGCTGCGCACCTCGCGGAGGTATCGCCGGCGAGCATGCGACGGAATGGCACTTACATTGATCGTATGCGACAGCGACGGCAATTAATGTAAGAACAATCGACCACCAGCTCGCCTCTCCGACTCTTCCCAACAATCCATCAATCTTTGGATTTCCCACGACATGGGCATATTTCGCATTAGCCAGGGGCGACGCGAAGCTGACGTTCGACGCCATAGGATGTGGTGGTGATGATGCGCCGCTTCGATTAAGGGTCCTATCAGTAGGGTTTACTGATTCAGGTACAGGAATCCGGATGCGCAGGGAAATGCAATGCGGATTGCGAAGGAGATGTCCAGGGCGGACGAGGAGATTGAAGGTGTCGCAAACAAGACAGCGCGGATCCGGAGGAAGAAAGATGTCCTGTAGGTGAATTGGAGAAGAGAAGTCAACAAAAGGAGGAAAATTGTGAATCGGCCGCCAAGCCCCAGCGGCAGCAATCAAAGTTGCACCACTAATCGGCTCTTTCCAATCCGGGCGCAGAGATTAGCACGGAACAAAACAATCACACAGTCCACAATTTGTCAGGCAGGACGACAAGGGACGACAGCCGACTTCCGTTGATGACAGCTGAGAAGTATAAAGGGGAAGAGGGGCCAAGTTTGGTAGTGAGCCTCATCAACGTGTTTTCACAACTATCCAGCGTCTCCGGACCCATGAAGACACACGATGGCAGCCATCATGGTATCCATTCACTATGCGGGATTGGCATCATATCCATTACTTTCGGTAGAGTCTATATCCAATTATCACGAAAATCCCCAATAAGCCACGACTATGTCTTGTTGTAGGTCAGTTCGGAGTTTCATGCCGTCTTGCCCTGTGAGTTTCGGGCAGTTCGTTGTCCGTAGCTTGTACACCCATTCATTATCGCTCTCCTCTCACCGCCTCTGTCTATTCAATGACGCTACCATACGCCTTGCAAGCTCTACAATTGGCTAGACTATCATACGACGTATACGCATAGGTGATTTGTAATATGGGATGGATGCATATGCATATGGGTCAAGGCACAAGGCGAAAGGAAGGTGGGACAAATACGAATGCGAGTACTCTAAGCTGCCCGGTGTCAGCTTCATCATAGCACATTCATATCATGCTGGATACTCACAATGCAACCTCATCGAGAAGAAAACTTCAGACAACTAGCTGTCCATCCCTTGCAATTCGTTTCCTCCTTTTTGCTTTTATCTTAAAGTACTTTTCATTACAATTATACTCGTCTTGAACATTCCTGATGAGGCAGTCCCGTCCTTGAGTGAGAGGAATGTACTTGGCACCTTAACCAACAACACGGTTGGGCTTTATAGTACCTACAACCTCGCTCCCGGTATATGCGTTAGTCAGATGCTCATCCATAATTTGAACACTCTCAAGATAGATATGGAGTAACATGGCACATCTTTCTCCTGTTTTCTGGGTACTGTGAGTTACAATGTTCTAAAACATTTCAATCCCAGATTCTCGAGAGAAGTATACTGACTCCTGGCCCATCTTCTTGCTGCGGCTCAACACTTCTCATCATTTACTTAAGCAGGATCCTATCCGGTTGAATGAATATAGAACAGTTAAAGTACATACTCTACATGCGAACACAGTATGACGAGTACTTAATTTCTAGATGTCAAAATCAATGGCCTTACTGGTACAACCATCAAGATCAAGTGACAGACGAGTGACTTCTATACTTTAGCATTTCAACTCACAAATATCAGACTAAGAATGGCACGGCTGGCTCGGAAAGCCCGGCAACCTGTCGACGTGCAACAAATCTTTACATCTCATGGCAACGAAAACAGCACCAATGAAGAAAGAAAGACTTTGAGCTTGTGACCTGACTGTGCTACTAGAAATGCCAAGGGTGTGAGGTACATTCTGTCGTATATGATCGGTACCTGACTCAAGGTTGATACCAGATGACCATGGGCACTAACACATGCGCTAGAAAATTATCGGAAGATATTCACGATGTAAATGGAATGCACATATCAGCAAGAGAAGCAATGGTGTCTTCATAAATATGTCGAACACTTGAGACAGTCTGAGTACTTGTAAAGCACCGCATTTTCGCAAGCATTAAGTAACAGGTAATCATAGATGGATATATAAAATGAAGAGACAAGTAGATAGCTTAAGCTTAAATCGGCCCTTTAGAAAGACATACTTGGTGACTGACAGAGAAGCTTGCTGGGGGGCTCGTAATGGTGGGTGGTGGATATACCTAAGGCGGCAATACCATTCAAACTCGTTCAAAGAATATCTTCTCCAGTCATTTTGTATCGGTGTATGTAAAGCTCCTATGTGTTTTATATCCTTGGTCTGCGTGTTACAGAGTTGATGTGTAGCATCAGCCATGAACGCATCTGATGGCGGCTAGCGCGTCAACCCCCTTGTCATGTTGGATTTGACCATCTCAAATCTTAAGAATCTCAACGTCCACGATGTCTGTAATTGCAACCTTCAGGTTTTTGTCCAAAATTATCTACTCTTTGACTCCTTACTTTTCTTGAAGCTATTTTTCTTCCATTTCACCCGTGATTTAAAGGTCGAGCACCATCCAAGAAGCAGCCCTTTCCAGCTACAGCTCCTACTACTTTATTACTCAAAGCTGAATGTCAGGCTTTGGAGCTCCGAGTATCGCCAGAATCTACGTGTCTATTTCCGAAACCCACATGTGTTGATATCTTCCGTCAAGGAAAACAATTGTTCTCCTTTCACCACCAGCACGTGCACTTCACATCACATATTCACACCCCCTCTTCTTAAGATGAGACCACTTATTTGACGCCTTTTGCTTGGAGGGATAGGTGCTACAGCTTTCAACATACGGAATCTACGCGGGTGCTCAAAGAGGAGTTTTTAGTGATTCGCGACTGTTCTCTTTAGAACCGAAGGGAGCTACACCAGAGACATGGGTAGATATTCGGACGTGTTACAAACTTCCAGAAAAGCCTAGGGAGGAAACAAACCCACCAGTTCCGAGTAAGATACTGGAAGCTCTCAAGGAGGCCGAAGCAGAGGCAGTGATTCGGTACAAAGAGCGAGAGGCGGAGGGCTTCCAATATTCAGTACCTCAATCATGCCTTATACCAAGCCATAGGGCAAGAAGCAGCTGGAGGTGATTCTGACAATGTGCCGGAAGATGTACTGCTGCAAACTAAAGTTGGTTGGAAAGATGTCATAGCAAAGAACAATGAGAGGATTCGCGGACTTCGCAGGGTACTTATAGAGCAAGTATCTGGCGCTTTCGAGGACTGCTCTGCTGTTGAAAAACAATATTCGAATCTTGCTGACGATATTGCTGCAAGTCAGGCATTATTGCAGGAAACTTCGCATAACGTGGATGAGCATTTAAGGATATGGGAAGGTCTTCTCAAGGAATTCTTACCCAAGTGCCGCAAGACACGAGAGAAGCTGGAAGCACGATCCTGTTTGCATAAAGCTTGGATGGGAAACGCTTATGAGGGGTTGCAGTAGTCCCGCAGTCAGGAAGAGATGCGAAGTGCTCCGGATGCAGAGAGGAAGGCAATATATGAAGCGAAAGAGCTGTTTGAAGAAGTAGTAAACACGGAGTTTCTCTCCAGGAATGCACCCCAGGCAGCTGGTTTGCCTCCATAGGCAACGAAGGGCGTAGGCTGGGTTAGGTTCTATCTTTCTATGTTCATAATCGAGAAGTATGTAGAATCAACAACAAATTGCTGCTGTACTGCTGTTATGTGCCTTCACACGAGTCTCGAAGTCGCACCCGAACAAGGAATCGTGCTGAGGTGGATGGACTTTCATAATTGACTGCCACTTGGAATCGGGACCAGAAATGTTTCCCCAGGTCGCTTGACCATCTGGACACTCAAAATCATATCACAAAGTGCCCATATGTGTCCTTGTTCATTGTCCCATTGGCGTGCTCATGCTATTGTGACAAATACAGCCAAGCCTTGCAAAGAACCCTCCACTGAACATCCTCTCCATCTGCCCAGGCAAACCCAAACGCCAAATGAGCGAACCGTTTACTTTAGCTTCTTCTTTGGGCGGAGTTGGTTGGTGTGTCCGCACTTCTTCTTTCTGCAGTTGGTAGCACGGGGAGGGAGACGGGCCTGTTTGTTCGTTAGTTTCCGGATTGTAATCGTGGGGTTTCGAGGGTGCGTACATAGCACTTTCGGCAGATCATCTTCTCGCAGTTGAACTTGGAGGCAAGGGCTTTGAGAGATGGCTCAATGATACCACCACGGAGACGAAGTACGAGATGGAGGGTCGATTCCTATAGATACTCCATCAGCATTCCATTTCCTGACCATTGCGCAATTCCTCCAATCCACAATATCGTCTTTCTAACTCAAATTCCGCCAGTACTGTCGCGGTGGGAATCACTTTACCTTCTGGATGTTGTAGTCTGAAAGGGTACGGCCGTCCTCGAGTTGCTTTCCAGCAAAGATCAATCGCTGCTGGTCCGGGGGAATTCCCTCCTTGTCCTGGATCTTGGACTTGACATTGTCGATCGTATCGGAGGACTCCACCTCAAGGGTGATAGTCTTTCCCGTAAGAGTCTTTACAAAGCTGTTGGCCACTCTGTCAGTCTTTTCCCTTTCATATCGTCGTCGCAGGTGGCGGGGTTGTTCTGGGAGGCTCACATCTGCACTAAAGAGGGTGAAATGTTAGCAGAGATTACACAAATGCGAATCAATCCATGCATAAACGTTGAAACTTACTCTTTGCGGTTCTTCTTGGGTGTCGTGTTGTCGGTTTTTCGAGGTCAAAATTGGAGACCGCGGAATGTTGCTGTGTGCGCTCGGTAAGGCTAGCAATTTAAGTGGGGTCTTTTTCTGCACGTGATATTCCTCCTATTCAACTCAATGGAACCTCGGAAGGTTCCAAGGCTCACGTCACATTCACGGACATTCACAGAGATGAAATCCTTGCAAACAAGATTTCAATGTTCTTGAAAATGCAAGTAGGTTGGGATCTGAGAGGTATCATATTTAATGCCAAAACTGGAAAGCCTCCAGCTTCAAATGTCCCGGGAAGCTTAGAACATTGAAAGTACATATTATTGAAGGGAGCAATTAGGCTAGCAAACAGAACAAAACTCGAAGCTTCATGGTCCCAAGAACTCTGGTACATTAACATGGTTGCTTCTTTGCATCTGCAATAGCCCAGTTGTCAATCTTCAACTCATGCCGAAAAACACAATCTACCAAAGCGCCCAGGGAGATACCGACATTAGATGCTGTAACTAGTCAGCATGAATGTCAGAAAAAGGAACGGAATTTCTTTACCGGCCATTTCGTAGAATGCTTTGGCAGTTTGGGGTAGTTCCTCGATAGTTCGGTACCGCTTATACAATTCGCCTGGACGGATAATCTTCGAATCCCTGTGGTCTAAAGGCTTTGGTTTCTGAATCTTCAGATTGTTCTGGACTTCTTTGAGGCGGGCGATTTTCCTGGCATCGTCGGACACTTCGGTAGGCCGCGGTTGTAGCTCCTCCAGAGGGAAAAGTTCAAGTAGCTGCTCCGGAACTAACACTGTCAGCTCTAATGCTTAAACATGCAGACAAACATACTCTTTGGGTCCCTATCGTCAAGCATATTTCTCTGATACCAGTCAAGGTAGTCATCTATTTGCTTCCCAGTCATATTCGGGACATCGGCATCAGTTATCTTGATTTCATCGCCTCTTTTCAGGCCGTTAAAAGGACTCTCCGCCATTATCTTCATCCATTTCTGCCAGTCTACACTAAGAACGGCAGGATCGTCGTCACTTTCGGGAACCCTAGTAATGTTGTCGAAAGGACTGGTGAGCTTTGTTGCTATGATGATGAGACTGATCATCTGAATTTCTGGACATGTAGCGAGACGGAATGACTTTTGCTTCATGACTGGCCATGAGAAGTCAAGCTCCAATATCTTAGCTAGGCGACGGACGGCAGGATAAACCTCCACTGGGTTCTGTTAGCAAGGCTACACAGTCCAATGTATCCAAATTTACCTGGTAGACCGAGGTGTACGATGTGCTTATATATGAGCAGTGGAGCGTTGAGAGGTTGAAAAACCATTTCGAGCTGATCATAGTAGTAGTAGAACTCTATGAGCTTCATCACTGCTCCGTACAGCGTCGACCCTTTGAGAACGGACTTCATCTCTAGTGCGGAATGAAAGTACCCTGGTAACTTGGTCCGCATCTCCTTTGGCAGTTCTGCAAGCTATCCCAAGTTAATACAATATCTTTCAAGAAACGGAATCTGTGACTTACTGCTCGTGTGTATGTGATCTCTTCCTGCAAGGCCCATCGCAAGACCTCTCCAAGACTTATGGGTAACCTGAGCAGCAATATCCCTAGATAACACAACGCCAAGGTCTCCACCAACTTTGGCAACTTCTCCTCCCCTATACCACTCTTCCTACTCCTACTACTCCCCACACTTTTGGACGTCCCACCATCCGTGTCAGTATGCTCGCCCTCGCTGGTAGAGCTAAACATGAGAGTTCCAGTCGCGGATTCGTCCCCACTCCTATCATCCCGCTTACTCACACTCGGGACCCTCAAACTCCACAGATCTCTCACAATAGTCTCCAATTCCGCCGGAAACCCCTTGCTTTTCACCAACCAATAACACTGTTTCCACAGAATTAATTGATAGCACTGCAGGTACAGCCCCTTGGCCTCGCTTCCACTCAGGACTGTCTCAACCTTCTCTTTCTCCTCACGTTTGCGACGAGACTTCTTGCCTTGTGCATTCCAATCATCTTCATCTTGCTGAGTTTGCGTGAAGCCCTGGACAATTAGTAGAGTCCGGGATGGATAGAGCACATGAGCACAAACCGCTTGTTCGTGACCACGCTGACAAAATTTCTTGCCGTCTTCGATATAAAATTTTCGCGCTCGGCATCCATCTTCTGTACAGCTTTCGCCCCGGCGGAATTTCGTGTACTCTATGTGCTGAGACATTATTAGTGTGATGAATTTATGTTACCGCTTGGAGTTCGCGAAGCGAGAGAGCAGGTCTTTTGGCTACCTACCTAGGGTGCTTTTTCCTAAAGAAGTGTGGAACGGAGTTTTGGCCCGCCCAGGTTTTCCAATCGAGACAAAGCTATTTAAGTGTGAAATCCTGATTTTAGATCACAGTAGCTATACTCGTAACGTACATTTCTAATGTCTGATAAACCAAGGTAGCGTTTCCGTAGATTTAAGTCCTTTTCCACATGTTACGCATTTCACCATACGTCATGTCACAAATTTTTCCACGAGGCAATTTATGTGTTAAAAAGCATCGATTTCTCGAGAATATGCTATTGCTTTCGCCATATCCCAAGCATTCACTTTTGACTACGCCGGCCATTTGTGAAGCAGCATCAATCAAACAAATGAGAGATGGTGTTTTGCTAGCCCGGGAAGATATAACCAGTAGAGTAACGTCGGTTGTCCAGATGAGCCACATACGCAACGACCATTAGAAAGCAGGTTCTCAACGCCCCGAGAATCCATCATGATTGAGTATCCTCCAAGCTTGTAGACCTACAAACAAACGAGGTATGCCATTGCTGACAACAAGGTCGAAGTCGCGGACTTAAAGTGTATTCATTTAACCACGGGGAGCCTCCTTGGCTTCGATGGCAGCTTGTTCGCCCATAGCAGTGAGGACAATGACATCTGCAAAGTGTTAGTACAATCTAATAGTATATTTTTGCAAGAGCAAACTCACTGGTGTCCTTCTCCTGAGTGGTAAACAGTTGCTCAATCTTCTGTCCAACCTCTCCATCAGGGACCTTGACATCATCCTTGGTCTCTCCATCATCAGCCATCAAGGAAAGGAAACCGTCGTCGGAAACATCGAGCTGTAAAAATGCCATTAGCAATATCCAAGCCGCGCGTGATGGTGGTCTGTTACCAATTGGTATTCCTTGCGGGTAACGTTGGGAACGTCCATGTTGTGGGTAGATGGGCAGAGTTCTTCAAGCTTCTTGCCAGTGAAGATATCGATAGCGACAAGATGGACCTTGGCGTGACCATGCTTACCAGTCTTGGAGGTAGACATGTCGACGATCTTGCAGGGACGGTTCTTGATGCAGACGAAACCGTTCTTCCTCAAGGCAGAGCACTGCATGGGGAAAGTTGAAGATGCGCCCGCATCAACACTCTCAAAAGTGTGGTCGTGCTAATGCTGATCAGCATGGTTCTATTGTATCTGCAGATATGGATCGATGTCCACGTCGAGCAATACTCGAAGATGCGCCCAACCGGTGGTGGGGCGCGTGCGAAGGTGCGGGGTGTATGAGGCAACTCTTACCTGAGCGTCGTCCGCCATTTTGATTGAGATCGCAAGGTAAGGATGGGTAGATGGGGGTGGATGCGCAAATGTTGAGTCGGCAAGGACCAAAGAGAGGTGGGCGATACGATGGATGGTTTGGAGGAAGTTGTCGATTTTCTTTCAAGTCGAAGAGCATTTGTGGAAAATGGTGGGTTGCTCCGCAAATGCCGCTAATGAAGACTGACCAATCAGGTGGTACGTCCGCGGTCCAGAAGGGATACATAGCAGCTGGAGCCTCATCTGAGTATCGAAATCTCTCTTTGGAATTTATTAAGCAAGTTTGCTATGAAAGAATCGGGAACATAGTGCCTCTCAGCTTGATTGTCTTCACTCCTCCATCACGACCATGATTTTGAAACTGCGGTAAACTCGAATACGTGAGCTCGAATGCCACGACAACCTTCATGCTGTGCACACCGCAGAAAAGTAAATGTTTCCTCCAAATCTCGGCAACAACCACCAACTTGAATCCAGAATGTCCCAGGCTGCATGGGACATTTAGAGATAGCACTCTCAGAGAAGGAAATGTGGCTCGACCGGATTTCAGGGCATTCGACGCCCGCAGCAACTCCATCTGGCTCGCCGCCTCCTGCAGCGAGAAGGGCGTACTCTCCGGCCCCTCGACGACCTAGTCATCTAGGACCAGCTTCTGCGGCGCAAAGACCTGGCTTCAATCCGCGATCGTCCTCCCTATCAATCAATTCCAATGATTCTACAACCTCCTTGTTATCCTCCTCTCGGAAATCAAATGGCTCCCACCTCAAGCAATCGGTGACAACTCCAGATGTTGCAGATCCTCTAGAAGTCTTGGAAAAGCTACTGGGCCCTGAAGGAAATGCTCGCCATAAGTCGAAGAATGCAGTCAATGGGACGAAGGAGTCAGTGGAGGACGATGAGGATTTGGACTTTGGAGGACTGAGCCTTCGAGAGCTGGCCTCTGGAGGTGCTCCCACTGAGGGAAGCGACGCATATACCACTCAGACAACTGAAGAATGTATGTCGATGCAAGCAGTCATAGATTAGTCAATAGCTAATCTTTCACAGTCGAGCAAGACATCGCCAAATTCGAAGAACTCCACCGATCTATACGCGCATGCGATGATGTTTTGAACTCAGTGGAAGCCAACCTGACAAGTTTCCAAAACGACTTGGCCGCAGTGTCAGCAGAGATCGAAACGCTGCAAGCCCGGTCTACAGCCTTGAGCATAAGATTGGACAATCGAAAAATCGTGGAAAATGGTCTGGGTCCTATAGTGGAGGAAATCAGTGTTTCTCCAGCAGTGGTCAGGAAGATCGTTGAAGGATCAATCGATGAGGCATGGGTGAGGGCGCTGGCTGAGGTCGAAAAGCGATCCAGAGCCATGGATTATAAGTTGAAAGAACATAGAGATATCAGAGGAGTCAACGACCTGCGGCCACTGTTGACAAACCTCATTGATAAGGTCCGAAGTCGCCATGACACCCAAAGCCTTCTTGCTAACTTATGCATAGGCCCTTGAGAGAATCCGAGATTTTCTGGTTGCTCAGGTCAAAGCATTACGATCTCCAAACATCAATGCTCAGATTATCCAGCAACAGCATTTTGTTCGCTATAAAGACCTTTATGCCTTCCTTCACAAGCACCATCCAAAGCTTGGCGAGGAAATAGCTCAGGCTTACATGAACACGATGCGATGGTACTTTTTAGCTCAATTTACACGATACCAGAAAGCTCTTGAAAAAGTCAAGCTTCATGTCATGGACAGGCATGATGTCCTAGGTCAGGACGATGGGTCTCGAAAGAGTACCATTATGTCAGGCTCAAAGGTCACTGGTCCACCTCACGATGCCTTCAACCTAGGCCGGAGGATAGACCTACTGAAAACTTCCAATCAGACAGCCCTGCCTTCTTTTCTCGCCGAGGAGGAGAAAGCAACACACTACCTGGAATTTCCGTTTCGCAATTTCAACCTTGCACTAGTTGACAACGCTTCAGCAGAATACTCATTTCTCACGAGTTTCTTCTCTCCTTCACTAACCTACTCGGCGATATCGCGTCATTTTAATTATATATTTGAACCAACCTTCGCGCTCGGTCTGAATCTTACCAGGTTTCTCATCCACGACACATATGACTGCTTGGGTGTTCTTCTATGCGTAAGATTGAACCAACATTTCGCGTTTGAGCTCCAGCGTCGCAAAATACCGGCTGTGGATGGCTATATCAACGGTACCGGAATGTTACTCTGGCCTCGCTTCCAAGTTGTCATGGATCAGCATTGCGACTCGGTCCGAGCCGTCACGAATGGGGTCACCATCCGAAAGCAATCTGCCTCGGAACAGGCGAAGCAGTCAGCCGCACCGCACTTCATGACCCAACGTTTTGGACAATTCATGCAAGGTATCCTAGCTCTTAGTACAGAAGCTGGAGATGATGAACCTGTATCGTCGAGCCTAACGAGGTTACGAAGCGAGATTGAGGCGTTCCTCACGAAGATGGGGAAGACTATTGGCGATTCGAGGAAGAGGGAAAGGTTCCTCTACAACAATTATTCCTTGATCCTTACAATTATTGGGGATCTTGAGGGCAAGCTAGCATCAGAGCAGCAAGAGCATTTCGAGGGACTGAAGACAGCGTTTGGAGACTCGGCATAATGAGTATCAGCACGTAATAGAAGTACAATAACCGAAATAATCTATTCAACAACTATGGTATGAGTCTAAGCCAGACCCAGTATCCTCTAATGTCCTGTGTAACCCATCCAGTGTCTCCAAAGCGCCCCGAAATAGCCAGACGGCCCAGCAGATTTCCGCAACCAGAATGAAAGCACTCCTACTAATACAGCGAGCCCAATCGTGCGCGCAGGCCTCCTGTATTGCCACGCCAGTTTCATGGCTTTCTCACGCCTTTCTTCCCACTCTATTTCTTTCACTTGCCTCTTGAAATATGTCTCTCCATCTTCCAGGGTTTGTTTCATTGTTTGATCCTGCCATCTGGCAGTCTTCAACACACTTGAGTCTGATATTGAGCGCCACTTCCGTAACGATTCTGGGGGATGTTTGTTGAACAACACCATTGTATTTGTGATCAAGGTCTCCAGATCCAATGGTTTTGGCAGCTTGGAAAGGACCGAGTGGAGGATCTCTGGCTCATCTGCAGGTATCTCGAACAGCTCTTCTGATCTCTGGATGACGATCTGGGCAAACATGTAGACCGAGAAAACAGCTTCACGTGCTAAGAGGACATCAAACAGACGTGCTATATCCCCATACTCCTGAATATCATGCGCATACATTGTCAACGTCCCAGATAAGGCGAAGAATGGCTGCGTTCCAGATAGATGTGCCCATAGTTTCGAATCCACGGTATGTATGATGGACGGTATGAGGTGCAATTGTGCCAAAGCCTGCGCAAATGTAGGTAGCATGAAGTCTCGAATCCGTAAGGCTGATAGTTGTGCCACAGCAGGCGCACGGCTACGTGGTTCGAGGACCAGCAGGAAGACCTGGCAGATGTCATGATAGCCTTGAAAGTACGATAGATATGGTAGCCGGCGCAGAACTTCCGTTATAAGATCCGAAAGCTCTGCTTTTCGACGATCGAGATCTTTCGAGGACTGGTCTGTGCGAATCTATCAGCAAGATGATATGTGACCATATAGAGCTTTGACACGTACTACTCGGATAGTATATAAAGGACCTGTCAACATCCAAGCGTACCTGGTCCTCATCGCGATGCTTCGGCAGGTCCTTCCAGTTGTCTGTATGTTCGCTCTGTTCCTTTAAGCCGCCATTGTGGCTTGCATAACCCAGGAGAAGCGGCCCTGATACGGTCAGTTATAATCAAGGAGCCTCCCGTGGTTGCACGAACATGCTTGACATCGAACATTGTCCGAGACCAGCCCGCCTTCAGATGTGGCCAGCGCCCTCAAGGTCTCTATATCCTTCCTTGCGCAAGCTTCCAGGATCTTTGCAGCTTTCGCATTGTTCTTGTCGAACCCAGGAGACGGCAACGAGGTCCGTGAGCTGGCTGTCAAAGTTTCCTTTTCGTCGCCATGTCTTTCATTAGACTCCATTTCAGGGACAGAGCTCCATGGATATGTTTTTCATCGTAATTAGGAGGGGGAGGTTGTCAGTGATATTTATGGAAGGGGAAGCTGCAAAGCTGCACGCATGCGGACCTCGTCAAGACTAGCGCATTTTTCAATTGCCTTGTTGCGGCCTGTCCAGGTGTTTATTGCAGAGTGATAGATCACATCTTCAACACCGCGGTCACCTTTGCTGACAGGTTGTCATGCTTCCCCCATAAATTGGTTTGCTCTCTCGCTGTCTTTTATCGATCACAGTCATGACCAAAAAATATCTCTGCAATCATTGCATTTGCTATTCTAGTTAGGCCCACGACAGCCTCGGACCACGAGGCTAGAAGTTTCCTCCGACCACCATCCAACGAGGCTGGCCTTGTACCGTTCTGATACATCGTGCCGACAGCGACCGCAAAGCTGGAAGCTGTCCAGCACCATCCTAAAGACTGCTGATACAGACCGGATCAATAACTAGACATCCAGGGACGATTCACCAACCCGGAAAATCAGTGTCCTTTTCCTAGCAGATCCTGTGTAACATTATCTGCCAGGCTACCCTTTGGACCTGTTACTTCCTAGATGGCATCCTCCTGAGCATATTTGCCATGATGGCTTTCGAAAGTAATACTCTGGTCAACGGGGAGTGGACTACCAGAGTCCTTGATGTGAACGCTGTTCTGAAGCATTACGATCAGAAAGACAAGGAGAACAATGCCGATTCTATGGACGTGGAGGAGACCCCACAGTTCGGCCTGCTGACCCAGACCGTTATACGAAGCCCTCTGGTCCACTGGATTCTACCCGTACGGTTGAGGGACACAAGTATCTATGATGTTGCCTTCATTGGGGTAAGAACATTTTCCATTTGTCTTCTGATTACGTCCCTTGTCAATTACATACTTATGGATCTTTTGCAACACTACCTCTCTTGTTTTTCGAGACAGAATCCATCTCCTGATATGGGAGCTCTATCTCGCAGATTTTCAACTCCACTTACATCTGGTTCGGAAACTAATGCCCACAGGATGGTTTCGTCCAGATCAAGGAGCTGCGGCCTGATGGACTCCTCTGGGAAGTAGTACGAAAAGAAGATTTCGGTGCTCGTATTCGAAATGCCGCTGTGATAGGGTCTATCAGCGAGTATGAAGACGATCCAGATACCCAGTTTGATCTGCCCCGAGTCAAGTCAGAGGAAGAACTAAATGGCTTGGATCAATCGGAGCAAGGACCAGCATCATCTACACCATCGTCGCTTCCTCCTCAGTTTCTTGTTTTACAGCTCGAGACTGGAGATTCTATATTCCTCATGCTACAAGTCAACGATCAAGGAATACCTCGCTTCGTGTCGAGTACATACAGAGTGTCGAAGCCGATGCTCAAATTACAGCCAGGCACACATCTTTCGGTGGATCCGACTTCACGTTATTTGGTCATAGGGTGTTTTGAGCAAATGTTTGCCATTTATGAATTGCAAACCAGGGCCAAGCTCAAAGAACAACTTTCGAGAGGCGAGAAGCTGACCTTCGTTGCCTCTTCAGTGCATAACATGATGCTTCAAGATGTCATTGTCAAGATGACCTTCCTATATCCAGCGCCAGGAGATGACAACCACATCATACTGCTTGTGCTAGGCATGAGGAAAGGAAAGACTCGGATGTTTCTTTATGAATGGGATGTAGGCGTTGATCTGAAGAAGATTCAGCCTCTCAGCGGCAAAGGCCACCAACTCGATGTAGCACGCCAAATGCCGCTCCTCGTTATCCCGCTCAGAATTAAGTCGGCATTCATTATGGTGTACGAGGACTCCATGTCTGTATGTGAGGGCATGGTAACCAATTCTCCCACCTTCACAGAGGTGAATAGTCCAGTTGAGGACCCAACGGCTTTCTGCAACGGCTATAGTGCTCCATTATGGACAAGTTGGACACGACCCGCTCGGCGCCCAGACTTCCTTGAACGTCAAGACAATATTTACATCGCCCGCGAAGATGGTCTGCTGAAATTCCTTGACATCAACGAGAATTTGGATGTGGAAGATAATAATGTTGGTTCCTTTAATGCAAATTGTGGGACTGCATTTGCAAGTCTTGACTTCCAGAGGACAAGTTCCAGTCACAAGGATGGAGACCTTCTTGTCATAGGCGGTGAAGCCTGCCCTGGTGGAACCTACTTGGTAAGTTAAACATATCGAAAATTTCCTATTCCTTCTCCGCCTCGTCGCTTTGTCCTTGAACATACCAAAGTGCAATGCTAATGACCCACATCAGCTCGAGGCACGAAAGCTACCAGCTTTTACCGAGCCTGTACAGAACTGGTCACCGGCACTTGACTTTGTGACGACCTACAAAACTGATGCAGATCATTGCGATAGACTAGAAATTTGTGTCGGAGAGGGCGCTCCAAAACCTGACCGGATATTTGCTTGTGTTGGCAACGGACCAGAAGCTTCCATCGTCGAACTCAGATACGGTCTCGAAGCTAAGATTGGTGTTGAGACGGACTACGAAATGCCGATCTTACAAATATGGGCCTTGCCGACAGACTTTGAAGCGTTTGAAGATGTCAATGCATCCTTGTTTCTCATGTCTATGGGCGAAAGCTCATCCCTTCTAATGCTTTCAGGGGATGCTGCAGAGATAGCTGAACTGGATGAAACATCAACAAGACTAGACTTATCAGCTCGAACGATCACGGTGTCTGTTCAAGAGAACTCGATGATACAAGTAACTGAAAAAAGCATCGCCCTTATAGGTAATGATTTTGTGTGAGTATATGAAGCCCCAAGATTCTGTTCAGGAAAAACTGTGCTAAATCATCGTAGGCGCAAGTTGGATGTTTCTGAGCTTCCAGGAATGGTCGGGACCAGCATTGACAATGCCTTTATTGGAGATCGGTTCACCTTATTTACAGCATATGTGGGAGAATCTGTTTATCTGCAGGTATTGGAACACGGCTTGCTTGTCACTAATATGGACCTTGATGGGAATGCAAATGTTCGAACCATGAGCGAAAGACCTTCGAATATTACGAGTCTGACAATCGGACAAACTGCCCATGCCCCCTTTGCAGTTGTGGCAGAGTGTACCGAGGAGTGCATAAGTCTCACCTTTCAATCGATAGAGGGCGGTCCTCGACACATGTTGGATCTTCTATCGACCATGGAAACCTCCCAGGCTCGACTCGATGCCGTGGTCAGTATTGTGCTAGTACCCTTACTAGGCAAAAGCTTCCTCCTACTTTGTGGCACCCGAAATGGACTCTTGATTACGCTTGAGCTCTCCGTCAGCTCTTTCGAGGTCATAAGAAAACAGATTGATTGGATTGGGGCCACCTCAGTGGTGTTGACCAGAGATGGCCATCCAGACCGTACTTACACTTTCTTTGTCAGCTGCGATTCAAAGCTGTACTATCTACAACCAGTATTGTCTGGAGCCGCCCAGAACTCATGCACCTGGGAGGGGGAGCCACACATCATCCGTCAGGTCTGGCTCAGTGATGCTGCGAATCGCAATCTTCAACAGCCAAACATTTCAAACTTTGCACAACTATCTCGAACAGGATCTCCAATTTCGAGGCTTGACGAGAGTCTGTTCTTCGTCTGTGGGCCCAAATTATATTTAGCACACTTGAGCGTTGTGCCTAAAGCCGTACCTCGACACATACCTATTGGAGGCACACCGACTCGCTTACTATACTCGCATTCCCTTGAAGCCCTCGTTGTGGCTACTATCAGCGGCAAAGAAAGACTGTCCAATCTGAGATTCTTCGATCCTGAGACGGGAGAGGATCTATCCCAGCCCATCGACCAAGATAAGGAAAAAGAGTACGCAAAAGGACTGGGCACTGCCAATGCAAAAATCTTTCGTCTCTTTGAGTGGGCTTATACCAAAAACGGCAAGACTTGGATCTTTTTTGTCGCTGCTACAAATCTGGGGAAACTTCTAATCATCTCGATTGACCATACGAAGTCCCGGTCAGACGACCGATCGCTTGGCCGCTCGAAGATCAGGTACTATACCAGGCACATATTCAAGAGTAACGAGCCAGTATCGGCGGCAATTGGATTCCCAGAAGGTCTTCTTTGGTGCTCTGGGACGAAACTCTTCTGTGATGTCCTTGACCAAACCGAGAAGAAGTTCGTACGAGTTGCGGAATACGATCTACCATCTCCAGCCTTTAATCTCGAGTACCAAGATGGGAGCATCTTCGCCTTGACTCATGTCCACTCCTTGGAGATGCTCAAGCTTTCTTCGGACAGCAATGGCAATTGGAGTATTGTCCGCATTTTAGGCGACCAAATAACTCGAGATGCGTTGCACCATATTGTTCTCGAATCTTCTCAACGCTCATTGCATTTGGTATCCGATAAAAATTGTTCCTTGGCTGGGCTGTGGCCTGTTACCAATAGAATAGCTGACACTTTCGAAACTGTGTTTGAGGCTGAAGTTTCTCAATCAATATTGAGATTCCGCTCTGCAAGATGTCGTCCGGTTTGGGATCCTACCTGGATCGCTGTTGAACCAAAACGGTTGACAAATGGAAACACAGACAGCCATTGTAGCCAAGGACAGGCAAACTCGCCAGAGACCCTAGGCATCTCCATCACGGGATCACTAAGTCATTTTGCGGTACTGCAGCTGTCAGCCTGGAAGTATCTGAGATTCCTGGTAGACCTGGCTATCAGATCACCCGAAGTGTGCGAGTTTGAATATAGAATTGACCCAATGCCTATGGAAACTATCACTGAGCCTAAGCTTATGAGACACGTCGATGGCGACATCTTGAAACGCTGCTTAGAAGGTCGTCATCTCGAAAGCCTACTTCAAATAGGTGAGACAACGCAAGAGGCAAGCAAGATATTTGACCGGTTCTGCAAGTTACTCCGGGAATACCACGGTGGAGATATCGAGAAGGATGCGGGTTATAAGGACTATGTTAAACAGGCATACGCTGATCTAAGCTACCTCTTACGTCCGGTTCTGTAATTAGCTATGTATATATGTTATAGGGGTTGTGTTTTGCAAGTGGTATTAGCCACTTTGATTGCATGGAACCATGGAACCACTTCAAGATAGATGGGCAGAATTCCACAGTGTAGAAAGACGAACCAATCACTTGGTTGACATTTGGTAAATGATGACGAAGGTGAATAGAATATATGCTCTTACCTAGCATAATTACTTACTCTTACTCCGAACTCGCTACTGTACCTAGGTATCTATCTTTACATTTTTTGTGAAGACCTCCGAGTAGAGACAACCTCCACAAGGGGAAGGGCGAGGAGGGGCAGTGAGGCGCTAGGACCAACTCGCTTACGTCGAGTGCGGGGCAGATCTTGGACATCACTTTGGGCATGTCCACAAAACACCATTTTTGTTTCCCTGGAGGCAAATCTTGAGAATTATCCCACCCACAGTCGGCGTTTCTTTCGACTGACTCATAGCCTGTTACTGCTATTGCGTTGGGCATATCTTCTGAGTCATTGCTGCGTTGACGTAGCCGGATCGCCGCACACTTGCCACTATTTTAGGCGGCTTTGTACAAAATTCATACCTTCTTCGCAACCGTGATCCTTTGTTCGCAGACGTTCATTTTCAATTCACGAGAGATAATTCACGATGCCGCCCAAGAAGAAGAACAATAAGAAGGCGAACGACGACTGGGAGGCAGACTTGGAAGAGACCCTGGCAACGGTCGCAGTCCCTGAAGCAGAGAGCAAAGATGCGCCCGTCGAGGCAGATGCGGAGGAGGGATTTGCTCCTACCGGAGGCCTTATGGCGATGATGCGCAAACAGAATAAGAAGAAGAAAAAGGGCAAGCAGCAGGACGAGGATTTCGTCGAAGGAGAGGATCCACCAGGTGCGGTAGAAACACCTAGCCTGGCTGAGAAGGCACCTGAGGAGGCATCCTTGGACGATGAATTTGCGCTACCAGACAAGAAGGGCAAGGGAAAGGGCGCGCAAGCCAAAGCTGTCCCTAAAGCGGCTGAAGAAGATGTGGATGGAGGGGATGAGGAGCGAGGTGCGGATGGCAAAGTCTTGACCAAAGCTCAGAAGGAAAAGGCAAAGAAAGAGCGTGAGAAGCAGCGGAAAAAGGAGCAGGTACGTTTGCTACCACAATTCACTATGTCTGCCAATCTCTAACAAGATGTTCTTCACAGGCTGCCAAGAAGAAGACTACAGCTCCGGCTGGCAAAGCTGCTCCCGAACCCACAAAAGCTGTCGAAGAAACAAAGGTTGAGGAACCAGTTGCTGGCGGGAAGCCTGCAGCTGGTGGCAAGGGCAAGAAGCTACCGGCGGCTCTGGCTAAGCTACAAGCACAACAAGAAGAATTGAAGCGACGTGAAGAGGAGAGGGCGAGGCTAATTGCCGAGGAGAAGGCCCGAATCGAGGAAGAAGAGCGGCGAGAGGCAGAGGAAGAGAAACGGAGAGAGGAAGCCAAAGCTCTTAAGAAGCAGAAAGAAAAGGAGAAGATTGAGCAGCAAAAGAAAGAGGGTACATATCTTACCAAAGCTCAAAGAGAGGAGAAGCTCAGAAATGAGATGAAGTTGAAGCAGATGCTTGCGTCTGGTGTCAAAGTTGGAGGTCTGGAAGGAGAGGCAAAGAAGAAGCCTACCTACGACAACAAGAAGAAGAAAGGTGGAAAGAAGAACCCAGAAGAGATCAAGGTATGGTTGTTCATAGCTTAGATGGTGGAGACAATCTAACCATAGGCAGGCTGAGGAAGAAAAAGCGTTAGCTGAGGCCAAAGAGCGTGCAGCTGCAGAAGCTGAGCGAAAGTTAGCTGAAGCAAAGGCGACGGCTGAAAAGGAAGCCGCTGAAGCTGCAGCCGCTAAGGAAGCAGAAGAAAGCGAGCTCGATGACGATTGGGAGCAAGCAGCTGCTGAGAGCGAGGAAGACATCAAAGAAAGTTGGGACGCTGATTCTGAGGAAGAAAGAGAAAAGGCTGCTGCAAAGAAGGCTGCTCCACAGCCTAAACAAGCAATCCCCGTACGGGGTGGCAAGAAGGTGGAAGAATCAGATTCTGATTCAGAAGATGAGTCTTCAGAGGATGATGAGGAAACTACAGCACGTCAAGCAGCAGAGGCACAACGGAAGAAGGAGGCTGCGGAGAAACGTGAGCAAAAGCATCAAGAGGCGTTGGCAGCACGGTCGAAAGACAACTTGCGTTCACCCATTTGCTGTATTCTTGGACACGTCGATACTGGAAAGACCAAGCTGCTCGACAAGATTCGGCAAACTAATGTCCAGGAAGGCGAAGCAGGAGGTATTACACAACAAATCGGTGCTACCTATTTCCCCGTTGAAGCAATCAAGCAGAAGACACAGGTCGTTAACAAAGATGGCCTCTTCGATTTCAAAGTTCCCGGTCTTTTGATCATCGATACTCCTGGTCACGAGTCTTTCTCCAATCTTCGTTCTCGTGGTTCATCTCTGTGTAACATTGCCATCTTGGTGGTGGATATCATGCACGGATTGGAGCCACAAACACTGGAATCAATGAAACTGCTCCGAGATCGAAAGACACCCTTTATTGTGGCACTGAATAAGATAGATCGTCTTTACGGATGGAAGAAGGTGGATAACAATGGTTTCCAAGAAAGTCTGGCACTCCAGAACAAGGGCGTACAGAACGAGTTCGCAAAGCGACTAGGGGAGACCAAAATCGCGTTTGCAGAGCAAGGTTTCAACTCCGAGCTGTACTACGAGAATAAGTCAATGGCCAAATACGTTTCCTTAGTACCCACGTCCGCGCATACTGGAGAGGGTATTCCAGATATGCTTAAGCTCATTCTGCAACTCACTCAAGAGAGGATGGTTGGTTCTTTGATGTACCTTTCAGAAGTACAGGCCACCGTGCTCGAGGTCAAGGCTATTGAAGGTTTCGGTATGACTATCGACGTCATCCTTTCCAACGGTATCCTTCGAGAAGGAGATAGAATCGTTCTTTGCGGTGTTGAAGGAGCTATCACGACAAACATCAGAGCTCTTCTTACTCCTGCGCCACTGAAAGAACTTCGCTTGAAGTCAGCATATGTCCACAACAAGGAGGTGAAGGCTGCACTCGGTGTCAAGATCAGTGCTCCCAACCTCGAAGGTGCCATTGCTGGTTCAAGGTTGATGGTCGTCGGTCCAGATGATGACGAATCAGATATTGAGGAAGAGGTGCTTTCAGATCTCGGTGCGCTCTTTAAGCGTGTCGAGAAGTCTGGAAAGGGTGTCACGGTGCAAGCTTCAACACTTGGATCCCTTGAAGCCTTACTTGACTTCCTGAAGGTCTCAAAGATTCCAGTTGCAAATGTCGGTATTGGTCCAGTCTTCAAGAGAGATGTCATGAACTGCGGTACCATGCTCGAGAAGAACAAAGAGTATGCCGTCATGCTCTGCTTCGATGTCAAGATTGACAAGGAGGCACAACTATACGCAGACGAGCAAGGCATCAAGATCTTTACCGCAGACATTATTTACCATCTCTTCGACGCTTTTACCAAACACATGGCTCTCATCGCGGAGAAGAAGAAGGAGGAATCAAAGCTCGACGCTGTCTTCCCCTGTGTTCTCCACACCGTGGCCGTATTCAACAAGACAGGTCCCATTGTCGTTGGTGTCGATGTGGTTGAAGGAAATCTGCGCATGCACACTCCGATTGCATGCGTTAAGCAAAATGCTGTCACGGGTGTCAAGGAAATCATCAACATAGGCAGAGTGTAAGTCCATATTGCCTTCCTCGATTTACTTGAAGAGCGAACACTAATAATGTATGAACAGTACCAGCATCGAACGTGACCATAAGCAAGTTACTATCTGCAAAAAGGGACAGCCATCTGTGGCTGTCAAGATCGAAATGGGTGGTCACCAACCCACATATGGAAGGCATCTTGAGGAGACGGACTCCCTTTACTCGCTCATCTCGCGAAAGAGCATCGATACCTTGAAGGAGTTCTACCGAGATGAAGTCAGTAACGATGAGTGGTTGCTTATCAAGAAGATGAAGCCACTTTTTGATATTCCTTGATCTGGCAATGGTATGTGAACTGCGATATGGCGAAGGATAATGGATGATGATTTGCGGGTCAAGGGAGTTTGTATTGCATAGCATTTGGACGATGAGAATATATCTCTCCATTCTTCGGTCCCATTTGAGTGTTGTTTAGCATTGCATGGTATTTGCAAAAGTTGTAGATAAGAACAGAAATACACAGACTTTCTTGCCCTGAAGCCTTCGTGGCACCGCTATATGTGCAGGGGTTCATTTGATTGTCACGTGGACTGCTGCCCTATCATGCATTTGACCGCTCCTTGTCAACGTTAGAGAAGCTCTATCTCATCCCCCATTGACCGGTCTCAAATGATATGTGTCCAACCATGACCGAGAATCTCAAATCAAATAAAGAGGACTGGCAAGCATCGAAAGTCCCAGATCTCAGATTGGAATTGAAACGTCGCGGCCTATCCCGCAAAGGCATCAAAGAGACTCTCGTCGCCCGTCTCAAACACAGCGATGGACTACCACTCACTTACCCGGATCGAAAGGCTTATTACGCCCTCAGTTCTCAAAAATACCAAGCTTCAGCTTTAGAGAAAGTCACACCATATCCATACTTCACCCACTTTCCGGCGGAGATTCGGGACTCTATATGGTACTTCTCATTGCCAGGTCCAAGGGTCTTACAATACCCAGGAGATGGCCCCTTCTGTGAACACCAGCTCTATTTTCCGAAAGATTGCCAGCCTCCGAACCCTGCTGCTCTGAGCACGTGTCGGGAATCTAGGTCTGTGGCTCTGAAAAGATATAAGCTTTGTTTCGGCACGAAGAATATCTACGCGGATTTGGATGGTGGTGATATATTATGGATGGGTACTCCTGATTTTCCGTGCAAATTGGAACAAACTATCAGGCATGGGAGAGGAAGGGCGAGTGCGCCTGTGAAAAAACAGCTATGTGAGGATGTCATAAGAGATGTGGAGATGGTGAAGCATGTTGTGTTACCGAGCTCGCATTGGAAGAGACGTGTAACGACGAGGGTTGCCACGCTTGATGGTTACTACACGAGAAACTGTTTGAGAAAGTTCAAGAGCTTGGAAAGGGTATCTCTGGCCAGTGATCTGCGACCGGGAATTGACGGTGTTCTTACTGGCTATCTTGAGCATCGAGATCCCTCCTTTAAAAGGCCGCAGATGTTTCTTGGGTCCCCGAGCAATTTGGCTTGGATGAATGAGGTTGAAAATTGGCTTACAACTGATCAGAATCCTCAACAAGTGGCTTTCGCTGCGTGGAAGGAGAGAAGGAAGAGAATACTCGGGGATAGAGATGCGGTGGGATTTGTGGGTGGCTTCGATCTTTACCATCTTACAGATCAAGAAATCGAACATGGGATTCCGGATGTCAGGGTGGTGAGGATGAGATATATTGCTTATGTGCCAAAAAGAGTCATAGAGCTTGATCAGGGGTATCCATATGGCTGGTGCCACCAATGCTGTCAGCGAGACAGTACTGCTGATTCGACCAGAGAACCCGAGCAGAAAGACGAGCGTCGAGTGAACGCTAGGTACGAACTCAGGCAACGATGAAGACATGATAGGTCAAACGGCGTCAATTCTCAAGTCAAAACATTGGTTGCAGTTGACGGAGTCTATTCTCGTGAAATTATTGTCACCATGCTTATATTCCTTGGGCAGCTCGATCATTGTGGTTGGAAAGGAGGGCGTGTTGCAATGTGGCAGGATCCTCTTCTGCGTATAGAAGGAATACTTTGAGGAAGTACGCCTCGGATCGTCAGCCTGCACTGCGTACTTGACCCCTTTATTCAGCATTTCTTCATATTCCTTACCTATTTTCGTTTCCTCGGTATTTCTTTTTGTTGTCTTTCATTGGTATCATTATTTGGCACTCGGTATCACTCAAGACAGCTACAAAGTACAAGCTATAAATGAAGCATTACATCATGATCACTTCCATGCCCAAGGACCTACACAGTTTTCATCTTTATCCTTGAACGCCATCTTTTCAATCAGCCTTGCACATAACTCTCCTCCTTCACGACCTTAGTAAAAGCCTCTCTTTTGGTCGTCAACGCTGCAACGATCCAGATCAAGCACGCAATAAACATTGCAGCAACGGATGCCCAAGTGAGGCCCAGCACAGTCTTCCCCAGTGAGACTTCGTTAATCGTGGTCGTCCAATCAGTTGTATCTCCAATTTGACTCCCCAATTCTCTGCTCCGAAGAGTCGTCACAGGTGTAGTATGATCTCGGATCTGGTTGCGCAGGTAATACATTTGTCGAGTAAGTACTGCTGATGCGGCGATGATGAAGATGGTGGCGAGCTAAACTTTGTCAGCTGTTGTATACATCGTGATGAGATAAAGAACGTACTCCAGAAATGACCGCCCCTACAGCACGGCTACCTCCCTTACCACCAAACAGAGGCATGAGTAGCAGGATAAATACCAATAGTAATGTCACAACATACAAGGCAAATGGAGTGCCGGTATGTATGGTGCTGAAGTTGAACGGCGATATATCAGCCACGAGAGCATTTGGAGCCTGCAAGTCACGTCCATCTTCGAGGTTTGTCAAGCGACGATTTCTGCAACCAGGACCGGAGACAATGGAGCTGTTGAGCGGGTTCATGCTGCTTTGAGAGAATACGCAGATTCTATTGAGGTATACATGATTCGCATATGAGTTGAAGCTTTGCAGGGGAGTTATGGTGTAGTTCCACTGTGATGTGTTAGATGAAGTTCGCTAACGACGAGATATGACGGGTAGCTGACGTTGACTAGATTGAAAGCTGTGTTCTTCCCCCAATAGTAGGTGAGGGAGTTCCCGCTAACTCCAGGCCTAACTCCCCCGACATTAATGAGGATGATTGAGACGAAGGTGAAGATTGCGAAAGGAAGCGTGAGGTACGGGAGTATGCGCAGCATCTTGACAGCTTCAACAATTGGATATAACTGAGTTTCAAACAATTGAGATAGAATATGTTGCCAGGATTTATAAACCAGCATGAAAATTTCTGGGATCTATCACATATAATGTTCCACAGCGCCAACAGCATGATTGTCCGCCGCTATCTACGCCGCAGACAACATCTCTTGGAACTTCGTCATAACGCGCTCGGAACAATTACTCAATTCCACAAACATTTACGAAGTAAGCTCAAGCTAATTCTCAAACCCGACCAATAGTAATGTTTGTGTTGAGAGCCAAGCCTGTAGCCTCCCCCTTGCAGTTATTTCGACGTCAGCCCAGTCCTAGGTGCCACCAGGCGCAGGCCGCTGATCACCACAACTGGTGAACACAAGTCGCAGCCTTGTGCTCCGAGATACAAGGCGGCTGGGCGGTACCTCAGTCGGATACTCATTTTACGTGAAGGTGCGTGAGTGCTGCCATGTCACTCGGGTCGTATTTCTGCGCCCCTGTGTCGTTTTAGACGATTGCTTCAAGATTTTGTACATAACCTACCATCGTGTGATTGTCCAGCGCTATTCGTGAACTAGACCTTTCCTCCGCCGTATCTCTTCCCTTCTAGCTTCTCCTTGGTGCTTGGTCTTGACCCGAAAAGTCCTCTGAAGTTTAGCTGTGTCCTTGTGTCTGTCAGCAGTCTATTGCAGCAGTCTCTGCTTCGATGAGATGCTTACGCAAATCCAAGCTCACAATTTCCACATCTTTTGTGATTACAACCTCGGGAGGTGCAAGTGTTGTCGGTGCCTAACTCGTTCCACTGAAAATTGTCAGTAAGAGTGTGGTTTGTTCTGGTGAAGTGTTCCGATACTCACACCTGCTTTCTCATTCGAAGTTGGGATGTTCCTGTTTCTCTCTCGTGTATCGCATGTGCAACACTGCCACTGGATCCCTTCTTCGTACGATTCTTCTTCCATCTTGTCTGCTGTGGTGCAGTTTTCTGTCTTTGTGGAGAAAGGGTAGGTGTTTTCAAAGTAAAATTTTGGGAATCACTGCTTCACCCGCTCGTAGGAATCAGGATGTGTCGAGTGTAGGACCCCAAAATTCATTGGAGGCAAGTTTCTGAGTCAGATCTATACTATCCACTGAGTAAATCCTCAAAGCATTGAGATTGACTCTTCCGAAGTGAATATAAATCTCCCATGTAAGCCAAAATCCATGTATTTCCATCCCCAATATCCCTCCTCACCTCTGTCAGTCCCGTACTTCAGCCTCAGAAATTGCCTTGTTGTCAATGTTCGGCCGCTAGGCAACTTACTGTACAACACCAGTCTTCGCGGTGTCCAAAACATCCACGGACAGTTTAGTTTCACCCTTAGGAGTCGCCTCAGTATCAGTGGTCTCCTTCTCGGCAGAATTCTCGCTTAACAAACCTACTACCAACACCCCATATAAATACAAACAAGCAGATTGCTGTCATCCAACCGGCCAGTCCTCCCCTAAAGGACCTACGAGATGGCAGGATTGGGGGGTCGTTCCCGGCGCAACTTCACCGTTGCGCCATTCCAACAAACGCACAAAAGTAAAAACCTAGAATCCAAAGGGAAATTTTCTTCTACAGCTTTCTCCGAGAGGCTGTAGTTTCTTTTGCATTTTTTTGGGGGGTCCGAAGTATCTGTAAGGCTGAGAAACTTGTGTGTGAATCGAGCTTCGTTTTGAGGTTATTTCCTTTTTACTTTGGTGGAGGAGTGCAGTTTTTCCTCACTTTCACTGATTGTTGCTTGACTTTTACTTGTAGCGAGTAGGATGCGCAAGGTGGTGTTGTCGTTTTGAAGATGTCATTTCCCCCGTTATTCAACCCCAATGGTGGAATAGGCCTTGATACATCAACAGGGAAACATGATGTCAGGTACTCCCTTGATATGCTAAGCGAGAATAAAGGTCTACAGCGCTGTCCTGCTTTCTCGGCCAAGAGAGGCAATCATATTCTCTTTCAAATATACAGTTAGTAACATAGTCTAATACTTTTAAATAATTCCGAGTATTACAAGAAGCATTCGCATCCCAAACATATCGATACCGATCGCTACCTCGAACCATATTTTGACATCAGTTCGTCGTTGCCTCAAGAGCAAGGAACAAGGTAAGCCAGTGATGATATCTGATCATCTATTCCAGAACTTCTAGTAGTACTTGGGCTAAGGAATAAGCGGATGTATGCTCTTTCCGTTCTGGTCAAGTGTTCCAAGAAGGTTGAGTGTTATAAGAGACATGCAATTGTTAGACGAGAGTGGAAAGTGCTTTCGACGCAACAAGATCCAATCCCTTCCTTCCTTCCTTCCTTCCTCGCTGGCTTGGACCAAGTGGAAGTTAAGGTGATGCAACATCAAATGCTCGTTCGAGAAGGAGCACCACTAGCGCGAGTATAAGCTCCCCCTCGTCTCCGTCCTGCCATCCTCCTCCATATCCCCTTTCCAGACGTAGGTGCACCGCACGCTGCCTCGTGAATCCATCAACCACATCACTCCAATCTAAGCATCACATATCATCCTCTCTCATCGTGCAGTACCACATCCTTCTCCCCTACATCCTTGATTTTCTTCTCGCCCTCCCACCCTAAGAGATTCTCCCTCGTCCATCCACCATCCAGTGTTTCCACTCCATCTACACCCTCAATCTCAGCTGCACCGCCCTGAACCCCCACTTCAACCTTGCAATCCTTCTTCTTCTCTCCTCCCTCCCTCTCGTTCTCCTGTATCATCTTCTTCAATCTGCTCGAACGAGACATGTCCAAGATAGGAACCGCGGGCCATCCTTGAATTCGATTTCGTTGACAGGTCTCGCATCTCCTGTGGCCGCAGTCGGGGAAGGTGCAAGCGACGAACTCGATTTGGTTGTACCAAGCGATGTGAGGGTGTTTTTGGAGAGAGCAACATGTCCAGCTCATTTTTGCTTATTTTCGAGGTGTCGAAGTCGAAGTCGATGTGGCGGTTTGTGTGAGATGGTTATTGGTATATGGACTTGGTGGAGGAAGATGAGAAGCCGCGAATACTTGGAGGTTGAGTAAGTCGACCTGGGTCTTCAAATTATGATTTAAGCATGAGGGGGAATGGATGAGGTACTAAGCTTTGGCCATGCAAAAGAGTTCTCGTTGTTGAATCACATCATACGTGACGAGATCACTAGACTCTTCCATAAGGAAAAATCATACTCTTCTATTGCGGCCAAAACAAATACTCATCAACGCGCTTCCATTTTCAAAAGCTGAATTCTTGGTAAAATAGTCCATGCATTGTATCCCAAGCAACGCAGCATACCCCGAGATATGCTTCCTCTCAACAAAAGAATTGACAGTAATTCCAACCACAATCACAGCAGTCCCACCACCAAGATCGAGTCCTGTAATGACTCCTTAACCAATTCACGTGTCTCCAACCTCATGGAAGACATTCCATCCCATTCCATAGTCCAAAACCGACCTGTCGAATGGTATGGAATCGTTGGCTGGAAGAGTCGATGCGGTGTACCTCTCTAGGGGTGGATTGAATGTGATAATCCCGAGCATAGCGACTGTAGTGACGAGATATAGCAATGAAAGTAAGGTGGATAGTAAATGCAATGCTGGAGCGATATTCTGTTGTTTAAATTTGCAGTATTGAATGAATGTCTTGATCTTTTGGTTTGATGAAGAATACTCGAGAGATATGGATGCGAGCTTTCGGGAATGAGGAATGAGGAAAACCAAATTGTATGGATATGACAGGAGGTAATCAAGACCTAAATCTCCTTCCTCTGACTAACCCTGTTACTGTGACTATTGTTCTCTGAATCATTGGAGTCAAGGTGAATCAACTCAGCGTACATTCAAAGACTGTAAGGAGGCTAATAATTTATGATTGAACGAGCTGATGCTCGAGTCGGAACACCTAAAGTCAACAAGCAAAGAAATATATCTTAGGCAAATTCCATTGATCTAATAAACCCAGTCAACAAGCATGCAATTCCCATCACACAATCTCCATTCCACCACATAATTTTCCACAAACTTGACACCCAGTACCCAACAAACCCACAACACGAGAGAAAGAAACAGACAGACAGACATCCTATGACCGTATAAAGACAAACGAAGTAACAGAATCTTTCCAGACCCTGCCGGATTCATACTTTACCAACCTTATCCATGCATATCCTACTCCCTACTCCCTTCCAAATCCTCGCCTTCCATTCCAAACTCTTGATCGAGTTGGAATATGCAGAATATACACCCATTCCTCGCACCTCCACGTCCACCTCAAACCCCACTTTCCCGCCAGATTTTACTCAAGAAGAAGCAAAGAAAACCCCTATAGAGCAAAAGCAAAAACCCCAGCAACAGCACCCAATACCGCACCAGCTCTATTCAAATTCTTGACATTAGCGTTAGCAGCGCCGGTATACATCGGACCGCTCGTTCCTGTCGCTGAGCCTGCTGTTGCTGCGCCTGCGTTGGATTGTGCGTTGCCCTGTTTTTGCTCTCATCGTCAGCATCCATCATCTCTGTACAGGTATAGATATATATCTCAAGAATATGAGAAGATATGAGAATAGATGAGGAGAACTTACGCCGGGAACAACAACACCACTTGGTCCCACCACCCCACCAGCATTCTGCGTAGCCGTAGCCTGAGCCTGTCCAGCATTGGTGTTCGTACCAATTGCACCCGGACCCGGTGGTCCAGGTGGAGGAGGAGGTGAGTTATTTGGTCCGGGAGCAGGGGAGTTGATTGGACCAGGAGCAGGAGATACGACTGGTCCAGAGCCGGTATTAGTATTGACTGGTCCGGGAGGACTGGGAGGACCAGTGGGTTTAGGACCTGGTGGGTTGAGGTCTGAGGCACAGGAGGTGTAGAGGTATGTTGTAGGAGCTGGCATAGGCTGTTTTTATTTCAGCATTTGATTATTTCATCTTATGAGAGGTTGCTATTTGTAAGGGAGAGAAAGTACCTTGGTAATAGTGCAAGGACAATCGGTGATAGTCAACGTCGTGGCTTCGGTAATGGTGTAAGTGATGCCTCCGTGTGTCAAGATTGTTGCTTCGGGGTAGTAAGTGGTGAAGGATGTGGTGGTGATGGTCGTATAATCGATTCCGGTGCCGTTGGCGGGCCAGTATCCCATGCTGCTTGATGCTATGGCATTGCTGGCAAGCGCCAATTGGATGGTAGTTGTCTTCATTTTGCTTAATTTTTCACCTTGTATTCGAGTTGAGCAAGTTCGATGAATTGACTGTGGTTGCGATTACGGTTGTGGCTTGGTTACTGGATATCGATACTTGGTGCTGAAAGAGCGTGGCGGACTGAGCTAAAGAATGAGCGGTTGCTGAAGCACGAAAAGAGCGACTGTAACGAAGATAAAAGAGAACGAAATCACATAGAATAGGAGAATGTACAACCTCCTTATAACTCGTCGATCATGATCCAGACACAGCCAACGTCTTCCATTCATCGGCTACCCTTCCATAAGACTGGCTCGACCACACCTCGCTCCTCAACTCATCCAATCAAGCCGTGTGTGCGACAGAAAGCGGGGTGCAGCGTTCCTAGATGTGGCGGATGTAATCTCTATTCTGAGGCCTTGTTGACACTGCGAGGAATGTTGCTCCTCCAACCTTCGAATAAAAGCATAGAACACGCTTTGCAAAACTTCTGAGGAATGGAAAAGAGTATTAACCCCTGTCACTTAACAAATTGCTTCAATTGTGCCTTGGTAGATAGATGAGGTTGCATTCCATGCTGACTGACACTCCACATCGGCCCTCTACGTCAAGTAGAGCTTCGTTTCATGCTTTTCATTTGCTGTGTTTTGACAGCTTGTTCTAGGTACATTTGACAGTGATCCATTCCGTTGGTTTCACCCAGTTCAGCTCGACCACGATCGAGACATAAAAACCATCTCACGTGTCATTCCGCTCCTAGGTTCAGATTGACCCTTCCTATTCCATTAAGAACCTTCTTAGGGCCCTCATTTAAAAACGAAATTCGTGCAATTGAATGGGAGTCTCTTTCTATTCCTCTCTCCCATCTCCACCAACGCCAGAAATGCAATGTATTCAAGACAAAAGTTAAACAAAGTTGAGTTTTCCAATGGATCCGCCAGATGCAAGTATCCAGGTATCATAGGGATCCGCCACGTCGCTCATGACGCCCCTGTCCAATGGTCGAGTATCCAGAGACCAGGGAATCTATGCAATCGCTAATCAAGAAGCCAGCCATGGTCTGATACGAGACCGTTCGATGCCGCTAGGTGCATACAAACATGGTATATCCAAGTGTGAAGTAATTAATTTTGCGAGGTCGAGTATTCAAAACTCATCGTTTGGATCTGCTCATAGCACGTTCAGGTGTGTTGTATCGAGGAGCAATAGACTCGAAATCGTAACTCCTAAGAATATGTTCATATTTCGAGCTCTTCATGAACTTTGGCACAGAGTCCTGAAAGCTTGTCAGCATTAATCATGTAGCACAAAAACGAGCGACTTACACTAGCCATAAGCTTGAAAACTGAGAGTTGTGCTTCTTCAAACAACTTTGTGACCTCCTTCAAACTCTCTACCATAGCTCCGTCTTGTCCTACGGCCTTGGTCATTCTCGTCGCGAGTTGATTTCGAAGCAGATGATCAATGTTGAGTTCGCAAGGTGAGCCGGGAGCTAAGAAAGCATTGTAGATACCATATGCAGAAGCCATCGTCTCTTTTACGGCATCGAGGTTTGATGAAGCGAGTCCTTTGGCAGCTCTTGACGGCGAGTTGGCTCTGATAGCAATCTTGCAAGACTTCAGGAACTCGTCCACATCCAGATAGAATGACAGATTCTCCTCGCAATGGGTGTCTCGCAGGTTTTCACGGAACAGCAGCCGAAGTGCAGAATCGTTCAAGATTTTCTCCAACCTCTGATTGTTCGAATCCTTCATGCCAGCTCTCAAGACATGTCCGGAAGGCTCCCCACTCTCCGAAGCTCGCTGGCTCGAGGTCATGTTAACCACATCCGTGCCTTTCTGAGTCAATTGGTAGATTGCATGCTTTGTCGGCTGGAAATACGCCTTGTCCTTCTCCTGCTGTGATGCATATTGTGCAACCCAAGCTCTATCTGGTTGTACACACCAGATAAATTCTTGCTCCAGAAATAGACTGGCAATTTCTGTCGTCTCCCGTCGATCTACAGTCGTGCAGCAGTCCATCAACCAATCCGTAGCAGCCTTGCCTGTGAATGTTTGATACATTGTTCGTGGAGGAGATCCGATCTTGCGCTCGTTCGCCATTCTGACACCTGCGATACCATCCTTGTATTCACTTAGTGAATCTGAATCAGCCGAACTTGTGCTTTGCTTGATGTTGGGTCCGTTTGTACCGACGAATCTTCGGAAGATAACCTCGATCATACTTCGGTCGGAGGAGAGTTTGTCAGTGGCCGTATCTCGCTCAAGAATAACCAATTGCATCGTGTTTCTAGGCGAACTGATCACTTCGTTGACATGCTTCTGTTGGATGCCATTCTTCGAGCAGAATCTCTCCAGGATGTGGATGCCCTTTGGTGTCAACTGCCATGCCGTGCCCTTCATTGTGAACAAGGTCTGCTGTTTTCCATCTGCCGACTCGATAAATCGTGCGTCCAAGAATCGCTGACACACAGACCTAGCCATTTCTCGAGCCATTGAGAATGTGGTTGTAGTGGTCGTCGTGACTATTCGAGAGGGGTCTTTCGGATCTGGCATGCGATTCGATTGAGAGAATTTCAGCGAACCCAGGTTATTTATTGCCTCCTCCGACATGAACGAATGGGGAACTCGAGAGAACTTTATGCGGTGGTCTGTCAATGGTAAGCTGACAACCAAAGTTGAGAATAGATCTTTGAAATCCTGCAAGCACAATTAGCTTCATCGACTCATGGTTCCAGTGTGTACGCACTCGTGTGAAGGGTCTATCATCAGAGGTCATGCGCAATAAGCGCGAACTGGTTTGGTGCATCTTGTTGTAAGTTGTCTGCGGAGCAAAAGCAATTGGAGGTTTTGTATCTCTAGGCGTATTCGAGTATGCTTGCGAGGGCGGATCGGTTTCGAGGAGCGAGTCTGCTCTGGTATGGGAGTTTGTATGAGGCGGGGTATTGCCTGTTCTGAGAGTGTTGACCCGACCACTTGCAACAGAGTCTGCCGATCTGCCAACGCCACTGCTGTTATTGCTACTGTTCGATTCGGTAAGAGGGGATGAGCTCGACGCGCTTCGATAAGAGTTCAGACTGCCAGCTGAGGGTCGCGAGCGAAGAGGCGGTTCGGACAAGCTTGCAATCGCACTAGATGTTTTGTCGCGAGCCAATGCAGCAAAGTTAAGCAAGGCACCTCGGTTCTGCTTGGACGACGTGGTTGAGAGCGTGGACTGGCGATGTTTGTAGAGGAGGCCCTGTCTGTCGTTCGTTGTGCTGGGTGAGGCGGGAGGAGAGGGTTCGGCCGAGGAGGAGGAGGGGACGGAGCGGGTAGTTGACGAGTCCTGTGGATGGAGCGAAGTGGAGGCGGAAGCGGAAGAGACAGTGACAGAGGCAGGGCGCTTGAAGGCTGTCAGGTGGTCGGCGGATATATGAGGAATAGGAAGATGAGATTGAGACTGGGTGGGCTGAGAAAGAGCCATCTAAGGATTTCTCAGACCTTGGGGGAGATGTTTTACGACGACGGCCTAAACGGGCAGTGATCCTATCCTCAGTCCCGTCACCGCCAATGAGCCAATGGTGAGGCCCTGCTGCAAGCTAAACTAGAGTGGAGCTAGGGCAGAGACAGCGACCGGAGCTAGTGAGTAAAAGTAGGTAGCACGTCCAGGGCTTGGGAGAGTAGCGTGGGCAGCGGAATAAACGGAGCGCAGCCAGGTGGTGTTGTAGCGGGAAAGTGCACCGCACCACGCAGAGTCGGTCGCAGAGCAAAAGGTCTAGGGAGGATGTGGACGCAGAAGGAACGGCGCCGTCCGGACTTTTTCAGTGCTGTCGTCTGCCGGCCGGATTAGTGCCAGTAGAGCGGAGCAGAGAAGAGAAGAGGAGCTCGTGTTTGACAATAGCAGCGAGAAGGGTCCAGCTGCAGCACAGCACCGCAACACCACAATAGGCCCAGCTGTCGACCACAGTCCCGAAGTCGAGGACCAGGGCCGGCTCGGTATCTCTGGTCAACAAGTGCTGGGCTCCGATCGTGCTCTAGGGCAACGTGCTTGGCGGCGAGAGGTGCGTTGTTGGGCGCAGAGTGGGATCGTGATGGCGCGGGCTGGCGGTTGCCAGTGGTCGAGGGGGGGGCAGCCCTCGGAGGTGACGAGGGGCCTGGAGGAGCAGACAGGGTTCGCTGGGCTCGTGGCACTCCGTCAGAGATCGCGCGTGGCTGCCAGGGATCGATGGCCGTACCGTACAGGGGAAGCCCCCGTCCAAAGAATGTTCTGAGCTTCTGCAGCGACTGCCAAGCACTGGCCGTGGAACACACCCGAGCACACCCTGAAAACCAAACAGCGAGCGGTCGAGGTGCTGTGGAGCGTGGCCGGGCCAGGGCAAGTGTCCACCGCAGCGCCGCCTGGATGATGCTGGAGCAGACTGGTGCCAGGTGAGACACAAGCGGTGAAATCGGGGAGGGATGACTACTCACTGCAAGTGCCTGAAACCCCGATGAGAAATGCTATATGATCCAGGTCCCAACTGCAGGTTGGATCCAGGAAAGTGCTGCCGGGAAGCGTAAGAGCGTGCTGGAAATGTTGTGATGCATATGCTGTATATGCGGGCTAATGATGCTGGAGTATGATACTGATACAGATTCTGATACGGAAACTGGTGTTGATGCTCAAGTGAACGAGAATGCAATGCACTGCGCGGAAATGATACTCGATCAACGAACGGCTTGGTGGTTTCCGAGGTGGGCTTGATCTTGGTCGGTCCGTACCACGAATCAGTTGGAACCTCAAAGTGGATGAACGAACGAATGTTGCTGGGTCCCCTATTTTTCGCTGCATGTCAGTCTTGAGCGTGTATGATGAGTTGTGCTCTCCTGCTGTACCACGATACCACAGATAAGCTACAGCTTCGCTCCGCCAGTCTGGTTGCTGGTGATCCTAGCTTGCTTTGAGGAGGTCCTCCCCGTCTTGTGTTTCGCCGTCTCCTCATCCTTGATGCGAGATGCACTGTCTCTCTCAACCACGGCCAGCTGCAGCGACGAGAACAGATTCCGCGTGCCGAAGGGATGCTTGGCTTTCATCCACTCGCGATAGAGAGAAGAAAACAAATCCAGAGACATGAGGAGATCCACTTACGTACTCAATCTCACACGCGTCAATCGATTGAGATTCTGCAGCTCGCCGTCGCCAGCAGCTTCCAATCGTGAAACGAACGACCGCCTGTTTTGTTAAGAAGAGATATAATAATTTGCCCAATCCTTTGTCCGTTGTTTGTAGGGATGATTCTGTTAGCACCCGAGAAGTATCCAGACCAGAGTCCTATAATTCTCCAGTAAGATCAGCGATGTTCCAGTCTCTGAACCCTGTGAAGCTTGAATTTCCTCCCTTCCGAGCGATCTGAAGCATCAGGAACGAGATGACCACGAATCTGGTAAGCCACTTCCCATCGAGATGGGAAGTTAGAATCATTCGTCGATCATCTTCTTCCAATGCCCTTCTAGAATTGAAATGCCGGCGCCAGGAGACGGAAATGGCATAAATGTCTTACAACGTACCTGGTGTCCAGACGTGTTTCCAAAGGATGTCCAGGAGGTGGTTTTGGCGTAGAAAGTGTCAAAAATGCCACATGCTCAGTGGAAGCCAGCCTGTCGGCGATCCTTGTCCTGACAACGAGTGTTTCGCAAGCCCGCTACTGTAAAGAACGGCCTATTGCTGTAGCGAGGGGTAGGGACTCGGGGTGAACGTCCGGAGGAAAAACCACAGGAACGACGACAGCAAGAGAGCGTCAACGAATGTCACGTCCCAAGGATGAAGAAGATAGAAACGGAAGATGGGAGAATAATCCGAGGTTGGTCGCCTGTCGCCGGCCTTTCGGAAGTTCACAAGCTACATCTGCATCTGCATCTGCATCTAGCAGAACCCAAACCAGCAGGTGCAGCGGCTCGAAGTGCTCGAGCGCAACGCCAGCGTCAACGTGTTGAGATACTGCAGTTTGGGTGACCGCAGGACAGCTAGTTTTGATGTGGCTAGCACCATCACATTCTGCCTTCCAACAGTAACAAATACCAGCCACATTACTTTGTTGGAGGTTCTGGTCATGGATTCTGCACAGCAAATTGAAGCACTATCAGACGGCAATTCGATGAATCGGCCGATTCATTTGAGCCTCTTAGCCGGACAACCCGACAGGATAGCTGTTATCTATCAAATCTTACAGACGTGGAGGATCACCGTCTCCAACTTTCACCGACTCTCTCTCACTGCTGCCCCTCAACAGCTCGGTCTCTCAATACGGCTTCCAAGTCACAAACTCACAAGAGAACCTCAATGGTTAGGTCTAGACTTTCTAAATAGCATTACTATTATATAACATACAACACATTTCGGGACTCTATACCCCGAGTGGGTAAAGGCAAGGCCTCAGTACAGGGAGCCATCGATGCAGCAGCGCGGCATCTCAAAGTCTACAAGTCGAGCCGACACCACCTGAATCGAGAATGCACGTGGGAGCCTTCCACCTTACTCATATTAGAGTTTCCCACCTGCAGATAGGCTCAAGTGGGCGTCAATCAAAAGTCATTGATTAGTATTCACGGTACCACAGCTACACAGTCAACGGCCAGCGGTGAACGGTGAACGGCGAACCAGTTCGTTGCAGTCTCCGAACTCGTCCAAACCTTCCTCAACTGCAGGAGCAGAGCAGCTGCAAGGCCCTCAATTGCCCTCTCTGACTGGCCGGCAAAAGGGTAAAAGCAGCATGCACTCCCATCCTCCCACGTTGTGCACGCACTCTGGATGCTTGCTTTAGCCGGGGCCGGGATAGCCCTTGCAGGACGTGGCCGTCACATTTCCACGTTCTCCCTCAACGCACATCAGACCACGAGGGTGCTGGGATGTGCTGCCCTTGGCGCCGACACCCGCTCAGGGGTGGCTGGTTTTCCGTCGCGAATGGCGAGTGCAAAGGAAAATAGTAGGGGACAGTTAAGGTACGCGCTGATCGTCACGAGGACCTCTGTACAGGCCCTTATCGTTGAATGGGATTTTGGGGGTGACATGACTCGGCACTTGGGAATTGGCTGGAAGAAGGGTCCGCTGGAAGGAGGCTTCCGAGGGCGTCGCATGTCATGGAGATTGGAGAAGGGCAATGTACATGTACATGTACCTGGCTGCAGAACACATGCAAATGAGCCAACATCCACGTGTCACAGAGTTCCAGGTCTCTGCATAGGTACAGCATCTTCCCATAGCATCCGGACAGCTAGAACCTAGAAGCTAGAGGCTAGACTCTAGATAGCCAGACTGTCAAAGAGACGCCTGGCATCCTCGTTTCCAACAACTCAATCTCAGGATCACCAATCATGATTCACCAGACCGAGATTCAAAAAAGTCCGTGCATGCATGGGCTGCATTTATCCAGATTACATAAAGGAGTTTACAGTTCTCAAACACGCTTCAAGCATGGGGCCGACATCAAAGAAAGAATTTGAAATATCTTGTGCAGTTCACCGCTGCCATGCCATGTCATCCAAGTCAAACTCCCGGGCGCCACAAAACCCAAGGTGCTGCCACGAGGACGAGAATTTCGGTTCTCATGTTCCAGTTATTTCCCACTGTCTCCGGACCATCAAACCACCACTCATCGCACACAAATCATTCCTGAAACCATGCGGCCATCATGGGAAAAAGTCCGCCAAGACGTCAGATTTTGAGCCCCGATAAAACATTCCAAGGCCCTTCCAGAAAAACACTCATCTCTCATCCTTGCCGACTTCCAGCTCCACTCTCTCTCCCCTCGACAAATCGTAAACCATGAAGCTATGACGGAGTTGTCAAAGAGGAAACCGCTCGAGAAGGCTCGGCTCCACTCGATCTGTCACCCCTTTTCATTTCTGGAATGGACAGCACATCAAGCAAATGAGATGCCCAATCTACCCGGTATGATCTCCATGAACCAGGGGTTACAGGAAAAGAAAACTACGTACTCGGAGATTAATATGAACCTCAGATCCTCGCTCGCAAGCATTCCTTCTCGAAGCCTTCCTTTTTCAAATCTCAAATCCCGAGGTTGACTCTTCTAGAACCTTTCATCTCATACGAGTATCCTCACTTCGCCGTTTGTCAGGACTTACAAAATAGAAATCAGGACATATCTGTTATCCACACCCAACACATCAAACAAACACGACCGCGACGGCCGACCGAACTTCCTCCTCTCGCTCCTGCCCGCCCTGCCCGCATAGTTCCTGAAAAGAACCTTTCTACATCTCCGATATCTCGCATCCACTACCACGTTGCATCTTCAAAGTCTTGTTTATTTCCCTTTCTCTCTGCCCCCTAGGAATAAACACCATCCTCGGATCTCCTAGCGTTTGTTTCAGAACTTTTTCCAACCAGATCCCGATGTTCCCCCTCGGGCTGGCCCTCAGTTCATAATGACGGCGTTATCTGTCCATGTGGCAGCAGCCAAAAGAAAGTTCGGGATCGCCTCTGCAGGAGATGGAGCACGCGTGGTCTGATGGGGAAAGGGAAAAGGGGAGTTTTTTGTTTTCAAGGGTCTCGGGAGTTGAGGATGGGAGTTGGGAAAAGAAAAGGTAGTTGTAACTTTGTCACATTTCATCACCCTTACGGTACGTCGACACGTGGGGAGTGAGATTGGTGTACTTCGTATTTCGTATTTCGTATTTCGTATCTCCACGGCTGGTTGAGGCTCAAATCACGCTGTGCTTCTTTCTTTTTGGTCACTTGATCTTACATCCTCATATACATCCCAACGCTACTTCAAATACTGAAAAGCCTCACCTCACACACCACCAATTATCGCGTTTTCCTACCTATCACACTCCAATCTCCCACTAAAAGCATCTCCCATCCTCTCCTCTCCTCATCTCACACCGTCTCACCCCACCTCGTGGTAAGTTCCACCACAGCAGCCACAAACGCAACCCGCCTTCCCCCTCGTGGCATCAAGGCTCCTTTTGAGTTCCCGTCAGCGGAAAGGTCCCGTGCTGCGTGCATCCTCCAAGACGGGAGGGAAGCAACATCCAACGATCCGGTCACCATGCGAGAACTTAAGAAGGCGCAAAAAAGGAAAAAGAGAAGGAAAGAAAAAGCAAAAGCAGAAAGCCACGAGGGAAAGATTACACCCGTTTCCGCTTCTGCTTATTTCCGTTCCGTGTCTGCTTGTCGTTAAGATACTTTCCACTGTACCTTGAGAGCCTGAGAAGTTTACCTCTATACCAGTATGCATGCAGGTATCCGATAAAGGTAAGTACCCCAACCTTCAACACCTAGTCTCGATCACACGAGAACCATGTCTACCACGAGAAGCGTCGCACTGCACTGCACTGCATCGGGTACGTACCGGTATCGCGGGATACCATGAGGGCGGTGAGTACAAGAATTTGCGTACATCATCGTCTATTTCTTCTAGAGAAGGATTTGTATATCCTAGCTCCGTCCTTTCTAAGTGGTGGAACAGAGCTCGTGGGTGCCACGAGGGAAATGGGGTACAGGTACAGGTACAAGTACAACATCGTTAGCTGGTGTTACGATGACGGGTTCTCTGCCACGAGGTGGGTGGACACAACAGTGGGTAGGCTAGGCTGGTTAATTGGTTGGTTGGTTGGTTGGTTGGTGTTTCTGTTTTGTGCTACGGGCTGTTGGAATGATCGCTCGTTGCTAGATCTCTCATGTCTACATAGGAGGAGAAATTTCTTACCGATGTGCTAAGCGAGGAGTTGAAACTCGATGTCGAAGGGAGACTGGCTGCGTGGCTTGAAGACATAGAGTTCCATGGGATGAGGAATTACTGTGGTATGAAGAAATCTGTCGAGTGACATGAATACCCCTTTGGTCTTGTGTTTTGCTGATGTTTTGTTTCGTTTCTGTTATGAGATCTTGCCCGTGCCGAGGGTTAAACCTCTGGACCAGCTCTCCACGTTCAGTAGACGTTGCGTAGCTTTTAACGTTTGATATGGATCCCAGCGAGGCTCACGCACACATACTTTAGTTGAAGATGGAGCCGGAAATTAGAGTCAAAATATTACAATTTGGGTTGGGTTAAAGTTAGCTAGCGGTTTGGGGGACGGTGGGAGTCCCACAGGCGAGAGAGGTCAAGATACAATTCAGTCTAGTGAGTTGATGCGCTGAAGAATGCGCTGAAATCTAGTTCTCTGATACGTAGCTGATTCCAAGCGGCATTGTAACATGGTAGGTTGAATGATCGGATAACAGTGCATACTATTTTAAAGAATGACCCCATCGCCGTTCTCGTTGCTGCAAGGCTGATCTTGTCTTCAATCACGTTTCTAGTACTCAGCACGGGATTGAAAATGGTACGATAAATGAGCTGATGCATATAGTCTGTTAAATTAATGTCTGCTCATTTGAGCCAAGCGGCTGAAAAGAGGTGGCTCAGGCACAAGAGATTTGTGCCCAACCGTCATCTTCCAGAAGTTCAGATGATCGCCGGATCTGTCCGCCTGAGGAGATACCCGCCTCATGAGCCCTGTTTATGATTGCCATGTCAGCCAAGCTACTACTAGAAAGGCTTCTGGACGCGACGTCTCAAGTCCAAACTTGATAAACTTTCTTGCTGTTAATCACAGCAATGGCTTCTCCCAACACTTGCATGATTGAGAAGAGTCTCTCGTCTATTTCCTGTGCCTAATCTTTAAAGCCCTAGCTAAAGGATATGTTCGTATGAAAATGATTGAACAGGGCACGTGAAACCTGAATACTAAGAACTTCCATCCGTTCGTCCACTAAGGATTCAATGACGGCTGCAGGAACTAAGCATCCGAGCTCAAATATTACAAAGCTCGAACTCAGTCTCCCAGGAAGTTTTATCCGCTTTCAGACCACCAAAGTCTGACTGTTGTAGCCGAGAGAAAACCATTCCGCCATCCTAGATTAATGCAATTCTCGCTTCGTCCAAAACTTATAGCATAAGCGCATATAGTAGTAACCCTGTACCAAGAGGCGCTTGCAACTGCAGTTTTGGGAGCCAAGAATAGATAACAGCGTCGTCCTCTACTGTTCCATGTGTATGTCCCCCAGGTACAAAGAAGACGTATATCAAACACCACGTGCAGGCGAACTTTACCCCCAGATATTGTCGTGTTACACGATTCAAGAACATGCAAATTAGCTTAAACAAGACTTTGCTCGCATCGTGATGTTTTATTTTTTGTATGGCACTTCATCCAGGGTCCTTCATATTTCATACTTTCATCTCTCCGGTTGTCTGTCTCACATTCCTCCATCTCGGCCGAATTTGGTTGTGCTTTGTACCAATCATCGGCATCACCCTTCTCATCCCAGTCCTTAATACCCAACCGGCTCTTCCATATGTCTTTATGTCAACTCACTCCCAAACGTTTTACTCTCTCGGCCCTGTTGTCAAAACACCCTAAGCAACTCGTCAGATGCGCCTGGTCGCCGACGGCCAACTACTCACATCAAGAAGCATCTCAAACTCTACTCAATCGCCAGGTCTAGAACATCCATCCTCCCGACACAACATATCGTTCCTACGTCCTGCGCCAGAAACATAACTCTATTCTGACGTACCCTTCACCGACCCCCTCTCCCCAAGTCGCAGAAATAAGGTTAGAGTTAAGCTTTCTCGCTTAACAAGCAACCCCCTCTCAACCCTCCCAATGAAGATCAACCACACGCATCCCCCATCACTTCCGCACAGACAGCCCCCAGATGCTCATAAAACGTCGGTCCCGAGACTGGGTTCGAGAATGAGTTCGAGTCTTTACCTACTGTAGATCGTTGAACTCAATCTACGACTATTTCGGAAACTACTTCTTCCTGTTCCCTGTCCCACAAGAAGCTCCCACAGCGGTTCACCGCATAGATCGGGACTCTACCTCATTGGTTTTTTTACGATGCTTTTATACCAGCATGGACGGGACTCAGATCAGCGAATGCAAAAAGCTAAGATCTGACCATTCTCCACGTGTTGCATGCATGCCAAGTAAAGCATCATTCCTGGTAAACAAGGTATCTTCATCGCCAGATTGGAGTCGCGGGAGTGGAGGCTTCTATGACGTGGAAGCCCTGCTCATGAACCGGTAGCCGGGTCGCCGAGGTTTGGGTCTCGAGATGATATGGGTGGGCAGTGGGATTAAGCCTGTGGGGGAGTTCAGGAGGTGTGAAAATGCCGTTCTTGGATGGGAGCAGGGATTATCGAGGTGAGGTTCTAAAGGCCGGTTAGGCGATGGTTCTGGCCAGAGGTGGTGAGATCGTTGCTTTTGATCAGTATCGAGTCGACGTTAGGCTTCTGGTACGAAAGGGGGTTTGCGTAATTGATGCAACAGAAAAAGGTGTGCACCTCCTTGTAAATACAACTATTCATATTTTCAGCCTCAAAAAACTTATGCAATTAAAGTACTGGATTCTACATACATTTTGGTAGTAACTGGATGTATTTTGTGTTGGTAATCGTAGAGATCTCAGGAAAGTGCAGACCCTTGTCGGTTACATCAATCTTGCAAACCCCCTTTCGTACGTTGCATCACGAACCAGTTGTGCTCTATCGGACCTTTGCCCGGACGGAGGTTCTTCTCCTGTTTTTCTTTAGGTTTCTTTCAGCCTCTCCATTCATCAGACTCTGACAGTCACGCTTGACCGCTCTCTCTCCATCTCTTCCTGGCTGGAACTTCATGCCATAACACGAAATGTGTAAACCAGCCGACAAAGAACCCCAGTGCAAAGCTGTGGGTGAAGACAATTGGCTTGGGCACATACCGTAGATTTCGAAATGATAGCTCAGAAAGTATATAACGACCCAGAAAGAGTCAGACAGCGGAACTCTACTCTTAGGGTCGTGGGGAGGCACGCCAAGAAGGTGTAAAGAGGAAGCGGTAGGACGATGATCGTTTTGATGAAACCGATCAGCGGAGAGAAGCTCCGGTGACAGGTCAATAGTGCATCGAGATCAAAGCTACGGACTCTAAATCTTCCATACTACAAGTATGACTCGCCCTCTCTGTGCTTGGTTCACACATGCGAAGTGCGAAGAAGTCGTTTGCGACTTTGACCAATGAAAGACCGTCTCCGCCGGAAATCCAGATCCGAGGAAGACAAACAAGAGAGAGTTTACTTTCACTTGAGATCATTCGGCTCCGACATGAGCTCTGCCTCTGCCTTGGACTTGAATTCCTTGTTGAAATATAGGGAATGGATCTTAGGTATAAAAGTTAAAAGCACCATACCAAATCCATATCCAGAATCCTCATTCGACAGCCATATTGATGAACCTCACCTACTGTGCACCATTCTCACTTGGCCTTCCATCAAATTTAGACTTCTCTCTATATATAGCACGCACTTGACAGAGCCTACTAACTCAAAGTCACCCTTTACTGATATTTCATATTCACATCCCCGCGCCGTATAGCCGTCTCCACCAGCACTTGCCGAGTCCAACTGGTTCGCAACTGGTTTGAAGTATCTTCCAACATGATAGCATAGTTGAAAGTGATACGAGAAACATGCCTCAAAGATCCCCTAGATCAAGACCATGTCATGTTAAATGTTTCTTTGCCTTACCGTCATTCGCAATCTTAGCCTAAATCGTTGCACAGTATTGAAATATTCACAATTAGGCATAGCTTATGTGATGAAAATGCTTCCTATTAGGTCGTTGTCTTTTTTCACACTTCAAATTATCTCTAGCAAAGATTATTATGCGTTGAGATTTGCGCAAGCTCTCTTTAAGTCCCCGCTCTCCTTCTGTCAATAATTCACTCGCTTAGAAGAACTACAGGCAACTTCGACATTTGACTACACTTGAAAGTCCAGATGTAAAGAGCACTAGCCAACAGCAAACGAAGCCAGTATCGATGTCTAATCGCTATTCGGAAATCGCGACGTGCAAAGAGTGACTGGAAAACCCAAGCCTGGGTCGGACATTGAATAGACTCGACACGAGAAATGGACAAGCTCGACAAGGAGACTCTAGGACTCTGACTCCCAAATTGGCAGGAGCTCTTGGCAAGTGCGATTTGTGAAGGGGGGCTACCTATACATATAAGCAAGAACGACTTGCAGTTGCGATTTGCAGCATAATCTTACGATACCAGCAAGTCAGAATGTGCGTCTTCCCACGAGGTAACTTCACGCCTTGCATATAGCCAACGGCATAATTCTTCCTCGATGCTACACATAGACTTGACTCATCGACTGATCTATTCCTCGCATTCCAACGTTGAGAAGACTTATGGCAAATCGGTTTAGCATAACTCCGTCGCTTATAAAGGACAGAAGCTATAGTGCTCAAGGTTTAACTTTTTGCTCTTTGCTCTTCATTTCTCTAACCTTGCCTCCCATCCGAGGAATTTGCACATTCTTGATATCTCTTCTATGTAATGGGGCATGGCTCATTTGAGAAAAAGATACAGAGCAGGTGCGGCTAGCTTGCTACTCGAGGGCACGCATGATTCCGGGAGGGGTTGCAGTGAAGTTATACTGTAAAAAGAAAGACCTGACTCTTAGGACATCGAGATGTATTTTCTTCTTCTTTTCATCTGACAGCATCTTCAACTGAGGAGACAACTTTACCAATTCAGACTGTCCAGAGACGTGAAAGTCCAGGATGTTTGAGAGAGTCTCCTGATCGGTCTGTTCCCGAATGCAAGAATGAAAACAAATTTCGTTCTCTTGATATTCAGACGCAGCAGGAAGCATTCACCCTTCCACTTTGGGCATGAAGAACATTAAAAAAATATCAAAAGTATCAAAAACAAGGAAATTGCCTAATTCATGGATATCATTCTCTATGCTTTTCCAATATCCGCAATGATAAGGGAAATCCTCTTCATACCATTCCTTCATTCATTGGCCCATAACTCCATGCGCCACTCTAAACCTACAAGTTCACAGAATTTCACAGTCACCATCCTACGATCCCAAAGGACCACTCTCCTTCCTCCACCCCTTCGCCCTCATATTCTCCTCAATCGCCTTCCATATTCCCTCGACAATCTCTCTATCCCTCCACCTCCCTTGTGGTCCCTGGCCTGGATTCCACTTATCAACTTGCACAGGCATCACTCCTCTTCCCCACCCTCTGACCGTCTCAGGGACCTGATCTCCCCTAAAACCAACATAGACACCCAATGTGTTCTTGAAAAGCTCTTGGGGTTGCTGCCACTTGTAACTCTTAAACTGCCAAGCCTGACCAGTTGTAAAAACTGCTACGACACGGCTCCAGTACTCGGGCTTGAAACGCTCTGGTGTATCGACAACCACGAATTTGATGGGTCGAACAGGATCAACGGATTGGATGAGACGCGTGGTATTGAGGAGAGCGTTCGAGGCGGAGGGCATACTGCCACTTTCTGGAGGTACGTAAATACCAGTCTCGAGGAAGGATTTAATATTCGACATTCTGAGAAGGGACGAGGCGGATGGAGAAAGCATGATGATAGGATCTGGTCGGCGACCTGAAGGAGGTTTAGGATTATGGGCAAGAGTAGCGTTACTAGCTGCTGCGGCGGCGGCAGCTTGCGCAGCTTTCCGGGCATTGAATGGAGCCGCAAGTTTGCGTACATGTGAAAAATCCTATCTTAATCAGTTTCGGGTTCTCATCTGTAGTTGGTAGGGAGAATATGAACATACTGTAGGCTTAATCCCTCTCAACACACTATTCCTATCCCCCATCTTCCTCTCACCATTATAGATCTCCTGTAACCGCGGATCAATCGTCTTACCCACGCCTGGCTTCCCACTCGATACTGGCGCGATACCACCCTTAACACCAGACGCAACTTGCGCGCTCGCTGCAGCCGCACTCGTGTCCTCCTTCAACGGCTTGATATGTTCCGACTCCTCACTTGCACCCTCAAGCCATGTAATCAGATCCAATCTTTCCACGAAAGGAAGCGATTGAACCTTTCCTCCAGCGCCGCCATCTGCTACAAGTTCTTCGTTGAGCGACTGCGCCGAGGTATTGTATTCTGGGACCGTAGTCTCGCGCTTCAGCCACGCAAAGTAGATACTGCGGAGGTCTACCGGCTTGTCTGCTGATATGAATCGCGTCGGTGTATTGAGCGGTATTGACCCTTGGATGGGAGACGTGAACAATAGATGAGTTGCCCGAGCCAGGCTGAGGTCGACAGCAGTTGCAGAGGTAGCATCTGCCTCTGTGGTGGGAACACATGCGCTTCCCGCTGCTATCGATTGTCGTAGGAGCAGCAGAGGATCATTCTGTGAAGAATCGGCGGTAGACATTTTTTTTCAATGGCAGTGCAATGAATTATGGCTGGCGTTTACAACTTGGTCCCTGGAAGGCTGAGAAATGTCGAGGTCTGGTGGGGCACGGTGATTGGTTGGTCAAATGCACTAGCGCGCTCCATAGACTCTTCAATTTCAACAACATCACTTGCTCTTGAGGACTTCGCTATTCCAAGCTATTCGCTCTGCAGACTACACCCATTTCCTTCTACTATGTGATTCATGAGCTCGTTTACGTCGCACCACTCCCAGATGTATTTACCCTCCTGATCGCTTTCAAAGACGCGCTTTTCCTTCTTCCATGAAATGGACAAATACCAGTACCTCCACTTGCATGCATCGGGTTCTTTGGACACAAGGGACTGCTTGGTAGATGCTCAGGTGGTAGGCTAAGTTCAAATGTCGATGGAGCAATCGGCCGAGTCAATACAGTAGGAAGCTTATCGCTTTGGCTTTTGGCCTTTGTGTCAATGTGCTTGGAGTCACCGTCCCACCATTCCCGGGATGATAATCTGGCTTTTCCATTAGTGGCGCCTGAGCCACCGCTTGTAGGTTGGCTGCCTCCATGAGATTCCGAGCTTAATTCATCTTTGGCTTTATTCAAGTCGAAGAAGAAACCCCGCGCTCCAACGCTTGGAGTCCCAGGTGACATTGGCGGGGTATTGATGCGTCTTGCTTCCTACATCACGGGCAATCATAGTCAGCAAGAGCTACTAGACGTTTTTCTTAATTCTGTTGGAAAGAAAGTCTTACTGAAGGGAGAAATGTTGGCTCACTCGGGTCTGGGCTGACTAAGTCAACTGACATGGCACTGTTAGCTTTGCCAATAGAAAGAAACGAGCAAGCACAGTCCATCAGATTGGGTTTCACAGGATCGATTTGTAGAACGGAGTGCTATCTTTGAGGTATTCTGCGAGCTTGCTGGCCAGGAAAGCATATATTATAAGCGAACAAGCTCCACCTACCTTTGTGATATGTCTTTCCTTCATGGCCAGCATACCTTCGCTCGGGATTTGGTGTACCTGCCGGTGTTCTGCCTACTAGTAGCTGATGCACAGAGCTTGAGACTGAAAGAAGTGACTCGTGTGAGTTCTTTCGGTGCCATGGGGCGAGACCAAACGGACGACGCGTTTTCGCCAGCATATCTGGAGATGAGGGACTTTGAAGTGGATTGGCAGTCTCAGAGGTACATGTCTTCGCTCGATCTTGTTGCTGTCTGTCAAAGTAACTGGCCGCTCCTTCGAGTATTGTTGTGGTTCGCGAACCCCATCCAAGCACACTCTCGCCGGAGTCCACTCCAGATTCTGCTCTAGACTGTTAAGACTCAGCATGTTCCCTACATACATGGAGCCTGGACTCACCGGTTTTGGTGGTCTTGGTGTCAACAATCCCACTCGCTTCTGGACCTGAGCTTTTGCTCTGCAATACAAGCCCAATTGTGGCGTCTCGGTTTGCTGAGAAGGAGTGCTTGGGCTTGTTCCGGAAAAAGAAAAGCTGAATGGAGCCGATTTGAAGGAGTCTCCTTTGCTGCTCCGCCTACTACTCTTCTTCGAAGACTTGGCATCCAAAGAGCCGCTGCGAGACCGATGAGATATCATGCTACCAATCTTGATCCGCGGTACGTCAATCCTTTGAGTAGCACCAGGGGAGATTTTGTCTCCACTGTCGCCATTATCGCTAGGTATGCTAGACACCGATCCCTGATTTGTTTTCTCTGGAGATGTTCTGTTCCACCACCTCGGGCGAGGCGACGGAGTCTTCTTGATTGAAGGTGGAACAGAACTATCGCGTACCTCCCTTTCTGCCCAATAACCATCTGGAAACCATACCCACTCCATACCTGGTCTTGGAGGTCGAGGTGGGTCTGCTGGATGGCGCTGAGATTCGAAGGACGAGGGTGTGCCTGTTGTCAGAGCCTCAGCACTAGCTCGAATACTCTTCTCGTTCCAATCTGCGATTTGTTCGTATTTCGTTGATGCCGATGTAGCTGAACCAACTGAGTTGCCGCGTTTTCTGCCATTCTTGCTTGCATTCGATGCTTCAGACTTCTGTGACTTCTCCGTCTTATGGGACTTTCGAGACCTGGCTGTGGGTGATTTCGGCGACTGGTTCCTGAATTCTTGGTAAGTTGGAGATGTGGCTTCTTCGTGTGTACGACGGCGGACGAGGAAGTAAGATTGTATGTCAGGATCCAGTGTGTTGCGGTTTCGAGAACTGCCTGTTAACTCTGTCCCCCTGTCGTTGCTTAGGACGTCGCGTCTTTTGCTCATTGCGAAGTGCTGTACGTGCTCGTCGGCGGTTACGATTGTTTATCCAAATTATAGGTCGGAAGATCCAGGAAAACTTAAGGAATTTCATAGGGTATGCTGAGGCCGGTAATGCTTACTGATGAGTAGTCAAAAGGTATAGAAGATGAAAACGAGAATCTTGCGCGAGAAACATCGTCATCCTCTTTTCATTCAAATACGGCAGGAGCGCGACTAGGCTGATTTCGTTTTCTCAACCAGGAAGGAACGGTATGTTACGTACCACAGGACAAGGATATACTACAGTGCTGTGAGCTTTTAGGCTCAAGTTCATGTCCAAAACGCAGTCTCGGTTTCTTAATTCACTCGTGGCTCGATGGCCCCTTTTCACCTCGCTTAAGCAACAAAACACTGGGAAGTGGGACCGCCAGATGGCCCAAAACAAGGCCGGTCGCTGACATGAATTCCGCAGAAACAGCTTTAGCTATGATCATACAATTGGCATCGCTACAGCAGTATCATACTCGTGCAATACCATGCTTCCTTGAGGCAATCCAGACATCAGACGCTCATACCAAAGACTCCCACCTTGACAAATCTACCTTACATGAATGCGATTTCAACAGCAGCAACTACACACTGTCAGGCTGGAAAGTAGAACCAGACACATGGAATAACTTACATACTAACACTCTTCTCGCTATCCCTTTGCAAACCGCAAGTAAGCCATGAATTGCACAGCCTTTGTCAGAAAATCCAGTCCCTATTTCGACAATTTCCTCGTCATCAGAAATGAAATTCGGGGTCGTTGGTCAGTTGCAGCCATGACGTCTTCCTTGATATAATCTTCATCATAGGCAAGCTCCTTCGGACCGCAGTCTTGCATGTCATCCTCGCGCGGAATATAGGCTCTGCCACGATATTTGTTGTTGGAGGCTTCTTGTGTGAAAATCTGGCTTCGTTGACGTGGATAATCGGAATCGTAATTATGGTTGTGGACTTCGCAGTTGTCCTTCATGAAGTACGTATCTGTCAACTCATGGAGCTGCTGAATTCTCTCATTTCTATATTTGCGACGCTTTTCGACAGATCTATCGTCTTCGTATATGTCTTCTGGCTGTCCTTCTTCCGTGTTTGGGCGATGGCTTAGACGACCTGTCGTGCTCGGAGACTCTGGGGTATATCTGCGTCCCTCCTCGTTTTCCTTCTGCAACTTTCTTCTTAGGGTTTCGGCCTGAATTTGTATTTCAATATCGTCGACGCTGAGTATTGTTAGCATCCTAGCAACTCTTCAGTCAGGAATCTGTCTCACCCGTCGTCCTCTGACCTATCAGTGAGCGCTAAGACGTTGATCTCAATCTCACGTTTCTTCTCGCGTGCTAGTAACTCCTTGTCCGGTGGTCTGGGAATGTTCAGGCTTGTATGACGTCCATAATAGTCAAGTTCCTCCGAATCCGAATCATCAGGGCGCCTATTCACCTTGACCACCTTTTCTTGAAGCTGTTCGCGAAGTGGATGTACATTGGTCCCCACTGAGTCTGATCTCGAACCAAAGTGCCCATCTGATCGGATACGCTTGGGCTGACTGCTCGACACGCCTCCATTCTCATCATTACCTCTTTTGTTGCTGTTCATGATATGCTCATCGCCAGAGGGTAGTCGGGAAGTTGTACTGGATATATTCTTGGCCAGGTGACTCTTCACAGTTGCAATAGCGCTAACCTTCTGAACTGGATATTCCTCTATCACGTTGCCACGAGCCTTTTTCGGCGTAGATTTGTCGGTATTGTTGTCCACGGCCAGACTGAAGCTAACCGTTCTCCTGGCGCTAGATTCTTGAGACGAGTTGTCGCTGGGAACATGCTGACTACTGGGTGCTGGTGCCATTGTACTGGAAACAGGTGGGGTTGTAGTATCAGCTGGATCTTCTCCTGTGGTATCTTGGCAGCGAGCTGTGCTTGGTAGATCCCTGCCGATATTCTTGCCGTCTCTTGGATCAGTTCCGATGTACTTGGTCGCATTCGAGTTAGGGTCTCCAAGTGTCATCTTCCGTGGCTCTGTCTTTGATACTTGGTGGTCCTCGGTCTTGTCCTCATGCTGTATCAACTCGTTGGCACTTCGATTGACTGCGATATGGGCCATTTCCTTCCAAGAAAGCTTGCTTAGACTGTCGCCTCTATTCAGGTCACCTTCAGTGTCTGCCCAAGTATTCTCTTCGTTGTTCGTACTTGTGTGGACTGGAACGTTAATCTGAAAGTCTGACTCAGGAGCTTCAGGCTCGGTTCGTAGAGGACTTGCTGAAAGTGATGGCCCCGCACTGATTGACATACTGTCATCCGAGATGATACCAGGAACGGGATGCTGTGTTGGGCCTTCGAGACCATCAATAGAAGTCAATGGTATGCCGTGCTGTGCCAATAGGAGCTTGAGTGATATGTTCTCCTCGGTGAGGTTCTTGTTGTCTTTTATAAGCCTTCGGTTTTGTCTCTCAAGTATCACCTTCTCATGCGAGATGATGTTGAATATCTTGAGAACCTCGCGTCCAACAGCGGCCTCAACATTGATAGTGACTACATCACCAACTGGAACTGCTGTGGCTTCGTTGCTATTCGAAGACAGTAGAGCTTCCTTTTCTTGCGTGCCATTTCCATCTTGGTAATGAGCTCCCCCCATCTTCCGCCTATCGTCCTGTAGATGATCACAATTGTGATTCGTCCGAGCGTCCGTGGCCATAAAATTTTGGTTCGTAGTGTTGTGGACACAAATATTCCTAGCCTCATCAGTGGAAGTCGTTGTCTGTGATTCGGCAGCCTTCCTCGCTTCCTCCTCTCTAAACTTATCCCATTGCTTCTGCCATGGCTTCTCCTTGTTTCTCAAATTCTGTCTAGCCCCTCTAGAACCACGGCTACCAGGACTATCCTTGTTTTTGCCCTACCAATGTCAGATAATGCATTACCTATGTCTCGCACCAAAAGTGCTCCGGGTACTTACATTTCCTAACCGCTGTGGCGATGCGGTCTGATCCCTCTGACCAGCAAAAAGTACACTATCTTTATCTCTTTTGAAAGAATCCAGGTCGAAGCTGCTGGCTGGACCTGGTGTACTGATGACACGACGGATCTCCGACTCTTCCATTATTGAAAGGCACGACTTGGGAGCCAGCGTCCTTTCACACTTTGGGGTGTAATGTTCTTCCACGTTATCTCCTGGTTTCTTTGCATGTGCATTGTTTAGCTTTTAAACTCTGACTGCATATTTTTTTGATTTAAAATTCAACGGCTTGTACTTACAGACTTGGGCTGGTGTACTCAACTTCTTAGTGTTGTTGATAAACAATGTTGTGCAAGCTTTAGCCAAATGGTGCCTTCCTATTTGGGTTGGGGAAGCGACGACCCATCATAAACTTTTTTACTCATCTTTGTCCATAATGTATTCTGAGCTAATATGGCTACAATGACAGAAGAAAGAATCACACGCAGGGTACAGCAATTTCGATTAGGACGACTGCTTCTCTATAGAGGCGTTTCATCCTCGGGTATGCAGCTATGCGCGCATCGAAGTACAGATTTCCGACTTCCCCGTCTCTTTGAAGAAGGCAAACAGCAGGAAATTTGCAGTGCTTTCACAATCCAATCGATCTCCATTCATCTCTAATTGAATGCCATGCGAGATCTACCCAAGCTGACTAGGAACACAGAGCAAAAACATCATGTTGAAGCTTACTGAGCCATTTTGTTATCCTGACCTGTGTTCTGCAAGCTCCCGTCTATCTGTGCCTCCACTGCACAGCTAGGACGACAACGAAGGCACGAATGACGATGTGAGTCCAAGCAAGGCGTAAACCAGATATGAATTGTAAGTAAAGAGTGCCGCTATGGAGTCCAGAAAAGAGTCAATCCCATGCGACCTCAAAATCTGGATTTGCAGAAGATGGGCATGCCATCAAAGACAACTCTCTTAGCGTTGACTGAATTGCAAACCCAGATGCTGAGGAGAACCCCTGCAGAACTGAAAAGGATAAAAGAAAAAGACTGGCTCCTCACAACATCATCATCTATACACGTCCACTACAATTCAGGAGTCGACAATTCGCAGATCGAACCATCGTAGTACCAATTCTCCGGATCATTGATGCTCTCTGTTGCACTGCGATGAGAATCTTGACCTTGGGGCCTCAAATAGGGAGAAAATACACTGTGAAGAGCAAGTGTTGAAGGAAGTCTGGTCATGAAGCCGAGTATCATCGCAACTTCACTAGCCATGGTAAGTGGGATGTCACTCTCAACAACTCTTCTTGAGTTGAATGTTTGCCCAACATCCCAGAATAGCCGCCAAACCACCTGTCATTGGGCCCCGACCACTCGGCACACGGGCGCAGCGACTGTCCGGCTCAGCCTCACATGTTTTACTCCATTAGGTTGGTTGAATTCTATTTCGATGACCATGATTTGCTCGCTTCATGATCTCCAGCAAGGTTGCAGGTTATTTCAGCCTTCTGGAGCAACTGGACAGCCATCTTTCGGTCACTCCTGGCCGGATAGTTTGAAGCCGTGCAAACTCAGCGACCGGCTATGAAAAGTCTCAAAGGATGGCAACAGCGAAGTTTGCAACAGGGGTCACGGAGATAGCTAATTATGGCACTTGTGAATCACACTGTTGCTAAGTATGCAGGGGTTGTTGGTATTACTGGCCCATTGAAATGCTGACAATATCAATTCATCAGATCCAACCTCCTTCCTCCCTCCTTTTCCTTCCTTGTCGTTACAACACCTTCGTCTTCAAACATCTCCCGCTCCTCGACCGCACCAGACACAATAACGAGCAGCCACGATGTCGAAAAGATCTGTCTTTACAGAGATTACCCCGCTCCCAGCGGGCATAAGTCGCGAAACGGTGATGGAAACCCTCCGAAATCACACAGAGATGATCGACTTGAATCCCCTTGTCGAAGAACGACACCCCATCAAACCACCTCCGAATGCGACCGCAGAAGAGTATCACTGCATCTGGTACCAACTCACGGATAAAGTGGCATATCTGCCAGGCGGATTAGCATCCGGAAAGGTGTCCTACACTTGCTGCTTTCACGACCTCGAGAATGGGCTACAAACACATTGCTATGCACCGATGGGCTTGAATATCAAGGGAAAATGGACACTAGGGGGTTCTCTACCAGGCGAGCCTATTGTCCCGGTTGAGCTGGGTCTCGGAGCACCTCTGAGCGGTCTATATCTCCGAGAGGACGTCGATATGAAATGTAATTTCATGATGACCTCCTTTGTTAAGAAGACTCTCCAGAAAGCCCATTCTAAACTGGTCGATCGCCTCATGGTGAAAGCGCAAATTGTCGATGCCTCAGATAAGAACCAGCGAATCTATTCGGGCTCACAAGCCTCGACTTATGCTCCCTCAATATCCGAGCACAGCGACGATGGGAATCAGTCTTCGCCATATAGAGCACAGAGCCTCGAAGCCAACAATAGTAGCACGGGAAGTTTCCGACCTCTCGAACTCTCAAATTTTGGTGACAAGAGCTCTGGATTAGGTCTCTATGCTTCTGCGCTGCCGGCAAACAACCGCCCATCCATGGTCTCGAACAGGAGTTCCTATCAAGCACCGCCCTCTGCAGATCATAATCGAAACTCATACAACCAACGAGTCTCATGGCAAAACCTGAGTCAAACCACAACTCAAAATTCCTCAAGTCCACCTACGCATCATGTCGATACAGCCTATGGACAACCAGATTCCTACAGAGCATCATACCAGCTTCCTCAACAGACGTATCAACAGCAGACACCACCACAAGAGCGTTCTCATATGAATTTCGCGGCAGAACTGCACTCGGACGGGAAAGTTGATGCGCGGAGGAACACCCAAACTCCACCACCGGCACGACCAGCAAGACAAACCCCAAGCATTCTAGAGCCGGGTCGTCAATTGGCTGCTCATAAGGGATTTCCAGTTGAGCTAGAGTGAGGGCGCTCATGAACACGGTACATGACGTTCTCTACATTGCAGTGGACAATCGAGTGCTTGTGGGCTGAAGAAAGTTGAAGATCCTGTCATGTGGTGGCTGCCAAAAGTTCCGGGCTAGGACATCATTTGAAGGTCTATGCGAAAGCAAAGATTCATCGACAGGCGTAAGGGTCAATAGGGTGGGAGGTGGTAGATAGCTCTTTGCGAAATACCCCCGGATTTGAGGTGTATAGAAAGCGAGGTGTTTGGCGTTTCAATGCATTATTTTGGCCTTCTAAGCAAGGGCGGTTTGGATTACGATCAACACCATTCAAATACCCCTACCAAGCTATGTAGCTGTGAGACTTCGGTATATATTACAGGTGCACTGTCCTGGTCATTAAATGTTCGTGTTTCTAAAAAAAAATCAGAGACAAAACAATCCATTGAGGGCAAAGGAGATTCAACCAAGACCTCTATTCGCATGTAAAGTATTGTGGATTGGCTGCTTGGATTTTGTTCCCCTGTCAAAAGTACACTACCCCACACCCCCACTTCAACCTTCAGCCTCGTGGCACGGATCACATCCTCACGACTCTGGCTCGGAGACGCGGCTGAGTTCTTCCCCTCTGTGATATCTCCAATCAACGCACAACAATGTCACCAATGATGGACGATGATTTAATGGATACCGAACGCGATGGCTTCATGCTCCTCCAACCCGGCCACAAGGATATGATCGAAGCTGCAGCATTCAATGCATACGGCGACCGGTTTGCATCCAGCTCTGTTGATGGGAAGATAAAGGTTTACAATCGGCATCGGGACGGGAGCTGGAATCTATGTGATACTTGGGGTGCACATACTGCTGAGATATTAGAGGTACGGACTCTCTGTAATCATCTCTGACAATGTCTGTTTCATTCTACGAGAAGAAGGCTAACAAGAAGTACCAAGATCCAATGGCTACCCCCCTCAATTCATCCAAACCTCCTCTCCTCCATCGGTACCGACGGCCGCTTCAAAATCTGGGTCGAAGATCCGACACTCGCTCCCCAAAAAGGCCGACGCTTTAACTCCCACTCCAACCGTCCAGTCTGGGAACTCCGCTCCCCATCCCGCGCTCCCTTCCTCTCTTTCTCCATCACGCATAACGCTGAGACTCGCCACACATATCTTGCGCTTATAAATAGAAACGGAGTCTTACAAGTGTGGGAGAATGAATTCCCTGAGAATCTAGAGAGTTGGACAGAGGTTGATAGAGTTAATGTTTGTGAGAAACCTGCTAGGGGAGAGGAGGTAGCTTTCAAGATAGCTTTTGATCCGAATCTTGAGCCGTGCTATACTGCCCTACGCCAAGGTGTTCCGAGAGATTCGCTGGCTGTGGTGGTCTCTAGTATGAACCGCGCGAGTATTTGGCGGACGAAAGAGATAAGTCATAATGTGAGTCTGGGAGGAGCGACGAGTAGTAAAGAATTCTATCTTGCAGCGGAATTGAAAGGCCATAGAGGGTTAGTGAGAGATGTTGCTTGGGCGAGTGGAAATATCAGGGGCTTCGATGTTGTAGCTACGGCTTGTAAAGATGGGTTTGTGAGAGTCTTCCAGGTTAGCACGCCGCAGCAGAAAGTCAAGGGAGGGACAAGTACAAGAGACAGGAGCCATTCGAGAATTGAGCCAGGAAGGCAGGAGAATGGGAACAGGAATGCACCGAGTGGCATTGGTGCTGGACTTGCAGGGGCAAGGAGGAGACCAGAAGATGAGGGCAGGGAAGGAGAGATTATGCATGTTGCAAAGGAAGTTTCAAAGCTGGACAATAATAAGACGCCGGTGTGGAGAGTGGATTTTGATGCTGATGGGCAGCTGCTGGCTTCGACGGGTGATGATGGGAAGTTGATGATGTGGAGGAGAGAGCCTAGTGGACAGTGGAGTAAGAGCTCGGAATTGGCTATGACGAGAAATATTCTCAATGAGAGGTAGACTTGTGCTGGAAAGCTTGCTTAGGTAGGACTCGCAAGGCATGGCAGAAGATTCTCTGCCTTCGTGTGGGGTATTGTGAGTAGTAGGTCCACTAGGCAGAGTTGCAAGCCGTAGAAGGCTAGGAGTATTTGCTGAGCTCCGACATTTGGCTCCATTTCCAATGTTCAAATTCATCTGGCGTTATTAGGATGATATAGAAGTCACACAGCAATATGATACCCTTCACAACCACCAAGTACAGCACATGAATGACTTGACAAGATTACATTTTCATTGTATTGACAGTAAACTCCCAGGCGCTTTACACAAACGCTGATGATCCCATCCTGAGCCCCAAACCCAACCCATACCAATCCCAAATCCGATCCCCTCCAAGGCCATGCAATCCCCCACCTAGAACTCCACAAGGCGTTGAAGTCATTCAATTATAGTCTCAACAAGAGCATCCAGCATTGCCTCCCAGTTTGGCGCCTTCCATTCCAATCTTCCATCAAACCAAGATCCATCCCTCTTCCATTCATTCTCGAGCACTTTCCGGACCTTTTCATCACCACCCAAAGTTGTTCCCTCTTTCTCCATCCATTGCCTCTCCGCTTCCTCTTTAGCCTTCTTGACGACAACCTCGTCATCCTCACATCTGTACAAGTCGCACTTTGAGCATTCGGTGCAACCTCTACCACCATTCGGTCTGAAGTGTTCACAGAAATGCCGGTAGCCTTCACCACTACCTATGTCTTTACGACAGACATAGCACATCTGGTAACCGCATACACAAGTAAGCTTGTTGCAACCAGATGACTTGACAAAAGACATCTGGCAACGAGGACAGGTGCGTTTGATGGCCAAAGACATAGCGAGCTCTACCTGCGTACGGAGAGCCATAAGTGAGGATTCATGACAGATGTGGATATCGCTCCAAGCCTTGGAGCACGAAATGCAGGAAGGGCGACCACATTCTGTGTTCTGACAGACGAATTTGAGGCCGTGGCGTTTTCGACGAAGGCGGGTGACCGAGGCGTCAAGGTGAGCAGAGACGCAGTCCAGAAAGCTCTGTTGAGTGGAGAGAAGGAAGAATATAAAGGAGAACAACACAAATATAGGAATAAGGAAGGGTATCATGCCAACGCCTAAAATCAAAATTACAAGGGTATAGAGAGAAGCTGGTCCCAAACGTTTCAGACGCCAAGCTCTCTGATTGTCCGGGAGGTAGAGTTCGTCGACTTCTGCATAGCTGCAGAAGGGGCATCGAATAAGTGGTAGATGTGTTTTGAGGAGACTGTCTTCGGCGAGACGTTCGTCCAATTTTCGAACGACTTCCTTGCCAGACTTATCCTCTTTGAAGGCTCGTCGAACAAGGTCTTGCGGTACGCAGCCTTTACAATCGTCAGACATCGCTGCGACACATCGTAGTGTTCCGCTTGCAAGGTCGATATTCCGTTGCCATCCTTGTCCAAATACTGCTTCGTTGACAGCGTGTCGAACACAATTGAAGCAGATGAAGTGTCCGCCATCATCACACGCTGTCAATTCTTCGAATACTGTGGAAGTAAAACAGCATTCGCAATCATGCAAGGCATCGTTTGCTTCTGCTTCAGCATTGTTGAGCTCCAGCGCCAAAGTATGATCCTTATGTTCCCTTTCCGCAAGCAGTCGTTGTTTGATTGGTATGATCAAGGTATCGTAAAGCTCCTTGTCCAGTTCCGCAGAGCCCGTTGCTTTGAATGTTGGTAAAATCGATCCTTGTCCGGAGGATTGCCAAATCACCAAGGGATGATGCTCTGCCTCCAAGGACGATGTAGGTTTTCTCCGCAGAAACAAGGAAGAAATCGAGAACCTCCATGACTTCGAAGAAAGTCCAACAAGAGTCGGACGTGCCAGTGTATATGAGTAATTGTTCTCGGCCAGGACGGCATTGATCGTTGATTTCGACAGTCCCTTGAACTCCTGGTAAGCAAGGCCCTTGACAGCCTTCTTGTACCCCGCGCTCCTGAACTTGTCCTCCGGCGCAACAATTCCTTGTGATCCGGCTTGTGCGTTCTCTTCCTTGTCTACCTCTTTCATAGCTTTCGTACTCTTCGCCGGTGTCTTCTCATTCTCCTTCACATTCACCCGATACCGGCCTCTTACCCACTTCATCTTGTGCTTCAACAATGTCTCCGTAACAACAGCCAATCTACTCTCCTCATCAAAGCTCTTCAGCATCTCCCTAAATACCTCAACCTGTACATCCGGGAATATGGCGGCCAAGGCTACCAAACTGGTATTGAGCTCTCTGAGGCTCGGATCCTCGGCTTCCAAGGGCTGCAGATGATTCTCCTCGCGGATCTGTGCGGAATCGATATGCGTATCAGCCGTAGAGCTTGCGCTTGGTTCTGGGGAGCTGCCGCTGTCGGACGAGGGGGAGGTTGTAGATTTGGAGGGTGAGGAGCGGGTTTGGCGAACAGGCGTCTTGTGGCTGTGGCTCGATGGTTTGAGCAGGCCCGAAAATGCCATCATGCTGGGCTACGAATGGGCGAGAGAATCACATTGTTTTACTGAATACGTTGAAGGTCGAAGCCGTCGGATTCAGAGTAAACGGAGAGCGCTGGGAATGGTGTGAGGGAGGAGGAGGGTACTGCTGTACGGAGTATGACGCGGGAGCTATTGGGAGTCTCGGCGTTACAAAGGGATTGCGCCGATACTTCGCTTAGCAGGTCTGAATGCCCCTTTTATGGATATTTCAAGTCTTCCGAGGAATTCTCAGCATGCCACTACGATTCGCACAGATATTTTTATTACTAGACTTTGTCGTGAATGAACGAGTAATAGTATTACGGATAATCGGCTTTACTCAGATGAAGCTTATGCAAATGGCCATGAGATTACAGAAGGGTAGACCCAGTTGTTAGTGTTTTGAGCGACCGTGTAGTGTGACGTTCAGTCTTGTCCTAGAACACGCGTACAGCTCGAAAGTGGTCTGTAGATGAATAAGCAGATTTTGTGTTGCTTTTATATCGTAACTCCATGGACTATGTGCTATGAGCTGCACGAAAACAACCCCTCCATCGTACCAGCGCTGACTAGTCACCCTCGTTCTGTGAGCTATGAAGGGAGAAACCTTCCGAACAAGAACCACGTCTCTGTCAGAACTCTTCAGCCAATGCACAGATCTCAACATCGGTTCTTGAACATGACCTCAGCATTCGGATCAGGCTGAAACATATGCTGGTACAGAAGATTTCTCGGCCTTCCTTCCCCATCTTTCGTCTTCATGTCATACTTCGTGATCAGCCCCGCAAGAATCAACTTGATCTCATGGCTCGCAAACCACCTGCCTGGACAAGCGTGTCTCCCACCCCCAAAATGCGTCTGTGTGTTTCCTGTCGAAACAAACATATGCTTAGTTTCCTCACCGGGGGCTTGGCGCATCTTGTAATATCGCCAGCCGTCGAACTCGAGGGGATTGTCGTATATATTGGCATCGTGGGAGATAGCATCTGATGGGGCCATCATGTATGCTCCTTTAGGGATGACAGTCCCATCAGAAAGGGTGATCTCTTGGACGGCTTTGCGTTGGAAGGAGATCATGGTCGGCCAATTACGTTGAGATTCTGTGCAGATAGTTAGCATTCTGTGAATACTATAGCTACAGCGTAGATCTAGGTCTTTGAGAGCTCCGAAGAGCTGAGAACTGACTCAGGAGTCGTGGTCGTTTGGAATTGCGTGTGCTTCTTTTGCGGCAAATCCCAGCTGCGGAAGCTCGTATATCTCGGAATAGCAATTCAATACGAGAATAAGCTTACCTTTGATAAAGCTATCCATCTTCTTCAGCTCGTTCATGCTCTCAATCGTCCATTCGCCATTCTGCATATTCAAAACATCTTCCACCTCTTCTCTGAGGTCATGGAGGTATTCCGGATGCGCAGAAAGGTCGAAGATGACGTTCGTCAACAATTGACTTGTGGTATGGATTGATGCTGCTCCAAGTGCAAGTTGCATGACGCCTTGATACTCATAGTCTTTCTTTTCCCATTCAGGGAGCAGGCTTCGGATCCATTCCAAGGTATCATTTGGCGCCTCGAAGCCTGGCTCTTTCTCGGCTTTGTTTCTTGCTTTGATCATAGGTTCCACATAAGAAGCTGCCTTTACATTATGAGCCCAAAGGTTTCGGACTTCTGGTATGAAATACTTTGCAAAAGGACGAAGCCATTCGGGATGTTTCCTGATTTCCGTTGCAGCTCCGAAGGCATCTTTGGTATACTATTTGAACGTCAGCTTCTGACCACATCAATTATCAGATGCCAATATGCCGTTCTCCCTACTAAGATGGACCTTCCGGTGTGCCTCCCAATAAGAGTCCCCTGCTGATCTGGGCTTCTTTCGGAGAGAATGCAGAAATGAGAGGAATGGTAGCTCTCGCTGGAGAGTCCGCGGAGTTCACTAGAAAGTAGAGAAGGTATTAGAGCTGATGTCAAAGCTTACCTGAATATTGAGCAGCATCCAGTCATCGTTCTGGTGTATCTTTCCTCCAACAAACGCTCGTCCAGAGACACGAAAGACTAGTCGGCAGATCATTGGGTAGAATTTGATCGGCGTCCACTCTTTCAAGTTCTGGGGAAATTCTCTGGGAAGAGAGTATTCGACCTCGGCTTTCACTATAGGAAAAAGCATGGCTAGAGCGACAATTGTTAGCTGTGCACCTGACATGGGTAGGGCTACCGATTACGCAAATTCTTGTTGAGTTGCTGCTTAACAGCAATAGTGGACCGGGGCTCTCCTCGGTCAGGTCGTCCGAAAGTGGTATGTCTGCCTTGGACGAACTAGTATACAATCATCAGCTATGCCACTGAACGTATCCACTTCCCGTCCAAACGCCACAAGAGAGTACGAACATCCAACAACGCAGATGTTATGACCGCATCAGGCTTCATCTTCAACTCATCGATGAATTTCGGAGGAATCACAAGCTGATCGCCTTCGGTTGTCCAAACTTTGAAGACTTTCTCTGGATACTGTTGAAGGTTAGCTGCCTGTGCCCTGTTGTTTCAAGCACAGTAGGGTGTTGACCTTAGCGTAGCCCTCTCTGAGTAGGCCCATGGAATCTCTCATCCACCTTTTTTTTGGGGCTTCAGGATCACCATCTTCGTCCCCGACAAAAGGGAAGTCAAGCTTGGGCACCTTGTTACGAGACGCGGAGAAAATCGTGATGAAAAGAAGGACGATTGCGGAGATGATATACGAAAGTGGTTGTTCCGTAAGCCGGAAGACGTCGGTGTCCATATTGAAGGTGTTAGTCGTGTTTGAAAGCATACTAATATTTTCTAATATGTATCTAGAAGTTTAGAAAAGTGAGCGTCTCGTAAAAGATTTAAGCACCCAAAATGGCGAAGTGATTCATGCTGTGACTCTGTGATGGATCTTACATTGTTTGCAGGTGTTTGACGCTGGTCGGCTGACCACTCTGAGGCTGTGATGCTTACACAAACAAACACAAGATATGCTGCCGACTTATTGCTTCAAAGATAAAAATCTCCAACCAACATTCCCACCTTTAGCAGTTGCTCGGCGATTTGACGCACTGGACATCGCGTCTTGATCAAATCCTGGTGGCCACTGGCTTGCGGGCACTGGAGTCGAAGTACGATTACCAAAGCACTACTCTAAGTCGGGTGCTACTCAGTCAACAATCTACCTAGGTAAGGAACAACAGTCAATTTTGGGGAATCGGGCCTCTCAGCTTTCAAGCTTTGACTAGTCTCAGGATGCTTGCGAATTTACCTCGCATCTTGCAACCCGTTGAGGCCGCTGTTGACATAGGGGTACTATAAAGTTCTGTGAACCAGGCACGGGCTTGAGAAAGCATACTTCGTACGACTTACTCTCCGTTCGACCATCCTTGAAATTCTTGTCATCGCGGGCTGGACTTGCAGGATTCTGAGGATCAACAAGCAGTTTCGTGGCACATTGTATCAGTGGATATCTCCTCGTCCAGCCTTAGACACGTTGCTAATTTGCGTGGTCTGGGCAATCTGGGTGACAGCTTCTGGGTGCTCTAGGCGGGCTGACCGCCACTAGCTTTGAATTCACTTCGCCATACCTGGTATTTTATCAAAAAGGCTGCAGTCACGAGAAACGCGATACAACAAATTATTGATCCTAAGCATCTTTCAAAGGTTTTGCCCGTTGACAGAGGCCTAAGGACCAACAAAGTGATAGCGAAACTGTTTCTCGCCAGATAGTATGACGCTGGCATCCCGAACCGGAAGCCTTACTGGCAAGAACAGGTAAAGCAGTGTCCATTGATACAGCAGGCAGACTGGAATCGAAAGTTCTCTGGGCGCCTCCACTCTCTAAGATTAAGCAGTGCTTTTGAGTTCAGTGCCCCCTGAACATTGTAGACTGCTCGGATACAAGTAGAATCCGTTTGGGCGAGTAGATAGGCGCCAAATTCGGCCCATGCCCGCGAGAAAGAAATATCATGGCGACTGAATCATTTTCCTAAAGCTCTCTTCGAACGGTACACCGACGAGATGTCTTCCAATCAGGACGATCTTCCCTTGTGAAGTTGGTAATGTTTCGGATGATGCTGTATCTGACTTCGGCGCATCGAGTATCTCAAACACCTCTCGAACTCCTTGGACAAGCTTGATCTCACCATTCGACAATGGTAGTCTTGCTTTCAGTCTGTGAATTTCTATACTGCTCATCTCGGAACTACTGCCTTCGTCGCTGACAGGAATCTTTGAGTCCCATAGGACGGATCTGAGCCATGCATCGAGCTGTGGGAGCTGATTTGGATGTAATACAGGGAGGTTCAAGGTGATGGTTGATATAGTCTGGAAATCGTCAAGGATGGGCGCTTACGGCTGGGAAGTAGAACTTACTGGGTCCAAATGGCTATGTCCCTTGCTTGCAACGTCCAAAGCTCCGACATCGTCGTACGCATGCAGATCTAATAAGAATCCTTCGAGGCTTGGAACCTGGCCTTGAGTTGTAATATGGAGCTTGGCAAGTCCATTGATGGATTGTACTCTTTCTTTGACCACAGCGAGTTCTGTATCACTGACGAGGTCGGATTTATTGATCACAAGAACATCAGCGTGGGAAATCTGCAGATGAGCTGTCGTCAGTGCTGGTCCTGAGTGCCCTTCGTGATCATGCTCTTCATGCTGTATCGTCTCTTTGACTGGATCATCAAGACTTTTCAAAATGTTCTTCGCATCAATAAGAGTAACGATGCCGTCGAGGTAGATTGTGCTGCCAAGTCCGTCGTCGACCCAGAATAGTGGTGCAAGATTGCCTGGATCAGCCAGGCCTGTGGTCTCAAGCAGAATGTAATCAAAAGCGCCTTTTTTGTCCATGAGAGATTCTATGGCGTTGACTCCCGAGTCCCTGGAATGTGTCAATGAGATGATATGACGGCCAACAGAGAGAAATGCACTTCACTGAGCAGCATATGCACCCATTGCCGACCTCAAGCCATTCTTCGACTCGCTCATCACCTGTATTGACCGTCAAGGACTTTTCAATGTCGATAGCTGTAATGCTCAGTATGATTCCAAGGTCAAAGTATAGCCATATTTCTGCTTACAGTCACCAAATTCTGCAAATCAAGGTTAGCCAGTGATCAACAGTTAGTAAGGAGAAATTACCATTTAGAATAACAGCAATCTTCTTTCCGTGTTGCTCATTGAGGATGTAATTCATCAAAGTTGTCTTTCCAGCGCCAAGATAGCCTACAATCTATGTAAGCCTTGTCTCAAGCTGAGCAGGGCATGACTTGCCTGTGACGATAGTGATGGGTACTTTAAGAGGTTTAGTATCCAATACCACATTTTCTTGTTGGTCCCCTTCAACATCAACTAAAGCTGGAGGTTCTTCTTCATCGGAATTCATGATGCCTCGGAATTCTGTGTGGTATGTTCACAGCACATGTGAGAAGAAGGGACATTCAACAGCAGACAGCTCCCTGCAAGGAATTTTAGCGCGGCCAGCACGCGAGGTCACCCCAAAGGCGCGTCCTCCAAGAGCCACTATACATGTGCTCTTCAGTCTTCACCACAAAGCCTCAAAACTCAGTACGCTGTTAGACCAAATTGGTATTGGGCTTCAGTCAAGCTATCACGCGCTCTCAGCAACAACTCTCTCAGCATGTCTTTACCGCCGAGCTCCCCAAGGCTCCCAAGCCCACCACCTCCCACAGAGATTCAAATCGGCCCCAAATCACCCTCACTGAGCGGCTCCAATACAGAACCCACGATTGAACAAAGTATCATAGACGCCAATGCTAAAAGGAGAATACACCCAGGGACGAGGTCTGCCGACATGGCAGCTGGTCCCCCATTGATCCCTCTCAACGAAGTGAGTATCTTGATCCTGCAGTTCAAGGTCCATCTAACATATCAAAGCTCGATTCTGCCTTCCAACTACAAGAGCACCTCAAAGCCCTCCACCACCACTACTCCAAACCTCCGTCCAAACTCGCCAACGCAGACTCCACATCCACCATCCCCATAACCCGCGAGACTGCCCGCCTAATCGCCACACAACCCGAAGGCGTCGATCGTGCCCTCTGGCTCTACGAACTCTGCCGCTTCCTAATAAACAAATGCAACGACCTCATAATCGGCTTCTTATTCGACGATCCACCATGTTCCGCGACCACCTGTCCCGAAATGCGAGCCTCAGAATGGCAGTTCCTTTGCGCCGTACACGAGAGTCCAAAGAGTTGCTGCGCTATAGATTATTGCTGTCACACACTAGACTGGGCTACGAATATTGTGACGAGTCAGAAAATCTTCCCGAGTAGACTGAGTCTTGGAGCCGGGGATGCGGTGGATGAGAGAGGTGCTGGAGTGAAGCATCTGACGAATATTTTCAGGAGGTTGCATAGGATATTTGCGCATGCTTGGTTTCAGCACCGAGGGGTCTTTTGGCAGGTTGAGGGGCAGACGGGGTTGTATGTTTTGTTCAAGATGGTATGCGATACGTATGATTTATTACCGGCTGAGAATTACAAATTGCCTCCGGAAGCAGAGGGATTGGAACCAGCGGAGGAGGCAAAACTCTCTGTACCGTCCATCATGAAAGCGCCAGCGAATAACCACTTGGGCGCTGAGGAGGATTTTATGGCTGTGGGAAGGACGAACACGAGGAGACATATCAGGCAATCTCCATCTGTCGGATCAGCTGTTACAACGGTGCTGGAAGCGGATGAAGAAGAAGCCGCGGATGTCACGCAGAAACTGCGCGAGATGCAAATTGCAGAAGAAGAAGTCACAGCCGAAGTCCCAGTCATTGTTGAGTCATACGAAGTGGATGAGCATCAAGAGGACGAGGCGCCGAAGGTCGAGGCTAAGGAACCTACGCATGATATACACGAAATACCACAAGAATCTGGCTCGGTTGGATCTTCGTGGGATAGTATGTCTGACTTATCACAAGTAACAGCCACGCCAGAGAAAGAGTTGATGCAGAAGGCTGCTGAGCCAGAAGAGAAGCACGAGGTTAGCGAAGAGCCACTAGAGCCAGAACCGTTTGATCCTGAGACGAAGGCACCAGCGGCTGAAGAAACGGAAGAAGAGGAATCAAAGGAGGTAGCTGAGGTAGAGAAGGAGGAGAAAGAGGAGAAAGAGTCATGAATCAAGGATAATGATGTATAATCTATGGATAGGAAGTGTAGAATTACGATACCCAATCAGAGATACAATTACCTTCTCGAATCCGAAGCCAGAATAGTAACTAAGTCGCTTTAGACTTGGAAGGATATTGACACTGAGTTCTTTGTTGAAGGCGGTATACTCTAGGGAAACTCCTAGGCCTATCCAGATTTCAGAACCCGAATCAGCCCTCGAGTTTGAACCAGTATTTGAGTTCACATCAACCGCTCTCTCATTCCTTTGCTATCTTTCTGTTAACAAATACTATGTCATCGATCTTTTAACAAAATCGTCAAACAAAAATCTCTCAGATACACGACACTCTACTCAATCACTTTCACACCTATCTATCTTATTTATCATGGCCATCAACCCTCACGATCTTGGTTTCAATGCCGCACGTCATGTCTGAAAAATACTGCTTGGTAAATAAATCTAGAGAGCAACACGGTACGAGTGGCAGCTCACAGCCTATTCCCATGAACACAGATAATTCGCAATGGTTATCGAGATGCCAACTTTTTAAGGTTACAGCAAGGCAAGGCTTTCATTTCATAATCTCGCCTATGTATTGTTCTGTGCAGACTGTGCAGAAGGTGCTCGTTGTCCCTTCCCTGACTTCAAAAAGCCGGCTATGAATAGATCCTCAACTAACCTTACTATAATTAACCCTAGAGCTCACTAACAGAGGTTTGGTCGGGAACTGAAGTCTCAAGAGCTACGCATCATTCAGAATATGAAATGCCTATCTCGCATGGAACGACTTGATATGGTACACAAAACGTGAACATTCTCAGATACCCTAATAGCTAAGAAAAGATATTCCCTTGTGTAGTGCTAGTAAACTAAGTCATATTTCACTCCTAGAGAAAGAAAAGAGTTGAAAAAGGGTGAAAGGAGCGTAGGAAGACCATTCGAGGCGGGTTTTACTCGCGCTACTGAGAGGCTGTAAGTGTCGGTGCTACCAGCAGTCCTCTGTTAGAACGGTACTCGCTCATACAACCAGAAGCCACTGAAGCTATACTTCATCATTAATACCGCGGAGAGGAAGGTTTGTGATAGCGATAGTATACAGTTCATGAGCGGACATTGTCGAGCTTCACTCACAGCTATAGCATCCGCCATTATTTGACTCAGATTTTCACGTCACAACCACCTCTCAAGAAACCAGATGTAGTATATGACTTTTACGAATTTTCTATCCTTGCATCGCCATCTATAAACGTTGCCACGCATCATCATCAAAAGGAAGAAGAAGCACAAGCAAGTCTTTCCCCATCCATCATGTGCACGTTGACATCACAGCGCCTTGCATGAAGAGAAGTAGAGCCCCGGCCAAGATCCCAAATGCAAGTCACCCACCATCATGAGCTCATTAACGCGTTCTACAGAATCTCTACTTGGCCTCCTCAACCTCGTCAGGCTTGGTGCCTTCAGCGTCCGTCATCTCCTCGTCCTTGCTCTGGGCTGCTTCCTGTGCCAATGCGGCTTCACGAGCTGCCTTTGCCATTTCGGCCTTCTTTGCGGCTTCAGCTTCCATCTCGGCTTGTGCGGCGGCTCGCTCTTGCTCAACTTTGTCGAAGTAGCGTTGGACAATGGGGCCTGCGACAGCACGGATCTCATCCATCTTGGCGATGTAGACGGCCTTGGTAGCATCTTCACCCTCATCATAGAGCCAGTCCTATCACGATATTAAAATAATGCCTTGCCACAATAGAAGATTGCCTTACCTCGCTTGCCTCCAGCTTAGCCTTCAGCTTGGCCTTCTCGTCGTCGCTGGCGAATTCGGAGTACTGGTCGTCGATCTTATTTCTCATTTCGTAGATGTAGGTCTCGAGCTCGTTCTTCTTCTCCTCGGTGTCGGCAACAAGCTTGTCTTCCATGATCATAGACGATTCTTGCTCGGCAGCGGCGGCCTTTGCGGACTCCTCGAGCGAAGAAGTGCCTGAAACAATAGGGAGATCACCCTTGCGGACTTGCTTCTTGACTTTCCGTGTCTTGGGCTTCTCGTCGGTATCCATCGCCTTCGTAGGTGTTAGTATATGCTGTCCCGTACGGACACGCTTCGAAGCACGCTCGTCTTCACACGAAGCTTGAACGGGTAACAAGGTAGGGTCTAAACTCACATCTCCATCCTTCTTCTCAGCATCCTTCTCCTCTGGAATTGGTTCCTCAACCTCCATATCCTCAACATAGTAACCCTGCTCCACGTTCAAGATACCGTGCAAGTTCAGTCGTGCCTTGAGCTTGCATATCATAAAGTCGTTTGATGAATCGGCCTTGACATTCTTTACCGCAAATCGTCCAATCCATGCGTTGGTCTTGCCTGGAAGCATCTCTGGTTTGGCGTATTTTGCTTCGAGGTTGAATGGCTCCTTGCGGTAGAATGTAAGAATCTTGGTTGATGGCATAACATTACCCTTGTTGAAGACAGTCAAGCTGGTATCCTCATCTGGGATATCAGGTGATTTCTCCCAGGTGAACTCGATTGGGTAGTTGACAATATCGTGAATGGCAAAGTCTCGTACACGGAAGACGGGTGAAAGAATAGCGCAGCTGAATGCACATCCTCGAGCGATGGCCTCATCCTGGTTGAGTGTGAAGGAGAGAGTCTTGCCGAAGAACTTCTGAATGGTATCCTTGAGAGATGGGACACGCGTGCATCCACCAACCAATTCGATGATATCGATATCCTCAACCTTCAACTTCGCCTCCGTCAAAGCCTGCTCCAAAGGAACATGCGCGCGGTTGAGTAGAGGTGCAACAAGCTTCTCAAGGTCTTCGCGAGTCATCATGGTAGAAACATCAACATCGTTCATCAAAGACTCGATGTTGAGAGGTGCCTGTTGATTGGCAGACAGGATCTTCTTCAACTTCTCAGCCGCAGCTTGAACACGAACCACGGCCTTAGGGTTGCTCTTGATATCAAGCTTGTATTTCTCCTTGAACTCAGCAGCAAAGTGATCCACCAAAGCCTTGTCGAAGTCTCGTCCACCAAAATGACGGTCATATGCGGTAGATTTGACTGTCAATTCGCCCTTCTTAAACTCGACGATCGAGCATGTGTAGTTGCTGTGTCCGATATCGACGAATGCCACACGTCTTGGCTTCTCTTCCGCGGTTGGAAGATCAGTTTTTGTGATACCATAGCCAAGAGCAGCTGCGGTGGTGTCGTTCATGAGGCGGAGGAGCTTGAGGCCGGAGATCTCAGCAGCATCCATCAGAGCTCTGCGCTGAACATCTGTGAACCATGCTGGCACGCTCATCACCAAGTCCGAAACTGGTAGCTTCAACTCAGCAGATGCTGTCTGCTTGACCTTGCTCAAGAACATGGAAACAAGCTGTGTAGCGGTGTATTTCTCCTTCTTTCCCAAGTATGTAACCTCCGCACCAACCTGGCCATTGATATCGACGAGCGGCGCGGAAACGAAATCCTGCTCAATTTGTACATCTGGGTCCGACAATGCCCGCCCTGCTAATCTCTTGAGGGATCCGACAGTGTTCTTGAGGTTGGATATCTCCTGGGTCTTCGCGGGTTCTCCGAGATATCTCGACTTGGGGCCGAATCCAACTAGGGACCTGTTTGAGAGTTAGTGGTTATGCGATCCCGTTTTGAGGTCTTGTTCGACATACGGTGTAGCTCGATTACTGGACAACACAGATTAGCAGACCGCAACAGAGGCTGGGACAACAGCTACCAACCTGACTTCATTGACAATGACATCGACACCACGGTTCCGCGCAACGGCAATAACGGTATTGAGCGTTCCGAAATCTACACCAACGACTGAAGAAAGCGGCATTAGCAGAGCTCAAGGCTGCGGAAGTAGTTTTATGGACACACCACTCATATTTGCGACGTCTGCTCTTTGCAGTACAGATTAAGTCCTTCAGAATGTATGTGAGAAGAAAAGAATCTAGGTTGCGATCAAGAAGATCTTGCGGGTTGGGTAGCAAGGCTGATTGTTGTGTTGTTGGTGGGATTGTTGACAGAAAATCCACATTCGAAATTATTCGCTAGTGTTCTCATGCCTTCCTAGCTTTTCGACCTTGACTCAAAAAACCGCCGCGAAACCCACTGGGAGAATAGGTATGATGGAATTCGGGCCTGAATTATCTGGTCCTAATTTCACTTTCTAATCCTCGTCCAGCATGCGTCATCTGTGGAAACGTGGCGCGCCCGTGGGAAGATAATCAGTTGATGGATCACGTGAAAATGTTTGGAGGGGCGATAGGGAAGTGGCTGATAAAGGTGGATGTTGGCGGGGCAAAGATGAGTTCACATTTATGCATTTGTTGAATGTCTGTTCTATGCAAGGACTTAATGTCGCTTGAATAGCACATCCTTAAAGTCAAGTCCGTGTCGTGTAACTTTTGAATGCCTATGAATGCCATCAGCCTCTTACCATTCCAAACACAAATGCCATCTTACTTCAACGCCCCACTATTCAATCATGATTCATGCGTCTCACTTCAACGCCCGAAACTAGACAACTCACGAGCTAAAGCCTCACGTAACAGATACCCTTGATTCCGAGTTGTAGAGGTAACATCATGCTTGACGGACCTAGAAGACATTAGAAGCTCGAAACACATTGCACAGAAATGACAACGCAAGAAATGAGCTATCAAACATCACAGGCCAGGGTATTCGCCCAAGGTGCTTCTTCATCTAACCTACAACTTATTCTTGATCCACTGCGAGCCCCTCTTTAAAACTCTCATCTTTGTTCCACTCCTTTCGTCTAGTATAAGCACAAATAAGCATATTCTTTTTTCATTCTCTCGGACCGCTGGCGCAACGGCAGCGCGTTCGATTCCAGATCGAAAGGTTATCCGTTCAAATCGGGTGTGGTTCAATTCCTATTTGCCTTGTGTAATGTTTTTGCAGCAATTGGCGGCATATTTGTCAGTCTAACATTGATTGGGGTTTTTTTTCCTTTTGCTTTTGGCTGCGGAGCTGCCGGCGCCTCTCTGGCAGAAGTCCTTGCTGACTCTCTTGTCAGCAGAGCCTTTCATCGTGCTTCTCCAGGTCGTAGCTTTTCAAAATGGGTGAAGGAGAAAAGTTGCTGGCATGTTTGAGACCACACTGCTCTCATTACTTTTACTCTATTTCGGCCATCACGTCCTCATCCGGACCAGTCATATTTTGCCATCTGCAATGCCACCATTACTTTCTCTATTATGTACAGCTTTTAGCTCAAGTATTGTAGCTCAGTATACTCCTCCGAAATGCAGCTCAAGCCATATACGCCAAGCTATGCTATGTAAATGCAAAGTCAAATAATCAATGGATACTCAAGGAGTTCTTGAAGGCCCAGGTCCAGAGCCTCGTTTCGAGGGTGGATGCGATGCCAGTGGAAGACGATGTGGTGATTGGCCAGTCGATGGTCGTCTTCGTTGTTCATCGAGCTCAATGCCGGGTTCCTCGTTCGAATTCCTGATCAGGCTGACTCTGGCCAAAGGACTGCGTCCGCTGCGTCGATGCTGGCCAGTGACACTGGCAGCAGCAGGCATAAGTGTATAGGCACCAGGGGGAGCTTCCAACGTTGAAGTGCCGTCAGGAGATCCACCGTCAGCAGAAGCAATACTGTTGTAGCTATCATTTCGCCCGTGGACTGGGCGACCACGGTCGTTTGCTGCTACTGACTCGACAGATTCCTTCCATCCGGCTTTGTGCAGATCGGCTTCGGATATCTCATAGACTTGACCGATTGGCGGTCCAGTCATGTAGGCCCCTCCAGCAGCTCGTTGAGATGCTTGAGCCATTGCATACTTCTTTCTATCTTCTTCTCCCATGATACTTTCAACACGGCGCGGCATATATACAGAATTGATGGTCCCTTGGGAGAAATTGGAATCGAAGGAATCTCTCGGATGCACGGGAGGTCTTCCAGGTGCCGACAGTCCTCCAGGTGTCGTGCTGACCAAGGAATCGTTTTGTTGCTGATACCAACCACCGGGTAGTCTTTCGGCCGCAGCAAAACGTCCTTCAAGACGTTCAGGCGGTAGCAAGGGAAGATTAGCTATGACAAGTTGGTTGTTCGCTGCTTCCACCGCCGGCTTGAAAGTTTCTGGAACGATATTGAGATCATCGCCATCAGCAGTTGCTTTTTCAATAGCTTGCTGGGGAGTCGTTTGAGAGTCCGCAGCACCAGCATCAGCTCGAGGCCCACCCCTGATCATCATTAGCATACATCAAAAGAGCAAGCTCGAAGAAAAAGCACTTACCAGGTACGTTGACCTGCAGTCAGGATGCCATATACCATGTAATACCAATTGAAAAAGGGATTCACAGCGAACATAAGAGGATAGAGCCAAATCTTGAATCGTCTGAGCTTCGCCCCGAAATAAATCATCATGACCCAGTTCAAACCCAGAGATATCGCAATGAATCCAACCGGGAGATCTGCAATCTTCTTGGACGTGGTAATGATGGAGAGGACCATAATGAAGAAGAGAAGTGCTGTCGTCCGGATCGTGTTTTGCATGAATCGAACAACAGCCAAGATAGGATACCTTTTCCAGATCCGGATGTCAGTCAACATGCAGACCTCGTTTGTGATAAATCCAAGGAACCATCGCCGGCGTTGCTTGATCAGAGACTGATATGTTTGGACTGCCTCGGTCTTGCAGAAAGCAGAGGTACACATCTGAATCTGGTATCTTTTCTTCGCACCGATCATGAAGAGATGGGTCAGCCATCTATCTTCCCCAAGATGACATTTTCCATAATCGAAGAGATCCTCGCACTGTTCTGCTTTGTCCGCGAAGTAATACTTTGCCATCCTTCGGAATGCCGAGAACCGCAACATTGTTAGAGCTCCAGGTAGGCATGTAACAGCGCCACACCCAGACTCGACGGTTCGTTCAAAGAGCTGGCCATGAATGTATTCCATATCTTGTAGCAACGTGATCAGACTATGCTTCTTGGTTGTCGCAGTGATGACTCCAGTCATTGCCAGCATGTCGCGGGAATTTCCAGGGCTCAGCTCCATATCGTACACAAAGTTTTGCAGGCACACGCGGTCCAAGATGCAGTCCGAATCTATAAAGAGGATGAAAAGGTTGTCGTTGCGCTTGAGATATTCAGTGTAAACCTTGTCAATGAGCTTGAAGGTGTTCTTTTGACAATGTCTCTTTCCCCCATGCGGAAATCTGGAAACTGTGATACGGGCAGTTCGGTATGTAACATCGATACTCTTCGGATATGTGTCAAGGGATAGCGGTACCCCGAGTTTCTCGATTGTCTTCAGATAGAGTTCATCCTCCTGGTCTCCATCAAATGATAAGAATACGTGTATGCAGGATGGCGGATAATCGCAATCGACGACAGAATCGATAGCAGTAACGAGGACATCCGGATCTTCTTTGTAGCATGGCATCACGATAACAACTTTCGGGGCCGAATGCTCATCCAAGACCTGTTTTATACGCTTTGTTCGGCCGAGGGAGTGTGTCACCAACTGGTAGATGCAGAACAGCCATGGAATCGTCAAAAGAGCAGCAAACGACCAGAAACCGAACCATTGGAGGAATGTTACCATTGACTGTGGGAAGTATTGGGTGATACCGCTTGGGAGAGGGAGTGTGACGACCATAATAGGCAAGAAAATGCAGCTGTTCGTATTACATCAGTGCCCACAGTAGGAATAATTTTGCAGCAAGACATGTACATACCGCAACAGCGTGAAGACTACTGCCACAACAACAGCCAGAACCTTCACAGACCAGTGCTCAGCCTTCTGGAAGACCTTCACCAAGCAGTATAAGAAAGCTGCCAACCACATGAACCATTCCACGAAGGCGAGAATCATGACCGAGCCAACAATGGCAGTGTAGATGATCTGTAGGATCACTTATCAGCAAATTGCCCCTCTTCTATAAATTATCAATGGATGGAGTTACTCACATCCTGCACCGGCCATGGCGACGTGTCGTATTGTGACATGCTAGGCAGGAAGACTCGGACCAAGATACTGATATGTTTTGAAATTAAGGAAACTCCCAGAGTTCTGCCTGGAGAAATTATGACTTTTCGATCTGTGTTCCGCCCAGCTGCGTTGACGCAAGATGCCGAAAAAAGAAGTCGTCTCGGAAAGGGAAGCTGCATGGGAATGCGTCAGCAGTGTAACTTGATACTTGAGCCACCTCGATTTAGAATCGTTAATATAAATACAAGGCCAACGTACAAGGAGTACAGGAGAGAGAATATCACTTCATCCACCAAGCCCAGTAAAGAATGAAGTTCCTGACTTTCATGCAACTCTCGTAGCTTGATTTCGAGGAGATGTTGGTCCAACAAGGTGGTGTTTACCTGCAGGTATGCGGGCCGTTGTGTCGGTGGCAAACGGAGGTTGTCAGGAGATATGGTCGTGTTAGGGTCCACAGCATCCAACAGGTGAAGTGGCGGCTGTAAAATATACTACTCCAACCTTTGAGCTACGTATCAGGGTTATGCGGAACGAATGGACGCTGGACAATGACAGCAGAGAGGGACGTTGAACGAGTGTCAAGACCTTGCCAAACAAAAAGGAACTTCAAAAGGTGTAGGACATGGCAGCGGTCGGCCAGGTGTCAGTCACAAAGGCTTTGGTGAGGAGACGGATGAGAAAGAGAATGAAGGGAGCTGCCGGCAGAGGTAAACAGAAGAGGAAAGAGGAAGTCACGACTGAGCCAGTCGCAAACTAAAAGTCCTAAATAGAGACGTGGGGCCACCCTTTTGGGGTCGAAGCGTCTGTGAGCTTGCCAAGTTACCAGCTTGACCCTTCGAGACTCGCTGGATGAGTACAGTACCTTTGCCGTGAGGGAACCTGGAATCGTTGGTTTGGGTCTGAGCTGCAGGATGGTAGCCTGACGTTCTTGGAGTGTTTTGAGATGCACGGTCCCTACCTACGCTTGCTAAGCGAGCCCTTTCTCGTCTTCCTCACGGTCACGGACCTCTCACATCCAGGTCGAAGATCACAAAATCACATTAGGAAGACGACCAGGCCGACCACGACCGCAAAGGAACATTGAAAAAGCACAATATTTTCCCGGTTAATGCAATAATACCACCTCAAGACGTCAGATATTCGGCTACCAAGTACCATCAATTATTTCCCTGTACAACATCCATGGAACACTCTATGCAAATGCAACTATGCCGAGGTCCGAGGACGCCGAGAAACAAAGAAGCTCATGGCCGCCAGTGTTCTACTTACATGTCTACTTGACAGTACCTTCTCTTTACCGGTCGAGACTGCGCGATCGTCTTTACGAAATCAAAATGTTGAACTGGCTGTGCAAAACATCACGCATACAACTCCACTGGCCATCCAGCCGGCTGTCTTGGAATCGCGCCATCACCGGGTCCGTCCAGGGGAACCGTGCTCTGTTTCGAGGCTAAAGTCAGGAACGTGGAAACTTTGTCGGCACGAGTGCCCTGGTCTAAACCACATCGATCTTGGTTGTTTCCATGATCAGACCAGCTCATGATCTTGAACTTGAACACCCTCAAATTGAATCATCTCATCTTGAAGCATCACCAAACTACGAGCTTTCTCCACCTGGTCAATCGCACAATGGACCCTCGAGTATCAGTAGGAAGGATTTCTTCTCCTTGGCGCCATCAGTATCACACTCAAAACAAGCAGCCAAAGTCACCATACAACGAATACGAGCGGCAACGGTTAAACAAGTTTCACGGACGCAACCTGCAGCCAGATGTCACCCACACGAGCCTCAGCAGTTTAAGTCTTTGAGAACCTGGCCGAAGATCGTCCCCAGCCCGTTCTGTGCACTGGACAAGGATCCCTTCACATAGGCCTCTCGACCTCTAACCCAGCGTCTCACCAGTCGCAGAGTTTTCTGTTTCCATTTCGAGCATCACGGCGTACACGGGATACGCCTTTCTAGGGCCATTCCATATATCGTCACCACCTCTCGGCTGGCCAACTTCACAAGACCCCCCAAGATGGACAACACATCAAGCCTCGACCAAATCCAACAACCTTCCTGCATCTTACTGGAATCAAAACAACCCCACACGGAGAATTTACATACCTTTCTGTCCATCCCTCCAACCGATCCAGATTCACGTGGATGGCTTAACCAACCGATACTAATCGCTCCACCAAGAGACGAAACTATTTTAAGGTCTCTCCCAGGAACTTGCTTCTGGCCTGTGGCGAAAACACCAATCATGCATTGCATATCATTCTCAAAAATCTCAACCCAAACAGCCATCAACAGATCAATTTGAGCAAATACGAGAGTAAGAAAACCTCTTCGCGGCATTCTCAGCTAGCAGAGGTGCATGGAGAACCCTATATGATGGACTTTAAACCTGCAACATCCGACATGAAGCTTTTGACTGGACCCTGGAATCTGGTGTCGGTTAAGCTTATTTTTGAGCAAGGCTTTCTGTCCTCAGGAAATTCCTCACACAACCTATCCCTCTTCCCATTTGTCATTTTCTGCACATCTGCTTGAAATATATACTTCGCCACATGGTTCGATGAAGAGTGAGGTAAGTATATTCACCATTGAACTTCTACCCGTTTCAAGAGAGTGGCCGTTCAAGTAGGAGAACTCTACAAATTCGCCAAATGGTATCTGTATACGAACAATTGAGCATTTTCAAAAACTCCCTCCAAACTTACTTGAAGGTCTAGATATGCATCACTGCCCACCTTCACCACCTATTGTCTGTAGCTCTACTAATTAGTAATAAATGCTTATCCTTGACTTCCACCAACTCACAACTGCATTCAGGATCAAGAATACGAGGCGAAGTTTCACTCTTCAAAAGTCAGAATCGAAGAGAATGAGTGTGATTGATACTCTGCCATCCTTGTCGCGTGGCTGGCGGTGAATAGCATAGCAGCAAGCAACGCAAGGTAAGGTAAGCACCATCGACTACTCGAAAGCAGAAAGTAAGAAGCCACTACTCCCACCTTGCATCTCTCCTGCATCAGCTCGCTCTTTCTCAAAACCATTTTCCTCCCCGTCCTCTCTGCTCTCCATCAACATATACCCCAAACCAATCTTTCAATTTCCATCCCCCCAATCTCGGTCGATGTGTTACTATCCGGCGTTGAACTCTGATGTCAGATTCAAGTCGAATGAAGTGAAGTATGACACCTCATTGCACCACCGTCAGGGTCCAAATCGCGAGATGAGCGAATTGTACAACGCCCATCTCCCTGTCGTCCATCCGTTTCGTCCGTCTACCTCTATGATCCGAGATCAACGAGGTCCGTCCGACTATCGTCATCGTAATTCGCAGTATTCGCATCGAATGAGCAGAGCAGAAGTATATGTTGTTCGCCAGTAAGCTCCAAGAAGTCTGAGAAAATCTTGGTAGCAACCAACAGCAAATCTGATCATGTCCTAATATCCCCACAAACAGTGGGGTTGTTCATCAGTAATTGTTTCATCGTAAATCGTACAATAATCATGACAACAACAAGGAGCAAGTTCGCCTTCTGGGAGGAAGAGAGACTACTTCTTGCGGCGGGGAGAGTTTGCATTTCCACCAGGATGAGCGAGTGATGCGTGAGCTGCAAGCATCGACTTTTTCGTAAGTCTGCCTCCCTGCTTGCCAAACGACTCATTAGGCGTCCTGCCTCTGCGTCTCGAAACACAATCATCCTCGGTGGCTCCTTTCGAAGCAGGATTCTGATTCTCCTCTTGGCCAGCCTTTGGGGACAACTCGCGAACTTGAACATGAGAAAAAGGTTTCTTTCTATCATACCAATCAACATCACTGAGCTGTAACTTCCTCGCCCGCTGACCGCTGCGGTTATTGCCAGACTTGTCAGGTTTGGAATAGGTCAACGCAGCCGCCTTTTCGAGACCTGCATTGCGGTTGTGAATATTGGGGTTTGGGAGGAGGGGGCTATTTGTTGAATCACCATCTTGTTCTTCGCCATCTCGAAGATCGTAGTTCAAGACTAGGTTCTTGATTCTTTGTTGTTCCTCGCGCTCAGCGGCTTGCTGGGATTTCATGGCGACCGCAAAGGTGGAGTCGGAAGGCAGTGCAACGGTTCGAGTCTAATTTATCGTATTAGCAAATTAGTTGTCTTCTAAAAAGGACGTCTCCCACCTGTTGTCGATTGCCACGCTTTGTAAGGAGCGAGAATGCCATTGTCCCTGGAGGGGCTGCGTTTCCGCTGGTGGTGGTCTCATCGCTCCAAGACTCGCCGGCAACATTCGTGTTCTTCTTAAGCATCGGTAAAGGAACATCAAAGGTAGACTTCCGCTCGTGCTTTCGAGATTCTAGAGACTCAGCCATCATCTTTGCATACTCACGCTCAAAGTCAGCTTCGTCTTCGGGGTCAATTTCCTCCTCTTCTCGAGTGACTACAATGTTTTCTTCTTCGGAATCAGAGACTGGTGGTGGTGATGGAGCAGTGTCGCCGTTGATATCGGCCTCTGTCTCGTCGTCGTCGTCCGACTCCTCCTCTGCAAGGCCTGCATCAACTTCGTTGTCACCAAGTCCTTCGTCCGACGATGCATCACTCTCTGGATCCTCATGCTCAGCAGCATGTGCAATACCAGAGGTCTTTGCATCTTGAGCCATAGCAAGTTGGAAAGCTTTGCTAGCTTCTTCGATGTTTGATGCAAGTTTCCACTGAGGTCTGGTCAGAGCGAAGACATCTTGCACAATGAATTCAATATCCATTGGAAGAGGATCCTTTGTGTAGATGTAGTACTATATGAGTTAGCTTATTCCATCTATGAGATACATTTTGCACACCTGAAAGAAGGACAGAAAATAGTCTAACTTTTTGCCAGATGCTCCGCGGTTGAAGAAGATACCACAAGTCTCAAGCAAGCATGCTACAAGACGAATACGGAAAAAGTCATCTGGCATATCAAAAGGATTGAGACGACCGGGAATTGGAGGACCACCGTGACCGAATGTCATGATACGATACAAAGTATCAAAGATGACAGGATGATCAACCATGCGGTAATTGTAGAGCTCGCCTAGGTATTTAACCTCTGCCAGTCGTCTTTGATTGAATTTGAAATCATTCTGCTCAAGACCGAGTACGATAGACTCCAGGACGTTATCAATGACAGACGTTACAAAGTCTTGGTGGTATCGAAAGAGGGCACAGGCTAGAATAGCAAGAAGATAAATATTCCCATACTTAACCTTCCCAGGCTTGGAGAAGATCTTTTCAAGTATCGCAACGACCTCGGTCTCTTCCCAGTGAAGTCTTCGAATCTGCTTCAGAATTTTCGTGTAGTTGCGGCTGGTCATGTCGAGATACACAAGTTTGCGAATGAACAAGTCAACCGGAGTTCGCTCCTTCTGCTGGATCGCAGCTCTGACAGGAGGGTCGACATAGTAGACAGCATTCTCGATGAGCATGCGCTCTTGTTGCCCGATATGCTGAACTGACTTCTTGCGTTTCAAAGTCTCCAAGAATGAAGCCATGCGAGGAGATGTTTCGGGATTGCGGAGTAAGTACCGACCACAGTTCTCGAGCAGATTGCAGATGATCTCGATGTTCATCCTTGAAAAGTCATCTAGGCTGACCTTCAAGCAGTGGAAGATTACATGCTCAGGAACCACTCCGAATTTGGTCAACTCAGCAAGGTACCGAATATTGCCGAGACGAGCTTGGCCCAGGAATTCCTTCTCCTTTCTTCGCTGCAGACTTCGGAATTCTTGATCAAGATGATCGACCAGCCCCTTCGTGACATCTGGCATGTACTTGCCCAGTGTGGCCACAAGTCGAGAGTACGAGGGCAACAGGTCGCTGCGTCCTTTCGGGATTTCCTGGACTGCCTTGATGAGACGGTTGCGAGATGCTTTCGAATTGACGAAACAGAAGTCGATAGCAGCTTGATCGATCAAGTCCTTGTTGGTAAGGTCTGGAAGACGTGCTAGAAGAGCATCTACCTGGGCTCCAATTGTCTTGTTCGCAATAGCGGTTGACTGATCATCCTCTTTGGTGCTAGCTGAAGCGCTCTCTGAGGCAGCGGCGTCTTGATCGACCTTTTTGCCAACTTGCTCGTCGGTGTCTGCCTTCTTCTTTTTTCCATCTTCAAGTAGCATGCCAGGAACCTTGCCTTTCAAATCGACCAAGTTCTCATAGAATCGTCTTTCATCTTCGTCTTCCCAGATGCCTGCTCCGTCACCCTCACCTCTCAGGTACTCTCCAGTCTTCACAAGACCAATACCTCCATTGCCAGCCGCTGAGTTATCCTCGGAGTCCTTGAGGTCTGGCATTTCTGCGCCAATGGCGTCTGCAAGGATCTGAGCATTTGCGACCAGTCGTTCTTGGGCCTTGACAGTCTTCTCGTGGCTAGCTTGTCGGTCTTCGAAGACCTGACCGGACTTGACATATGCCTCAGCATCCTTGCGAGCTTGCTTGCCGATAGCTTTCTGGTCTCGAGCAACGTGGCTCTTCAAATCTTCAAAGTACCGGCTGAGAATATTCCGAAATCGTTCTTGGAGCTCAGGTGAAGCAAGTGGTTGATCATCAGCAGCATTACTATTTGAGCCAGACTCCTCTGCAGACTCATCGTCGCCGCTCGTGGTACCATTCGAGGACTTGGTTGCACCATCTTCTTCAACAGTCTTTCGACCCTCCGCACCTGCTTCCTTGACGCCCAGTATATCCCAACCGAAAGCCTTGACAAAGATGACCAATAGTGGCAGATTGGCATGTTCCCTATCATGACCCAGCAGATCCTTCAGAACTTCAAGCGGAAATGGTTCGGCACCACCTCCCTTGCCGACAGTACCAGCTTTCGCCTTGGCTTCCGGAGCTTTTGCGGACCCGGTCGAAAGTGAGTCCTTTCCTCGGGACGCATCGTCAGGTCGGCTGACATCGTCTAGTGTTCTCAATACTCCCACGAGCCATAGTTCCGTAACCACTCTCAGCAGAACCCTTTGGCGTGTAATACGTTCTTTCTCTTCCTTCTCCCTAGCTTCAGCAGCAAGAGTTTTCAGAAGAGATTTCTCCGGTGTAGCTAGTCCCTTGCCTACAAGCCATCCAAGAAACTCTGTAAACTCTGCAGGTCCAAAGCGCTGATGCAATGCGCTCACGATCTCAACTCCAGCCTCAATTTCTCCTGGTGATTTCAGTTTGCATAGACCTTCGTAGCATGCTGATATGATCTCGGAGAGGTATTTGTGTAGACTAAGAGTTCGGATCTCCTGCAGGAAGGTACTGAGAGTCGCCGCAGACACAGCAGTTCGGAGTCGTTTGATGAACGCGGTATTCTTCTTGAGTGAGGAGTCCAAAGACTTGCTCACTTCATAAACTCCTGCACAGAAGTTAGAATGACATACTCCCCCTCCTATTCATAAATCACTGACCTTTCTCTCCATCCCAAGCACGGCTATTCAATTCGCGCAATTCGCCTGGATCCCCAACCATCAGTACAGCTCTCAGCAAACCCAGCTCCAGCAGCTACTCACGCTTCCTCTTGCGATCCATGGGCCTCTATCTGAGCCTACCCGGACTGGATCCTGTGTCGTAAGTAGATTTGTGCGTCGTGCCCTTGTGACCCCACATTCGCGACTTCTAAGGGAACATGAAGGACCAGTGGAAGTATGACGTTGCAGAAGCAGTGAAATGCATCTGAATTGGCGTTTGCGAGACGAAGGTAGTCTGCTCGACTGTTTGCGACTTGCTGGCAGGTTTGTAAAATTTGCGATCGTCTCTTGAGTTTGGTAATGAAGTTCGAGCTTCTGCGTAAGATACGGAATCATGCCGCGCTAGTCGACACTGACGCGATCTTGAATGAGTAACAACAAAAACGGAAGTCACCTTCGTTGTCTAAGTTGTTATGACTAATTTCTTCTGAATTGTCTGTCTACTACTTCATACATTCACAGTATTTTGCTTTCCGACGCAGTCAACGCGGTTTTCAGTCACTCTTTAGTAGTGGGGTTGATCCCATTTAATTTTCATCTACCGCAGCAAGGCAAACTTGCTGTGGTTCAATATATCTTGTATTCAAGATCCTCAATCGTCTCTAGAATTTTGCACATGTTTAACAAGCGTTGAATCCATACCTGATCGTTAAAGGACAAGGTGCTAGACGTAGGATTTCCAGTGGATTCATACTTTTCTGGATTTGGTGTTTCCCAAGGTTATTCCAGATGTTGTGACGAGTGACCCGGCGTACTTTGAGAATTGCCGTGTAAGAAGTCATTGCCTTGGCTCGGTCGGTGGGGTGGCTGGTAGGTAGGTCGATCGGTATGAAAGTTTCCGTTGAATATGGCACTGCTGTCCATTTCTGCGATGTAGCAGGATCCGCTCCGGCCCCTTGTATTTTGAGTAGAACTTTCTGCTAATCAGAGTTGTTAGAAGTGTAAGGCATCATATTTAACAAAAGATACAGACCGATCAAGGAAGGAGCGGGGTACTTGTTGAACATTTTTCCTGAAGTTCCTTTGAGGAGTTCCGGGCCTCAATGTCCCGCAGGTTCAAGGCCATTATTTAGTCTATGTCTGGTTGTCTGTGTGTTGGGGATTCTGGGCAATGCGAGATAGGGATGGACTTTTCTGCCCAACTCATAGATGAACATCAATTACAAGTACTCCCCATTCTGCCTCAACAAAGCTCAACAATAAGTAAGAGATATCGAAGAATTGAGAAGGGTTTCCGACGAAGGTCTTAGTTAGCACGGCAATGAAGTCCGGTCCTATGTCCCATTTACTTTGGTCGACTCGAGCTGCTCGAGCACTGACTCGACCAACTGAGGACTTGACAATGCGAAACAGGCTGGTGCTGCAAGGTACCCAAGCGGTGTCATGCCCGCCGTTGCTTGCATGCAGTTGTGAAGTATCTCCGGACCCTTGCAACAATGTCTTGATGCCTCTTCGTGGCTCCATGACACACCATTTTGACAAGCCAAAGAACAGGGGATGCCTGAATCGCGGGGTAGTATAGCCCTCAGGCCCTCTGAGCTTACTTGCATATTTCCTTGGAGTCGCGAATCTCATCGGAAGGAGACGGGGGAGTGAGGCGACTGACGTTGATTTTCGTGAGATTTCTTTTGATAGCAAAAGATAAGGATTTGTACTAACCTAGGATGGGATTAGCTGTCACCAACCAGAAGAGGGACATTTCGAAAGATGAACAACTTCCGCGGCCGCTTCTGGATCGGCATGCAAGACGTCGACGTCCCGCTCAGATTATCATACACTCCAGAACATTACTCGCTCCACAGCGTTGAGCTCTCCTTCATTGGAGCGAGTCGAAACATGACGGCGACCGTCCTCTTGTACTTTGCTACTTCAGCATTATCTTCTCTCTTTCTTCTTCTTCTTCCTCTTCATCTTCTCTGTGCGCGCGATGATTACATCCTTCCATTGCGTGATCTCTTATCTTCAGTCTACCTTTGCTTGACATGTTGTGAGAATTAGCTAGGCTGATCTCATCTCACCATCCCCAGTCCTTTTGCCTAGAACCTGTACAAACAGACGGACAATACCCAGTACCAAACCTTCCGACCTCCTTCAACCGCTGTCATGTCGACCGAGACCTCAACAGAGTCTTCGTCCATTTCAGATACACAGACAAAGAAGCCTGGCAGAAACGCCTCGACTGTCTCATTTCAGTTTCCACCCACTCCTCCGAAATCCGAATATGAGCCTGGTGGGAGTGATGTTTCTGATGAACCTTATCATGATTCAAGAAGGACGAGCTCAGCAAAAGCTCCTCGATACCCGTTTCCTCCACCTACGAACCCTCCTACAAGAGTCCTCAAGGAAGATCTGAAAACTCCAGATAACCATGTACCTCGAGATCCAAGACTTATACGGCTTACCGGCATTCACCCTTTCAATGTAGAAGCACCTTTATCGGCGCTCTATGACGAAGGCTTTCTAACATCTCCCGAACTATTCTACGTCCGAAACCATGGCGCCGTACCTCACGTCGAAGATTCGGCGATACCAGATTGGGAATTCACTGTTGAAGGAATGGTCAAGCATCCACTCAAGCTGACCTTGAAGCAACTCATCTCAGACTACGAACAGATCACAGTTCCTATCACGCTAGTATGTGCAGGCAATCGACGGAAAGAGCAAAACCAAGTCCGGAAATCAAAGGGTTTCTCATGGGGTGCTGCTGGTGTATCGACTGCTCTATGGACCGGTGTATCGCTTGTGGACTTGCTTGAAAGAGCTGGGCCATTGCGAGGCGCCAAGTACGTGTGTATGGAAGGTGCTGATAAACTGCCAAATGGATACTATGGGACTTCAGTAAAGCTGAATTGGGCTATGGATCCGAACCGGGGCATCATGGTGGCTCACAAGATGAACGGAGAGATGTTACGCCCAGATCATGGAAAGCCATTACGATGTGTGGTACCTGGCCAAATCGGAGGTCGAAGTGTCAAGTGGCTCAAGAAGCTCATCGTTACGGCGGCACCGAGTGACAACTGGTATCATATTTACGATAACAGGGTGCTTCCTACCATGATTAGTCCCGAGCAGAGTGCAAACGAGCCGAAATGGTGGATGGACGAACGTTACGCTATTTACGATCTCAGTACGAACAGCGCTACGGCATATCCAGCACACGAAGAGCAAGTGTGTATAGTCAACGGTCCGGAAAGGTATCGAGCTCGAGGCTACGCTTATGGTGGAGGTGGAAGGCGGATCACCAGAGTTGAGGTAACTCTTGACAAAGGCAAGTCCTGGGCTTTGGCCGATATCAGATATCACGAAGATGACTACAGGGAACAAGCAGACGAGGATGAGATGTTATATGGTGGCAGGCTGGATATGGGTTGGAGAGAAACATGTTTTGCATGGTGTTTCTGGGAGATTGACTTGAAGGTAGACGACCTCAAAAATTCTGGGGATATCATGGTGAGAGCCATGGACGAGAGCATGAATGTCCAACCGCGTGATATGTACTGGAGTGTCCTGGGAATGATGAATAACCCATGGTACCGTGTTACGGTTAGCAAGGAAGGTGACTACCTTCGATTCGAGCACCCAACACAACCAGCTCTCATGCCAGGAGGATGGATGGAAAAGGTGAAGGCCAAAGGTGGCAACCTCAGCAACGGGTTCTGGGGCGAGAAGATGGGAGGCGAAGGAGAGGAAGAAGGGATCATCGAAGAGAAGACAGAAGTCAAAATGACCAAAGATGGTCTTAACAAGGAGATCTCCATCGACGAATTACGCAAACACGATACAGACGCAAACCCCTGGTTCGTAGTCCACGGCGAAGTCTACGACGGAACATCATTCCTTGAAGGACATCCCGGAGGAGCAACCAGTATCTTTGGTGCCGCTGGACAAGATGCTACTGATGAATTCATGGCCATCCACTCCGAAACCGCGAAAGGGATGATGCCCAACTACCACATCGGTTCTCTCGACGAAGCAGCTCGCCGAGTTCTACAAGATGGCGAAGAAGTACCTTCCGAATCTTCTACACCAAGAGATATATTCCTCCAATCAAAGACATGGACGAAAGCTATCCTCTCATCCAAGAAATCCATCTCAGCAGATACAAGGATCTTCTCTTTCGATCTTGAACATAAAGATCAAACAATTGGTCTTCCAATCGGCCAGCATCTCATGATGCGACTCCGTGACCCTGTTACAAGAGAAGCTGTCATCCGCTCCTACACCCCCATTTCCGAAGGCACAGATAAAGGCATTCTCAACATCTTAGTCAAGATCTACTTCGACTCCAAAGAACGTGCTGGAGGCAAAATGACGAAAGCCCTTGATGCTATTCCTGTAGGGCATTTCGTCGATTTCAAAGGACCGATTGGGAAGTTTGAGTACCTCTCCAAAGGCCGGTGTACGATTGGCGGTAAAGAGCGGTTTGTGAAGAGATTCGTGATGATTTGCGCTGGTTCTGGTATCACGCCTATATTTCAAGTCCTCCGTGCTATCCTTAAGGACCGCGAAGATCCCACGCAATGTCTTGTGCTTGATGGTAATCGTCTCGAGGCGGATATTTTGTGTAAAGAAGATATGGATAGCTTGGTGAAGGGGAGTGAGGAGCGATGCCGATTACTATATAGTCTAACACAACCGGGCGAGGGATGGAAGGGACTGAAAGGACGAGTTGATAAGAATCTACTCATGAAAGAGGTTGGGGAATGTAAAGGTACTGGGGAGGAATTGGTGTTGATTTGCGGGCCGGAGGCATTGGAGAAGGCTGTTCATGGGTATCTGAATGAGATGGGCTGGAACGATGATGACCTGCTTTTCTTTTAGTCTAGGCGAGCATGCCAACCAGATGCAGTGAGCAAAAGAGAGGACGGAGTATGGAGAGGGATTGGAAAGGAAAATCAATGTACATATTGCTTGATGGTAGTGGGGCTGGCTGTGATGCCAAAGGACCTGCGTTGGTTTTGGGACAAGGCGTTACACTATTAGCATTGCATACATAAATAGCTTCACGCCGCATATGAAAACATTGATTCATCATTTTCTGGTAACGACTCGGTTGGTGTGTGGTAGTCTTGTACACATGTCATTCTAGGAGACATTCAGATACTCAGGAGATCGGGTGAGAGTCTTTGGGTAAAATCTGGGATGCTGGTTATATCATTGCTTCATTGGGCCGTCAAATGTGTTCGGATATGTACCGTCTCCTCAGACAACCCCAAATCCATGAGCAATTCAGCTTCACAGAGATTCTCGATCTGATCAACACTTTCACTGTCCCAGACATTTTTCTTTTATGGGTATTTTGGTACTGAGGGTTTTTATCAAGCTGGAGGACAATTGATGTGTTTCTTCGTCAAGATCATAGCCATAGCTAGACATCTGCAAGATATCATTTTCTGCTCTCTTTGTTATCTACCAAACCCGAACCAGCCCTTCTTCTGCTGAGCGCTCTGTTCCGCACCCTTCTCACTCGAAGGAGCCGGTGTACTCTTCAGCCCATTTCCAGCAGCCTTCTCTACCTCTCGACCCGGATACTCGATATAATTCCACGCCGCGTCAAAGAATAACGGCTTCACAGGGATTGGTTCCAATTTCGGCGGGTAAGTAACCAGGTTCTTGAGATCAATATTATTTGCTGGATATTCGTTTAGTCGCTCGACTAATGGTTGGCGGCTATTGTTGTTCTGCTGAGGCGAGGACCTGAGATTCGACAGCTCGACAAGGGCGCGGTAGTGTTGGAGTTCGCCGTCCAGGAGGGTTTTCAGGTGAGATGCTTCTGATGGGGAGATGGATATGTTTGGTGGTGAAGAATCGGTGGTGTCCATGGAGGATGAGAGGCGTCCATTTGCTGCTGTGCTTTTCTCTGAAGCTCGGGCGAGGAGGGCGAGGGCGTTTTTGGGGTTTGACAATAAAGCGTGGGAGCGTGCAATTGTGAGACATCTGTTCGAAGTATTAGCTTGCAATTATAATAGCAATCGGTTTGACTCACTTGAGAGCAGAGAAGTAGTTCTTCTTCGCTTCTAGCTCTTCAAGAAATTCCGAGTCTGCTGCAACACCAGGCAGCTCTTTGATCGAGTCTAGACTTTGCAGTACTGCATCATACAATACTACCTTCTCACGAAAATGAGCAAGTTTGCGGCCAGTGCCTTCTTCCTTCACAGGCTTCTGATTCTTCTTCTTGCTTTGGTGTACAGCAGGACTTTCGGGTACGGCTCCGTCTTGTTCCCCTACCAGCACTCTGTTTCGTCCTATTCTCCAGCTGACCATTTGATAGCTAACGGCCGTCCTCGTAATCTGTAGACTCTGCATTCGCTTGTCACCTTGGCCAACGCCTTCTCCTGTCAACTCATCGATGGCGTGCTTCGTAGCGTCCACGGCATCTTGACTTGCAATAAGAATATCATCATAAGCAGATGCTCTCTCCTTGGCTTGTACCGCTGTGACTGATGCCAAAGTCTCGGACAGCTTCTTCGCTGCTGTGTTTACTGAAGCTAAAGCTCCTGCTATTGCAGCATCCTCGATATCCACCGTACGTGATCTCCAAGTAATCGTCTTCGGCACATCCCCAGACCCTGCAGCTTCAGTCCTAGTCCTAGTCGGCTGCTCGCTCAGTACATCGGGGTCCAATTTCTCAACTTCAGATACCAGCTTTGTCTCTGACCTGGGAAAGTACTTCCGGGCTATGGTGGGTATAGCAACGGTGCGAGGTAATCTCATCTGGTATGCTCCGTAACGTATACTGGGGTCTACAGGGTCCGACAGCAGGTCCTTGAACATCTCGCTCTTCGTATATGTTTCCAAAGCACTGTATATGATCCTAGCCTCCGAATAACTCTTCACACACTGCTCCCAATTCTGTTTCTCGAAGTCCTTGGCTCCTGCGAGCGATGCTGCATACGCTCGTGCTTCCAGCACATCCTCGCGGCTTGCTCCAGTCTGGCTATCGGTAAGAAGTTCAAAAAGATGCCTGGCATATACATGGGCTTTATTTAACCTCGAGATTATGTGCGATCGAGTCGAGCCAGTGATGCCTTTCTTTTCTGCAGAGTGTATTTCTCTCATTGACATCGCATTTGCCCAGGCCCTCTCGGAAGTGAGGAGCAATAAATGAACAAATCTACAGTCATGTTAGATTATCTCATATATTCGCAGACATTGACTACATATACACTCACTCATGACTTCGCCTGATATCCTCCGCTGTCACTGGAGCTCTGTTCGCATATTTGGCGGGGGGCTTCTTTGTTGCAATTCCCAGCTTTCTCCGCAAATTGTGAATACGATTTGACAGCTGTGTCCGATAGCTGCTGTAGTCGCCATAGAGCTTCGCCTTGTCTCTGCCAGAGACGAAGAATGCGGTGACCTCCATGTTTTTTTGCGCAATCTTGTGTAGGTGGTCTGCTGTTAGAATTGTTGGTGGGGTTATGAAAGGTGTGGACGGAGAAAGCCGAGACCTCGAAATCGAACCACGGCAGCTTTCCGACCGACGCTAAAAAATATATGATACTATGAGCTCTCGCCTCCTAATCAACCTACATCCTCGAGTCTCTTTCAAGACCAAATACTCGGTCAATCTGGGACATCGTGAGGTCAAGATAGTAATTGTCCCTTGAAATGAGCTTCACGAAGCATGTCCTATGGTACAGCGCGACTCCCTTTCCATTGCAATGTTTACTCACGGCAACTGACATCTGTTTAACAGACACCTCCTTCATACTCCGTACTTCAAGGTGATCTCGGGAGATCCTCCGCAACATAGTCAAAACCCTGTTTGATGTTATTGGGGAGAATAGGGCATGCTGGAGCGCACGGCAGGATGTCTAGAATCAGGCAGTCTGCGGTGCCTGTTGCCAGCATCACGGAAATCATTAAAGAGCCGCCGCACACTTCATTCTGGCTTCTGGACTCACGGCGGAGGTGACATCGAGCTCTCTCCATTTTGGGCCGCCTTAGTTCAAGCAGCGACTCCTGCCGAGCAACACGAAGAGACTTCTACGGCCATGCTTCAACAAGGACATTCTGGGATGCTTTTGGATTTCTTATACCCAGCTGGGGCACTTAACTTCTTGCGACATTATCCATTCTGGGGCGCAGGCCGACAAGAAGGACGATGGGGTAGGCATGCGGTGGCGAGGATCGGCCAACGACAATATACTTCTTCGGCGAAAGACAACAGTGCGGCAGATCCAGAAACATCTGCTATGGCAGAGCATGGGACGGATAAGCAGGAAGTTGTTCAGGAACCCAATGCATTCGATGAAAGTAGCGTCGACACACTGCTGCAAGCAATGAAATTGACAACGAATTACGACTTTGCCGAAGCGTGGCGGCAGTACGAGCTTCTATCGCCTGAAGAACAGTACCCTCTCCGACCACAAGTGATGCATTATCTTTCCCTATCAGACAGAGAACTCGATGCCCAAAGAGTCGTAGACCTTTTTGAGGCTGCGGGAGAAGCTCAAAGAACAAAGAGTGTGTATCGAAGTGCCATCAGGTCCTTCTTGAAGCTTCGAAACCTTGCGGACGCCATTGGGACATACAAAATCGCGGTTGAGAAGATCGCAGCTCCAGCTGGCACAGAGGAGATCCTCGCGTATCTGATTGAGAATGCCTCGTGGAATCGTGCTGCTTCGCTGTGGGAGGAGGTTATCGAGCTCAACGCGGGTAAACCACCAACAACAGCATATAACATCTACGAAGTTGTTGACCGTCAAGCCAATCTCGCCAGCCAAGCACTCGAACTAGCCGAACATGTCAATCAGAGAATCGAGGACAAGACCACTGCTTCACAGACAATATCTCGGCTCACAAAATTCGCTGCAGAAATAGTCCAGCGGGCATTATTGGGTGTCACAAGTTTCAGCCCGTCCAGATTCGGCTCTCTGTTACAGACTCTTCGCAACTGGGAGCTTGATAAACCAAAGTTATATCTCCAGGCTGTGGAGATGCTTCTAGGCTTGAAAGAAACCCAACTGGCTTTGCAATGTTACCGGAAAGGCCGCCAGAGAGACGTCAAATTTAATAAGCCCACACTGTTCGCCCTCTTGGAAATATGCTGTCGTCATCACAGTATTCTTGGCATGAAGCAAGTTCTCGACGATTTCTTTCGTTATTACAAAAGGCCAAGCGGGAATGCTTACAAACTGTGTATGCGAGAATTCGCTTCACAAGGAGATAGTCAAACTGTTCACGCTCTTTGGCAGCAGTACATTAGCCGATTTACATCCGATAGGCCACAGCTTGTCATGAGAGGATCCGATTTTGCACCCATCCTCCATGTCCACGCGGTGCGAGGCGAAGTACAAGAAGTGATAGAATGGTTTGACAAAATCGGGACTGTTTATGGTTGCGAACCGGAAACCATCTGCTGGAATATTCTACTAAATGCGTATGGCAAAGTCCATGATTACGAGGGCGCATACAGTTGCTTCGAAAAGCTGCTCAACGAAAAGAGCTGCACACCAACTCATCTTACCATTGGCACTATGATGGGAATCTGTACCCATCAAGGCGACATTGATCGTACCATCGAGCTCTACATGTTGGCTGAAAACCTGGGCATCAAGAAAAGTGTCGCTATGCTTGATTCCCTAGTCCTTGCTCACGTTCAAGACAACGACCTCGAGCAGGCCGAGAAGATTTGCCATGATGCGCTAGTCATGCAACTCTCCGGACCAAAAACACGCATGTGGAACTATCTTCTTGTTGCCCACGCCCAGCGTAGGGACCTGAATACGGTGAACAGAATCTTACAACGCATGTCTGAGGCCAATGTGGAATACGATGGGTATACTTATTCTGCTTTGATGCAGGCTCTGTGTATGATCAGGCAACCATCCCGTGCCAATCAGATTTTGAGGGATGTCATGCCCGATGCGGGTGTCAAGATCACCAACTTTCACTATGCTGTTGTAATGGGCGGCTACATCGCAATTGGCGAGACTAGAAAAGCTTTCAAAATGCAGCAGTTCATGATGAGGAGGGGCTTGAAAGGTTCTGCAAGTACAAAATTGATGGCTATGAAGGCCAGATTAACCGAGGATGAGATGCTGCTACTAGATGGTACACCGGAAGAGGTCATGCATGGAGCGATGCAAATGTTTCAGCAAGCTATGAGGTCAATGGACACTGAAGACATAGTAGGCAGCCCGAGGAAAGGTGCAGCTCGCAATCCGGTGGATGTCGCTTATCCAACCATGTTCTACAGCTATATCATGCATATATTGGCTTCAAACTCAGATGAGGCTTCCGTCGACAAGCTTTACGCCGAATTCACCAGCATTCTTCCCGAGTCCCGCCAGGAGCATTCACCTCTTAGCATTATGTCAGCTCTGATGTTTGCGAAGCTTCGAGCCAAGGACTACGACAGCGTTGAAGAGTGTTGGCGGCTCTCCTATGCTCAAGCAAAGGAACGAGGAGCGCCGTTACCTCCAATTTCGACTGGTCAATCCGATGATGACGACTTTCCTCTCTCGCCATACAAGGTCGTACCAGCTCACCAGCTTGACGTCTCGAAGCACCTCTACTTGTATTTGGAATCTCTGTCTCTGCAGAATAATATTCCTCTTATGATCACAACAGTCGAGACTGTTATCAAGGACGGGTTTCTCCTCGACAATCGTACTTGGAACCACTACGTTCAACTACTGGCGCAGAAAAATAGATTCAAGCTAGCCTTCCAAAATTGTGAAGAACGGTTGATGGGTAATTGGACCGGCTGGCAGATGCATCGATGGCAAGGCCCTGTGCGAAATCGTCTGCCTTTTGACCTTCGAAATCGGCGGAAAGAGAAGACCCATTTACGTCCGATCCATGTCACGTTGCTCTATCTAGCTCGGTCGCTACTCGACATGCAGAATATGGCAGCGGAATCCAGGGCTAGTGAAATGCTTTTAGATGATATACGAAGGAACTTCTCGAGGACGGTGAAGGCGATTGAGGCGATGCCACGAACAGATAGCGAGTTGGAGCGACACATTCTGAGAGATTATGCATAGCGTTCTGTATTTTATTGTACAACTTGTATCATACTGTTTTGCATAGATCAAATAGACTTGTACAATCACGTATAATGAACAACTCCACATCATTTGCTCTTGCTTAGACATTTCGAGTGTACGTGTGTCTTTTGCTCTTGGTGATAATGTACAGTCAAGTGGCACCCAATTTTTAATCCCTTGATACTTATTGTTAGGAAAGAGCAGCGAAAGTCGATACAACTTTGATCTTTATATCAAAGCAATTCAGGCTTCATATTCCTTTCAAGATATCACCACTGAGTTTACCATTGTCTGAGCCAGAGACGAGTTTTTGTATGAGAGATTTCCACTCAACCTACACAGTTGAGGGAGAGAGTTGGCGATATGGAGTCATTCTGTATGGTGTGTGTGTGTTACAATCCACTATCGTCGAAACTTCAACTGTTGTCAACATCAGGCCCTTCTGTCACATTACCTACTCCATCTTCCTTACAGCTCTCTTCATCCGCTTTCCCAACCCTCCCGAGTTCCTTTTTGATTTTCAAAGTCCCTGGTGGTCAACAATACTTGGAATCTGCTCAAATCAACGGGCTTATCGATCCATAGCAATCTTGAAAAGAAGTTGATACACTTTTCGACAGATTAAAGAATGGAACTTTATATACTTTACAAACAAAGACGATTGGCTGGAATGTGATCAAGATGTACTTGAGAAGGCTCCAACGACTCCAAAAGAGATACAACAGATTTACAGATGGGATTAAGCAGGTCAACAGCAGCATGTGAGTAGTTTAGAGACTTGCCATTCCTTTATACTGTTGAAGAAGAACTTAAAAAGAGATTTAGGATCCGTGTGAATGAATACGCTCTACCTTTAGAGCTTATTGAAATTACATAGCTGTTCACTGTAGGAATTAATTGCCAGGAAAGGAAAGGAACAGTCAGATTCACTACCGTATTCGTTCTATTCACGAATTTCATTTGCTCGCTTTCTACTTTCTATCATTGTATAAATATCCGTCTGCGTCACCGTCACGAGAAATGCAAGCACAAAAATGAGAATGCCTATCTCAAGATTGCAGTAAGTCTCTCAGCGTATCTCCCTGTTGTTCTATGCCTATTGCTATGTTCTTCACAGTTTGGTCCCATGTTATTTCATCTCACTAAGTTTACAACATCCTACAAATTGATCCAACTCTCTGAAGCTTTAGACAAGAGTAGGTTATACTAAAGATGACAAGAAAAAGAAGAAAGACAATGACCAAGTCCGCTTGTGGGAGAGAGGCTTTAGCCTGTTACTTAGTTCTGTTGTTTCCTGCTCCCAGTCTTGGGGGATGAGTTCATATTCCAGTTCAACTTTGATGATTTCCAAGTTTTGAAGTAGTTCAGGGTATATAACAACTTTGGTTTTCACTTTTCTTTCTTATAGTATATATCAAGAAGGCTGTCTCCTTATATATTGATGGACTGTAATTGGTGTTTGCATCTAGGGCTTAGTGAGAAATTCAGTACACTTTCTCCTACATAGAAATACTAGAGCATTGGGTTTATCTATTGTTTAACTGGTTAGTTGCCCGAATGGATATCTAATATATTGCAATGCCAAAAATGTCTTTACTATCGCTGCTTTGTCTATTGTCATCTGTGTGTAGTTCTACACAACAGCTGCTTTAAACATTGCCAGTATAGCAACAATTTTAATAGGTAGTCTGAAAGATAATCTGAAAGAAGCACAAAACCCCCTCTCCCCTTGGAGGAGAAATTCTCAACAAATAGGTGTGACGCCAGCTGATGCTCGTCCATAAGAAGGAAAATCTCCCTTGATTTCGTATACAGAATAAAGACGGAGAATCTTAAGCCTGGTATATATACCCTGAAATCTTGCTACTAAGCTGAGCTGGACTTTCCAAGTGAACCGACCTCGGAAGTGGATTACTTCTCTCATCTCCTACTCAAGCTCAAACCCAGAAATCAACAGAGAGCAAAGAGCAAAGAGATTTATAAACAGAACCAAATTAATGTAAGATTACATCTACAATATCAACTTCTACTCTACCACACATTTCCCCTTACCCACGTACCAACCTTTACAAGATCTCGTGCTCGATCACCCAATACGGACACTACTAACCCTCAAATCAGGAGTAAGATAAACAAGTCGATATCCCCCAACCAACATCTTCGAACTGTTTCCCTAACAGAATAGAGGACCAATATCTAATATCAGTCTGACCCTGATCCCGATCCTGACCTTGATTCTCTCTCCCATTCTCTGCCCTACCCTTCATCTCTGTTCTGGTTTTCAATATTATCCTCTGACTCTCCTTCCGCAGTAGCAGATGATACACCAGCAACAGTGCAATAAATTTCAGGTGTAGTTATATCCTCACTAACCGAATGAGGCTTCAGAGATCCAGATCCAGCAAAAGGAACATGTTGCATCTCATTACGTTCGAGATATGAGGGTGTACTCTTTCCTTTGTCAGCTTTTGACCAAGAATTTTATTATGGTAATTTTTCTATTCATGTTTCTTTGACTACGACGAGAAAGAGCATGAAAAACGAAGTGAAGAAGGATACAGAGGAAATCGATATGCTGAAATAATAACCACGCACCTCCAACCCCTCTCTCTTCCCCTTCCCCTTCCCCACCCTACATCTTCATCCACCATATTTAGTACTCAAAGGTACATCAATTCCCAAACTTAATCCAAAACAACCATCAGTCAAATCGACAGCAGATCAATGAAGAGATACTAGATTCTTTCTACCTAACATGTGCTGACCGACGACTCAAGCTGCTTAGCCACCAGCGCTGAAGGCGTGATGAAAAAGGTGGTGCCACTTCTATATCACAACCTGGTATCATGACGAACATTGTGCTGTACCTGCATGACCTGGACCCTGATCATCATCAATATGTTTGCGAGAAAGAAAAAAAATGAATACTGCGAAGTATCATAGCCCCTATATTTCTCGCAACAAACTCCTCGACTCATCAAGGCAGTGGATCTAAATCTCAATCTCAATCTTAATCATGTTACGAATCCAGAAAGAGGATCACCATACAATATTCATACTAGCAGCACCAACACCTCAAAGCACTGTAAACAAGAACATTGCAGGCAGTGCAGATTTTCAAGAGAATCCATTTTCATCGCAAGCAAGCATGCATTCAGATCCCTATCAACACAACACGACACAAACACGCCACATCTGAACTCCACCCTTTACACACCCTACACACCATACATCATATACTTGTACCATACTCTCCCATACTCTCTCAAACAACCCATCCCACCCACCATCCATCCCACAAAACAAACAAAACCAGAACACAAAACAAACGAATGAATAAACCTTCGCTCATCTATACAAATATTACAATGATGTATGCACTCCTTGTTACTTCTTCTTCATTTCTTCTTCATATTTTCGATTCGATTCGATTCCATTGCTCTCTTTCTCTCTCTGGCTCACTCTCAGGTTCGCTCTCAGGGTATCCTCATGCTCCCTCTGCTATCAGACCATACACAAACAAATAAAACCACACAAAACAAAGCAAAAGAACCATGCCATCATATGCCCGCCATGTATAGCTCAGCTCAATCGAATGAACAAGACAAATGTATATGAGTATGCATGTAATGCCATCGCCAATGCATAGAGGTAGCTCGAACTGATCCATTCCATTCCATTGCACAAAAACCGCTCTCTCACCGCACGCCAACAAACTCCGCAGACAATGCAAATATATCGACTTTTCAGGCACAAATTCGGAAAGAAGTTGTTAATGCGCCCTAACTTCCAACACCGTAATCTCATCTCCGACTCTGACCTGACTCTCCTTACTCAACGACACCATCTGCATCCCAAGATCCTCCATCTCTAGTCCCTCGTCTGGTTGTCTGAAACTACGGAGAGGTTTCTCGGCTTCGGAGGATGTGTCTCGGTCTGCCTTGGCGCGTTTGTCTCGAGGGGAAACATCGTACTCGTAGTATCCGATCTTGATCTTGCGCCAGGTATCTTCGTGAAAAGCGTCGGGACCAGTGATGATTATGTTGGCACGGAAGCGGGAGGCGGAGAGACGAGTACCCTTAATTCTAGGCAATTCGCGTTCGACGGCGCGGACGCTGGCGAGGTTTACCATGTGAACGGGGTACTGCTATTGTCAGTTGGGGTAAGAACAGGATGGGAAGCAATGCTTACGGCGTCTTGGAATCCCAAAACTGGCTGGACAGCGTCCTCCTTTCTGGGAGTTTCGATTCTGAATAGTCCAAGCTTGTTGCTGATCCCAAGGTAATATCTCAGCTCTTCTGGGATATCTGCCTCCAAGTTCAATGCCATGATCTCGTCCTTCCAGATTGTCATCTTCTCGTGGGAATAACCTGCCTTCTCAATCTGACATGGTGTAGGATCGAACGGAATACGGAATTGCTTCTCAGGATAGGTCCCCTTGACAGCAGCACCCCACTTCGCAAACGTGCCTTTCCATCCAGCCTCTTGATATGGGAAGCTCATGATAATAACACCACCAGACTCGACATCCTCGCAATGTGGGGTATAGGTATCCACACTCTGATCGGGAATCCACATCTGAGTCCTAACCTTCTCCAACAACGGGAATTGCTTTCGAGTGATAAACTCCCACTTGTGTGCCGCTTTCTCCTTGTCTGGTGTATTCTCAGCTACCGGAAAGGGGCTCTTGAGTTGAGCAAAGGTGAATTGACGGTCATATTCCATGCCGGTCGACACAATCGTGCCTCGATTCAACTCCACACCAGCACAGCTCTTGACGGGGTATATCCATAGACTCTTCAGGCGCCACCACTCTGCAGACGTTTCCTCTGTCGATGGAGGAAACCCTTCGGAAAACTTCCTGTCGAACTCGTTGAGTAGATTCGACTCGATGTTCATGCCCAGCTTCCTACATCCCTTCGGCTGCTCTGCTAGTAATCTGGCCTGTTCTCGTTCGTAGAAGACGAGAGCGATTATGGGAGGTATGCAGATGCCGATGATGGAAAGCACGTATGTTCTCGTGGAGATGACAGGGATTAGGTCGAGCAATTGGTCGTAGTATTGGTCGTAATAGTCTTCGAAGAGGTCTCGAGCTTGTTCAATAAGGGAATCCATGACGGGAGGTTCGAAGAAATAATGCACAAAGATGTGCGATCTATTTGCTAGAGGTGGAAGAAAATATCAGTTTTGGTCTCTCCTATCGTGGATCTTCAGGGTGAAGCTGAGGAAGAAGCAAAAGGGAAACAATTGAATCAAACTTACCAAGAAGTGTACATAAAGGGGGTGCAAGATGCAAAGGAGCGTAAGAAGAGGAAATAGCAGCGAGAGAAGGGGTAGGGAAGAGGATGATAGGACAAGGCTGGTTGTCTTCTTTCCTGAAAAAGGTGTACTGGTGGCTGTCGATTCGAAAGGCGTCTTTCCTCAAAGGAGACGTACCAGAGCGGGAGGGTCGCTTAGACGAGAAGGGCAGGCCGCGTTGCTGTTCAGAAGGCGAGAATGGTAGGCGAGATCCTGGAGCCTTGATGCGTGCGTGCGTCTCTGGGTGCTTGCTGGGTGCTTCTCGTCCTGCGCGCTGCCAAGGCTTATGAAAAAAGAAGAAAGCGTGTTCTCAATCCGATCTGGCCTCATAAAGAGTGAAGATGCTCGCGCTCGTGCTTGTGCTTGTGCTCGTGCTCGTGCTCGTGCTCATCCGCAGCAGATGCATGGGCCCAGTCGCGGAATAGGACCTTACGACTTGGAAGTAGCCTCTCAGAGCCACAACACTCGCGACCTCTCGAGCAAGAGCAGCGTGGATGCGTGCACGCCAAACTCAAACACTCGCATCATCAAGGAACCGGACAAGACTCCAGGGCAGGGCAGAGCAGGGTCGACGGTCCATCAGGGTCTCACTCACGCAACAAATCTGGTGCTGGAAGCTGGAGCTGGTGCTGGTGCCAGTCGGGGAGTGGAAAGAGGACCCTTCGTGCATGAAAGCTCCACCAGTCAGAACTCTCCCATCACCATCCAAGATTGCCAAACCGGGCAGACGTCCAGAACGCTGCATCGGGCTGGTCACTCAATTTGCAAAGACATTGTGGCGCAGTCACAACATGCAATCTCGTCTGCGCGGGGCATTCCGATCGCAAATTCCTCGGCCTGTTCTGCCAGTTGGAAAATCACGATGAAGTCAATGAAAGTACGATGATACAAAGACGCCCGTTGAAGGATCATCGATAATAAACTGCGACGCGGCGGATGTCAGAATCATCGATCCGCTCCCCACGTGAAGAACTATTTTGGATAGCCGCGCCGAACCTTACCCAAACCCGTTCACCAGATCGTTAAGTAGACGTAGGCCATCGAGTCCGTCTCCCCTATCGATATCTCCTACCGAATTGTACCGTGTCATACTGAATACTGTACAGCTACGTCGGTTCCCCTCCAAAAAAAAAGGTGGGAGCTGGATGTTTACAGGGGAAGAAGTTCTTCCAGGGAAGTTCCAGAACGGCCTGGTTCCTCGGAGATGACCTTATATCACTATTTCTCCGCAGCCATGGGCAGCTGGACCGAGGAAGAAGGCGCTATTCAACCACCGACAGCCTTTGACAGGACAAACTAAACCAGCCGTTTGGCTTGTGATGCTTGTGATGCAGACATTCTTCTGCAGGCCAAGCAATCGACAACAGCTTGAGATGGGGAATCCGATGGGGAAGCCGATGAGTTGAGGCCTCGTGGTCACTTTTTGATGCTGCTTGATTCCTTCGACATAGGGGCTAAGGGGGGCTGAAGCCGATGAGACATCATTCCCAGTTGGATGATATCTCTAGTCATCTTTTTGGAAAAGGGGAACCGAGAGGCACGTGTGTGAAAAATATGTGCTTCATCAATTGCAGGTGTCGGTAATCATACAGTCATTATTCTTCCCCACAAAGTCCTTCCATACCCAAACCTCCATATGATCACCATACCAGACTCCAACCCAATATGCATCGCAAACATCAATCGTCCATGATCCAGACCTTCCTAAAACCCAACCAGAACCTACTTAAAGTCGGCAGCTGTCAACGCTTGTACAACTGACGTGCCTTCTGTGAACCTCGTCTTGAAGATCCGGTTGGCATTCACAAACATTCCATCCTTCAAACTGACAACAATGAACTGACTGCCCTTGAATCTCGTCTTGATCAGTCTCCCAATGTTCTGCGTATGTGAGAGATCAAGAGCAGCGTCGACTTCGTCCAGAATATACATGGGCGCTGGCTTGAATTGAAGAAGAGCCATGATGAGAGACAGTGCGATCAGTGAGCGCTGACCACCCGAAAGTTCCGTCAGACTCTGTTTCCATACCTTGCCTGTTATCTTGTTAGTAAACAATGCCGAAGCCGATGAGATATGCCGCTTACCTAGACAAACTTTGACCTCCAAACCTTCGTTAATTGTCTTGCCCTCAGGGGGATCAAGCTTTGCGAAACTGCCAGGAAGCAATTCGGCAAATATCTGTCCAAAGTCTCCATTGACCTTTGTCCATGTCTCATGGAGAGCTTTCTTCTTGTACTCGTCCAAGGTAACAATCGTCTCCTCGATCTTCTTCTTGTCTCTGATGACTGTCCTCATCATGTTCTTCAAGGCGACTTCCTTCTTCTCAACACTGTCAATCATATTCATGACCTTAGGGTTGATCTTCTTCTTCATGCCCTGGAACCGCTCGGTGAGAGTCCTGAGTGATGATTTGCATTCGGCAATGTTTTGACCCTTGAAGTCATAAGGTGTTCCAGTCCGACCGAAGTTATCCTTCTCATCCTCTATCCACTCGTGCTCCTTTTCCATATGTGCCACAGTCTGAATAGCAGCCTGCTGCTCCTTGCCAAACTTCTCGAGTTGATGACCAAGCTTCTGCATTTCCAGGCCTTCTTCAGTGATCCGTGATGCCTTTGATCGAGATGCGTCTTCCAATGATTTGAGCTCATCGTCGAAACCAGTCAGCTTTGCACGTTCATCATCAAGATGTGCTTGAGCAACATCAAGAGTGTCTTGCATCTGCTTTTGCTCGGAAACCAAAGCCGCTATCTCTTCAGCCTGAGTCTTCAGTGTAAGCTCAACTTCTTGCAATTGTTCTTGAGCGGCTGCAAGATCACTACCGACTTGTTCCGAGTCCAGACGAGCACCTTGAAGCTCCTTTTGAAGAGCTTTGACTGATGCGGAGTCTTTGGTCAGTGCCTTCCTTAAAGCATCCAAAGACTTCTGCAGTTCGACCAGCTTGCCATCTTTGTTGTTGTCGAAGTCCTTCATATCTTTCTCGATACGCTTAATATCCTTGTTGGCCTCATCCTGTCGCTTCTTGGCTTCCGTGAGATCAGTCTTCAGTTGCACTATCGAAGCCTTCATGTTCTCGACTTCTTGGATGATTGATGATGAGGAGTTACCGCCAATTTGTTCTTCGGTAAGCTTGATTTCGTGGGATTTGAGATCGAGATCTTGCTTGATCCTCTTTGCTTGGTCGAGCTTTTTCTTCTCCCGGGCCATTGTAGCTTGAAGCTCAGCAAGAGTAGCTTCTTGGCTCTTCAACTCCTTGGTCAACTCATTCAACTTCTGCAATGTGACCAACACACCACTCGAATTAGGCGAGCTTCCACCAGACAGGGTTCCAGACGGGTCATATGAGTCGCCTTCCAGAGTAATGCTCTTCATTCGAACAGCAGGATCAAAAGTTACTCTCTTCGCAGTGGCTGCATCCGCACAGATCAGAGTATTGCCGAAAACGTAGTCCATCGCAGTAGACACTTCATCGTCATAGCCAATTAATGACAGTGCCAGGTCGACCTTCCCAGGAGCGATTTTCTGTGCTGCACCAATCTTCTCAGCTGACGCTCTGAAGGCAGCAATCTTATTGAGAGGAATGATAGTAACTCGCTTCCTGAGCTTGCCATTTTGAAGCAATTGTGTACCAGTGACCTCGGTGTCGACCACCACGTTGTACAATCGGCCACCAGCACAAATCTCGAGAGCTGTTCCAGCCTCGGTCCTGTCTTTGTCGAGAGTGAACAACTGAGCAACCAAACCCTTGACTTTCGATCGATCGAAGTTTGGTGTTGGATCAGCGTAGTTGAAGTCAATGTTCGCCACCTTCCGCTTCATCCCATCAGATTGCTCACGTAGCTTTCTGATGGTCTGCTGGAGTGTGCTTTCCTGCTTGTACATCTCATCTTCCTTTCCAGGCGCGAAACCAAGCTTGCCCAATTCTTTCTCGAGCTTCTGCGCATGTGAGCGAAGGCCCTCGAGCTCGTTGAGAAGGCCAGCATTCTGCTCTTTGGCTTTCTTTGCTCGAGGTTCCTCCTCCTTGATACGCTTCTCGAGATGAGTAATTTTCAGCTTGGCCTGCTCCTGCTCTGTCGACGCAGCACTGGCCCGATTTCTGGCATCTGAAAGTTGACCTTGGTAACCACTTTCCTGGCCCTCTTTCGAAGCGACTCCAGTCTGTAAGGTCTGGAGTAATTCTTCTTTCGTCTCAGCCTCCTCACTCTGCTTCTCAAGCTCTTCTTTTGCTTGATCATACTGCGCTTGAATCTTCTCGTAGATCTTGGTCTTCTGCTTCAGCAGAGTCTCCAATTCCTTGACGGACTTTTGGATCGTAGACTTTCGTTCCTTCTCCTCAGCCATACTCGATTTCTTCAAATCAATGACGGTCGACAAACGGACAATCTCATTGGAGTGCTTCTTGACTTCCTCCCCGAGGGCCTGTGCCTTGCCCCCCTTCTTGAGTTCCTTGTCTCTCTGTGCCTTAACCCTCCTGACGTCCTCAGCCAAGTTCTCGATCTCATTCTTCAACCTAACAGCATTGTCTTCCAGATCCTTTTGTCTTTGCTTCTTTGCTTCCAGATCTCCGGCAGATTGTTTGAGCTTCTCTTGATTCTTGACGTAATCATAAGCTACCACGACTCTGGTCAGTCGTTCGAGGTCGTTCTGAGTCTGTTGGAAATCCAAGAAGGCTCGTTTCTCCGTCCGTAGCTTTTCGAGCTTCGGCTCAATCTCCTCCTTGAGTAGTTCTGTGATCTCCTGAACTTTCATCTCTTTCTTGGCCATGGTCTTGAAAGCCTTGTCCCTTCTGTCCTCAAACATGCGTGTGCCGGCTGCTTCTTCAATCATAGCCAGAATCTCGACTGCCTTCATATTCAGCACTTTCGTGATCCGACCTTGCATGATCAGGAAATTGGGGTTGTTGATATTTAATCCGACGGACTGGAATAGGTTCTGCACCGTCTGCTGCTGGGCTCGGTGTCCATTGATGAGGTATTTACTGGTTCCTCCCAAGACAATCTGCCTTGTGACACTGATTTGTGCATATTCTTCGAAGCCGATAGGAGACTTCTTTTTGTCCCGATTATCGAACACGATGGTGACGCTCGCTTTTGTGACTCCAGCCTGTCCTCTCTTGTAGATCAAATCCTGCTGCCGTGTTAGCATATGGCGCTACAAGGACAATAGAGCATTGTTTACCTGTAAATTCTGTGCCCTGACGGTGGTCAACTGTGTGATACCCAGACAGAAACAGAGACTGTCTAATATATTGCTCTTGCCGGATCCATTAAGGCCCGTAATTGAGTTGAAAGAATCTGCGAAGGATCAGCACAGCACCTTTCGTTCCCAAAAGCCTCTTACCATCCCATCCTGATATCACAGTTCGTACGGCGTACGACTTGAAGCCCTGCTGCTATCAGCATATATTTAGATTTATTAGAGTCGTCGCATACATCAATAATAACCTCCACGATCCTCATTTTGTCGATTCCGCGACGTCGTCGCTGGCGGTGGTCAAATTTGTCGAATATTGTCGTTTATTTACTTCCGCTTCGGATCAAAACACTCCCAAAGTGCTTGGAAACGCGTCGCGCTTGTGCTTGGCGCGCTAGTCTTGTTTTGGCGCAGCCATAAGATCTTAGGAGCCGAGGCCCGAACGAGACCCCATATACCCCAGATCTCCAACAAGATGGATCTGATCGTCAAACTGCTTCACGATATTAAGTGATGGCCTCTCAGAAGACTAAAGTTTCAATGGCAGGAGTGGCTGAGGGAAAAGAGTTGGTTGCCGTACCTACAGGTGATGATGTTTCTGCTGAGGACAGGGTGAAGGCGCTCTTCCTTGGGACGATGGGTGCCGACGAATACCAAGTATGTATACCGATGTTTACTCGTATGCAAATGTTTTATTGCGTGTGGATCTTTTGCAAGCTGTTCACATTTGCTTTGAGGCTGTTTGTTAAGCACCTCTCCGAATCTTGTTCTGCTTATCCACCTGACTTCTTTATAATTCTCACTTCCAAGTGAGTTTTATGGAAGTGAGATCTTATAACGAAGTCAAAGCATTTTCCTTAGTCTTCTCAATTATCCCTAGTGATCTTTGGTCATCGATTAATGTTTCAAGAGCAAAGTTCGATTCTTTCTAGTTCTTGTCTTCATCAGCCAAATTCAATCAAGTCCCCAGGCCCTTTCAAGAAATATTACAATAATAGTCCGATTGTGCTTGTCATACACATTCCCTCTTTATGACCCACAACTCATCAAAGCCAGAGCATTCTTCTAATACCGAGAATAGGGTTGGGCAGCAAAAGTCATCCAAAACGACTTACACCTCGTCTCTGCCTCCGTAAACCCCGGCAAAACAATATTCAAATTCACCGTCAAGCAAGAACACTGCAACCGTCTCGGAAATCTACATGGCGGCTGTGCTTCTACTATCTTGTATGCACTACTTCTCTCCAACTCTATCTCAAGCTCGATACTGACATATCTCAGCGACATGGCAACAACATCAGCTCTTGCACCCATAGCCAAACCAGGCTTCTGGGCATACGCAGGCGTCTCAAGGACGTTAAATGTAACGTACCTTCGGCCTGTAGCTGAAGGCGAGACAGTCCTTGTTGAGAGTTGGGTTGTGCATGCGGGGAAGAGGTTATGTAGTTTGATGGGTGTGATGAAGAGGGAGAGGGATGGAGAAGTGTGTGTAACTTGTGAGCATGGGAAGGGTGAGTTATTATTTTCATCTTGTCAAGGAAGCAGAGGGCAAGATATAGAGACTAACGATGAGATAGTGAGTATTGATCCTATTGAATCGAAGTTATGATTGCACAAGAATACTTTGGGCTTGGAGATAGGAGACTAGAATCTAGAGATTCAGTGGATATCTAAATGATATTCGCAAGGAAACGATAGAAACAATAGAAGCATTTCTTGGATAAGCTGCCAAGATAGACACAGTCACGCGATAAGTGTCTGTATTGTACTGAACTTCTTCACTCCCCTATCCCATTCCCAAATCATGCCCTTACCTCTCACTCGCTGAGAAGACAGCCACAACTCCCTCCACTCATCATGCGGTACCACCCTTCAATCCTAAACCATTCATGCTTCCCTACTCACCATTCGCGTTCCTCCCCACTACACCCACATCACATCACATTGCAGAAAACCCTGGACCCCTAAAAAAACAATCCACAACTCCATCTACCCATCGCATTCGCATGAACCATCTACCCCACCCATCCTCGCTATTCCTCCTGTGAGAACTTTAACCCGCCTCCCCGATCGATCAAGAACCACGCAGCCTTCTACCGTTCCAGCAAGTTTGCGTAGCATTTCCGAGCAACGAATCACACACACTATGTTTCCATCTCCATTTACATCTCGACACACTCTATTCATGATTATGATCTCATACCATCTCACCAAGGATTTCACAAATTCACCATACCTTATTAGCTAGTACACCACCTCCCCGAGCTCCCTACGAAATTTCACGAGGTAGATACCTACAACTCACACATAACCATCTACCACCATTCATTCCATCAACCCACAGCAAGGTACGTATCTAAACCCCATTGAGTACGAACCAATCACAAGTCCTACATTTCCCTACCCGCCTCGCAAACCCTAAAATGACGATTTCACATGTTTATTCAACCCAAATCCAAATCCAAACCCAAACCCAGACCCGGACATTCACGCACTCCTTATCTCGCAACACATCATGAAAAACACATGTCACATGCATACAACATACGACATACATATGCACTCACCTCAATTCAACACCTAACACCAACCCAAACTCATCTCAACAAATCCCTAACTCACTCACAACAAAATCCCCTCGCAAAAAAATAACCTCCGTAATGACGCATACAAAACCTCATTCCATTCCATTCCGTTGGGATCTCACCTCTTAAGTCGCTCACCCAGTACTATCCTAAACAGTAAGAAAAGCATGTGAAAGCACGCCTCTACGATAGTAAGTACCCTACCCTTAGTGCAAGGTTTCCTGTGACAGCGGGAGAGCGGCCTCACTCGCATGTGGTTCGCTCGCAGGGTGCTGAGATTATACCGAGGATCGTAGAAATGGAAAGGTCAAGTAAGGTACAGTAATGTTACAGTAGAACGGAGAACGGAGAGGGGGAGAGATATGCTACTTACTGTACGTATGATGATATAAATTGCGAGGGTTGTACATACAATAACAAGACTCCTATAGTTCGTCGTACGGCATCTAGGATTCTGGGGCTTTGCGTCATAGCAATAGACGAAACAATGAAGTTATTCATCTGCTCTTGACATCTCAATATTACAGTACACAAGAAACAAAGGTAAAAAAAACAAAGTTTGGGTCAATGGTTTTTATCTATTTCACTGATCTGATACTCGCCCGTAGGCTGAATCTCACCCCATCGCAAACCCCCATCCGTCCATCCCCAAATTCTTACAACCCATAAGACACAACGAGTGCATGAACGTGCAATGTGCTATGCTTGCTTGCTAACCTTCCATTCACCCATCCTCCCATAACAGAGAGAAGAAAAAGAAAAGTAATTATCCACCAAAAAACGCCTCTGGTCTAATCAAATCCCACGCTCAGAAACATTCAGCAAATGCAATTTTCCCCCCTTGCTTGGCCAGGCCAGACATTTCTTGTCATCGACTCATTAAGACGTAGCAAGAACAAACTCACGCAGCATCAGCTGATGCGACGGGCTCTGCTATGCGTGTAACTTGACTTCCAGCTCGGATGATCTTCTTTCCAGCTGAGTCGGAAACGAAGGAGATGTCCTTGTTTTCCCGTTGTGCCCGCTTCCAGATCTCGACTTCGCAACCACCGCGGATGACACCAACTCGCATTGTGGAAAGCAAGTTGTGTGCGGCGTTGGAGTGGTTGTAGACACCACCGTTGAAGATGGCAGTGGCGTCTTTGCCAATACCGGAGGTGATCAAAGCCTTTCCACCTGGGTGGTCCTTGATGAAGTCGGTAACGTCGTGGACAACACCAGCGACAGCAACGAGAGCGCGGCCGTTCTTTGCTTCGGTTTGATACTCATCCCAGTCGATGATTGGAAGTTGTTCGAGAGGAATACCCCAGTCAAGAGTTTGCCTCTTCTGGTCGAGCTTCTTCTGGAGTTGTTGGAGACGGCCCTTCTCGATTTCGTTTTGCTTGAACTGCTTCAAGTCAAAGGCAAGACCCATTTGCTTCCAGAGCCAGATTGACCACTTGGTAGGGTCATACTGATGCCATTCGATAGCATTGCGGTAGTCCGAGGGAAACTCGTGGTGGAAGTTGTGGTAACCCTCACCAAGAGTGACAAGAGCAGTGATGACGTGATCACGAGGAGAGTTGCGGTCGTCGAATGGCTGGTCACCGAGCCAATGTGCCAAAGAGTTGACGCAGAAGGTGGCTTGTTGAACGAAGAAGATTCGGAGGATACCAGCGTAGATGAATCCACCCATCCAGTCTCCCCATCCAAGACCAGTGACGAGGCAGGGGAAGATCATACCCATAAATATGACAGTCTTGATGTAGTTGCGGTGTTGCCAGACAACGACTGGGTCATCGTTCAAGTCTGAGATATCGGTGCGGCCGATACGCTTTGGGTTTTGCTTCATGATCATCCATCCGATATGCGAGTAGAGGAGACCCTTGCGGACAGAGTATGGATCTTTGTCGGTGTCGGTATATCTGTGGTGTGCTCTGTGATCTCTTGACCACCATCGGATTGAACCTTCGACGGCTCCGCCTCCAACGGCTGCGAGGAAGATCTTCAGGGGTAATCTCGCGGAGTATGATGTATGTGCCCAAAGTCTGTGGTAACCTGTGATACATTGTTAGCGTGTGCTACAAACCACGTTTGTAGAGGCTCAACGTACCAGCTGTGATTCCCAACCCAGTCATGAAATAGTATGAAATTGCCCAGACAGCCGTCTTCAATTGCAGAGGTGTCCAGTATGCGGCCACAAGACCGTAGATTGGCAGACCCACGATGAGGGTGACGTTCAACCAATTTACGTGCTTGAACCAGTTGGCTTTTGTGATGGGCTCCTCGGTGATGTGAGGTTTCTTGGGGTCGTACTTCTTGTTGCGGTTTGGCTCTGATGGCTTTGCCATCGAGGTCGGCGGTTGTGCTGTTTGAGAAGCCATGGTGATGTGATGGCGAAGTGAATGAGTGTCGTGGAGAAGAAAGGAGTCAGGCGGCGGATGGAAATATAAAGCTCTCTGTGTTTCAAATGTACTAAGCCCTAGTAGTGCACCGGCAGCGTTTTTGCGAGTGAGGAGGGGCTTGTTGTTGAATCGGTGGGGGAGCTAGCGTTGGGGCCGAGTCGAGCCAGATTCACCGGGTTGCAAGTGGTCCTCTTTCCTTGTCTTGCCTTTCCTTTTGCACGCGCGCTCCTCCCTGCCACGGGTGGGACTGGAAGGGCCGACGAGATTGGTGGCGGAGAATCTGCGCGGCTGGACGGAGTGGTCCTCTCGAGGTCCTGCTGCAATTATCACGAGGAAATCTCTGGTCCTGGCTCGTCCCGAGGATGAAGTTGGCGTGATGCTCATCGTTCTTATCAAAAAAGACCCTGGATTTCCCAACAAGAAGCTTGGGCCAACCACATCGCGAAACCAGGAAATCACGTCTGCAGCGAACACCCATCAATCCGAAAACCTGTATTTTTAATTCGTGCAGCAAAACATACATAACATCACAATCACCTCATGCTTCGCGGAAGAGAGTCCAGTCCACCTGAAAGCTACAATCATATCTGCCCTACCGACGTTCTCCTATCGCAAGATGATAAAGTTTGTAGGGCGGGTACTAAAGCTAGGGTCCTCCAGGGTTTAGTTCCGCGGATATCATCACTTCCCCTTTCCAACATTCTTGCAGAATTCCACGCGAACCACTTACCTGGCATCCTCTCCTCTCCGTGTTTTCCTTATCAGCGTGTCAAGTACTGTACTTTTTATCGTTCTCCTTCTCCCCAGTAAGGTATCCCTCTGTTGTGCTTCACTGCTTGTTGTACTGCTGTCACCATGCCAGAAGCATCATGCAGGTCCGTCCGCACCGCCACACCAAAATATCCTCCAATCGTTCCCGCAGCATATCTGTCCCTCCGACTCTGGACTAGCGCCGCGAAAGTTGTTGGGACTCGGTTAGGGTTGGAATGTTCCAAAACTTCCAGGGACACGCGCTTTCCTCGCGCTACGCCACTGGCGCTACGCAATTTCTCCACACATGAAAAAAGAATCGGTCTGGGGTCGAAAATAGACCGAGGTTGATGTTTGCCACTTCGATGCGGCTCTGTTCACGAGCATGGCGGACGTCGACGGCGACGGAAAGCATAAGACGGATATGCAAACACGGCATATAGAGGAAGGCGTACCTGCGTTGCAGGGAAGCTTGCTCCAATAAGCTTTCTGCTGATCGGTATCACGACAGCGTGACAAACATTTGTCGCCGGCGAATTTTCTTCCGACCTCGTCCTGTGGACATCATCGTACAGATCACCTCGTCGGTATTTACTTTGCATAGATACTTTCTTCACATCGAACAACCTCGCAACACATGCTTCTGTTTCACTTGTCTTCTTCCTTTCAATTCACACTGTACTTGCACAGGGATCTGCCTTTAGGAGTTCTTTTAGGCTGACCTGCGATGGATAACCTTCTCTTATATTGCAGCTTAGAATTTAGCACACGTCATATCGCAATAGATTGCCAGTTTTGTCCATTCAAATGAATACTATTCCACCATATTCTATTGGTCAGGACGCTTCCACCCGTTCCTGCAGGTGCTTCCTCATTTTCGGCCCCTTTTGCTCGGGCTCGGAGGAGTTGAAATCACGTGAACGTATCACCTCCCACAGTTGATCTATTTCAGTGACAGTCACGGACGATGACGATAGATCAGCCTTACAGAATCCTCAGACTCCAGATCCTCACATTGTTCTCAGATTTGTATTCGAGCTTGGTATTTGGGAAACGTGGTCATCTGTGGCTGATCGAGGCTGAAGTTTGAAAGGTGCCGATTCTTTCGTGCGAAGCTAAAGTTTGAGCCTCATCGCCGAAGACCCTTTCTCGGCCGTGTTTGCGGAGATGTCTGCGACGTCATTCTCTCAAGGTCGTATATATGGAGAGTGGAAGCATGCACACAGGTTTGTTCAGCAGCTTCCACGAACATCATCAATCTAGCAGTACATCCTCAAGGGACAGAAACATTGGAAAGGAATTAGGAGATTGGATATCACGGCCTTCTGCTCTTTCTGAGTCCCTTTCACGGCTCCAGGCTCTAATCAACACTGCGCAAGTCTTCCAAAGTCAATGCCGAACGACTTTCGATATGACACCCGTGCGGTCTATCTTCAATTACCGACAGCCAGGAAGCATTCGGGTCTCAGACAGCCACAGTGAGTACTTCACCTCAATGCAAGCCGTGTTTCCTTACTTCTCAATCCCAAACCCACAAAGCATACTGGCAGGTCAGCGCAACATGACGACAACCTGGATCTCCGATACTGAAACATCTATCGACCATAGTGTTAAATATCATACACCTCGTCTCATGGAACAGCTCCTTGACTTTTGGATTTGAATCTGGTTTCCTATCACAATATTAAACTCGAATCTACGACAAGGATATGCTATAAGGACATCTCATCAGCCCATAATTCTAAGGACGAAGGCTTGATACTGGACAGCTGGAAATTACCAAGGCTTTTTTCACCTTGACATTTGCTTATAGCATTACAGTGATCCGGGCTGGGGGCAACAGATGGATCGCTGGACCTCTGGAACATCGGTAAGACTTGCTCAATTCTCCAGTAGCTGATATGGCCACAGACATCTCCCATTTCTTAGAGACCCAGGACTTGGACAACCAATCCTACCATAGGTCGTGGATCAGCCTTCATTTCCGGTAATACTCTCATTTCTCTGGGATCAGTGGTCCGGTATCTTTCTAGGACCATGCTTACCCCATCCCACTGAGTACAACCTTCCTTCAAGCGCTACTTCTCCAGGACTTGAGATCACTTAGTTCCACAATGACGGATCTCGCACCGAAATACCATCAAAGCCCATCGGAAGTAAGTGAGATAGTCAAATGTCGCTATTGTTAATAGCGGTGTAGATGATCAGACATCGAGGACTCACAGCTCTAGATTGCAGCATCGATACAGGACGTTTCCCGGGCCTTCTCAAACGAAGATTCTCGCTGCACAAATCGCAGCCGGCCACTAGACAGTCTTCTGGATTTTGGAGGATACACTGGACGCTCCAACCAAACATCGAATCCACCTGGAAGCTGTAAGCCCTCAATTCTTGGCTGGCTGATAGGAAAACAGATTATTCACGTCTACTCCGGCTTCCTCCATATCTCCATAGGCTTCCTCCGCTACTCGAGACTCCGATATCGGGACCATCTAACATCTGGCCCATACTATCACCACATCATCACCACAACATAGAGGCTGTCCGTTCTCCTTTTTTGCACAGGAACACATTCGAATCCAGTAGACTTGACACATCAGATTACATGGCCATAAGGATTTTGCTTCTATTCTCATACCATTCTGTCATCCGGCCAGTTTCTGTGGACTCGGCATCATAGTCAAACTCTACATCCACAAAACAACCCAGGATGGCCATTTGCCAGGACCTCTGCATACTTGAAACGCGGAACCTAACCTTGGCCATATTTGGACCATGATGACTGGACTTCTTAGTAATGGCTCTGCAACACCTTGGCTCGTTCTGGACTGGAACATATCCTTTGCTGGATCTTCTCTTACTCTTGTCTCCTGATAGGTTCTTTTTCTATTGCGTCTGCCCTCGATCTCTTCCTCTCAAAACGGACACGGGGATGGTCGCGAAGCTAACTTCCAAAGATGACCATGGTTCCACAGACGAGCATTTTGAACCAAATCTCGATACTCAGCAGTAAGTCAACCTCCATGCTACTTATCAGTACACAGCTCCACCACCTCACTTCTTCCAAGCCGGCCATCATGGTCGGCAACCCATTTTTCTCTTCCAGGTCAGTGTCTTGCACCAATAAGAAACTTGTCTGGTTCTTCTAGCTGACAGTATCATTATTCATCTATGTTATGTCACGAATATCAAGGATGGAGATAAGTAGATGAAAAAGATAGAGTCGGATGACAATCGAGTTAGAAGAGTGTCTCCCTCTTTCCCTTGTACTTCTATCTTTTAATCATTATCTATCTTCTCAAGATGATGAATGCCTTTCTTATGACTTAGATATCGCTTACAACAATCCAAAGACTGGTCAAATATTATCTCCCTATGTGTAATCCACACGTCGAAAATCCCAGCTCTCGATTCTCCGTCCCTTCTGCCTCACTCTTCAATCTTATTGTACCGTCTTCAAGAACTTCTACATGCTGCATCACTGCACCTCTTTCCATTACCTCACCGACAGTCTTCATTGTATGATTCAGTGCTTCCTTGATCACGGCTTGCATACCCCTTATAATGCAACTTCACCATATTGTCTGGTCCTTGTCTACCTATCGTACCTCGTTATAGCTCTCAAGTTCTACATTCACTTTTCCGCTTTTTATGAAATAGAAGCGATCCGTACAGCTCACTCGACTGATCAAGATTCAAGATCTATACTTTACGCTCATATCATATTCTTCGAGATTAGTTGCGCACAGCAGGATGTTTCTAAACCAAGTATCTCAAGAGCTTCGAATATGTAGAATTCCTCTTTCAATCTTTTTTTCACTCTAATTGCACTGCTTGATAGTATGTCACCAATGAAAGAATGCGTGGTTGTTGACTGAGAAACGTACACTTTTCCTGGTTCTATGATCCCATGATGACTTAAAGGATATTTCGCAGCAGAACATCACTTTATATGATCTTGTGCCTACCAAATCCTTGCCTCTCCTATTCTCACCTCATTTATTCTCACCTTTCCCACCCTGGCCGCCCCGAACATCGCCCATACAAACCATCACCTCATCTAACTATTACCCCTCACAATCTCACAACCTCACCTCTCCCATCCTCACCTCACCCACCATCACTCTCTTAAAAAATTTCTATGCATATCTAAATCGAGCATCAAACGCATCACACCTTACACCTTACACCTCAATCATCAACCAGACTATCACACAATCACAACATCACCAGCCCACCCAGCTCTCGAAAATCAAAATCATCACTTACGTACTGTACCGTACTACATTACACGTCAAACGAATGCGAGATGGATGTATAAAGAACCCTAGCTCCAAGTCTCCAAGCTCCACTCCAGTCTCCAGTCTCCAGTCTCCAGTCTCCAGTCTCCAGTCTCCAGTCTCCAGTCTCCAACCCCTCAAGTCTCCAAGCTCCTAGCAAAGTTCGCGTAACGGTGTATACCTAATATAGAGAGGTGAAAAGGAAAAGGTAAGACCCCGCTATGTCTTTCCCATATAGTTCTAGAGGAAAAGAAAGATAGCATGCTCTTATTTTCTAACTTTACATTATTGAACATTTCGGCTTGTTTGAGACTCATGTAGTAGTTCAGTTGACACAAGGAGAAAGGAGAAGGAAAGACCAGAGTAATAGTAGAGGCATACAATATATCATAGATAAGCTCTATACCCAAAGCTTGGATCCCCTCTCTTTGAATCTTACACCTCATGGAAATGTGGTAACACTATCGTGCTGAGATACGATGATTTGATGTGAGTTCTTCTATAGAGAATAGAAGCCTTGTCCGATACTCATTCACAATGCACTCCTGAGGTTTGCCTATATGGATACAGATGGGCATTTGAATTCGCGGCGTGAAGACAGTATGACTCTGATGTAATTGCATGTAGACATTAGTAGATAACTAATTACCCGTGTACTGAGATATCTACTAATCAATAATATCATCATAACATCTACCTGGAGCCTTCCCTTCGGAGATCCTGGGCTTGACGATGAGAGTGTATATGTAGTCAAACTAGATATTATTTCCCGCCTTGACTCTCTTGTGATGTCCGAGAACAGCATAATACCCAAGAGCAGCCTATAACTAAGCAAATGACTATTATCGACTTCAAACTAATGAAGAGAAATTCTGGACTGGACTTCGTATGGAGCAGAATAAAATCGAGTGTTTTGTAACTCTCCAAGAGTAGACTTGGGATAGTAAGATAATATGCAGTAGAATTTCGAAATCTGTTTCTGAAGCACATCTCTTCCTCAGCCAAAACCAGACAATGATGTGGATAGATTCTGTCAAATATAATGTTTCAGAGGAGAGAGCAGACGAACATGAAGCTGGTTTATATTGCAAATCTCATTCTCTTAGCACAAAGCGGATACTCGTAGAGCTTTGTAAATGTTTTCGAGCAATAGCGCTGAAGCATGTAACCTGACATGGAGAATGTTCAAAAGGAGGTATTCTGTTGGGAATCATATTAAGAGTCGATGGGAAGGAAGCTGCTGAAATACTTCAGGCAAGGAATACATGACTTAGAGAGATGTCCTGCGAAGTCGTGGTTCTAGAGGACTCTTTATTTTGGTTTCGTATAGAAAGATAGAATGAGAATAAGAAGTTCTCTACACAAGATGGCACCGAGAATATGAAAGGGATATTCTGAGCTTCGTCGTCTGGCATGAGATAGTATCACGCGAGTAAAGAGGGTTGGTGGTGATAGCTCTCAAGACTTTACGTTCAAGCCACACTTGATCCAACCCATAGATTACGAGCTTCAGAAACTAGAGGTTGTTGCTGAATCTCGACAGATGCGCTCTCGGACTATGAATGTGCTCTCGGCTGGAATTGCTTCAACATGACAGACCTCCAGATTTTATGAAATCGGGAAACCATATGAAACATTTTCTCTATCGAAACCTCATACCTGAGAGGTTTTGGTCCTAGAACCAGGTCCTGAGGTATTGAGTAAGATGAAAGTCTAGTGAAAGCCACAGACTTTTTGCTGCCTGAAATACAGGGAGTACCATCAGAATGTCTATAAAATAAATTTTGATTCCCAGACAAGTAAATACGCCAAGCTTATCTAATTCAGTACCAAACCAGGTCACTGAATAGATCGTAGATCGATCTTGGAGAGTTTGGGATCTCCAATATCCTGGCTGCCACGGGAGCTAAGGATGGGGGTTCTTGATTGTGTGCGGAAGATGTGAGAAAAGGATTGGTGATTAGTGATGCATGGGTGTGACGCATTGATGGGGCTGCAGGTACGAATGTGCTGATGATAGTGCTGATCAGGTATTTGTGATGCGGAATGTAAGGTGGTATCCTCCCGTCCTGCCAAGTTGGAGGAGAAAGTGTCGGCCATGCTTGGATGGAGATTGGTGACGTTGGTGTATAATCAAAGCAATAGCTAGACTTACAAAAAGCGCGTGCAAAGAGTACGCGGCAGAGGAGCAAGTGGACGCTGACCCAGACTTACAACACGAACACTTAAGGCGCGAGTGGTTCGCAGAGTATGGAAGTATAGATTTGACTTCATGTGTCGATCCGGCTCAAGAAAGTTTTCCATTGTGCCGGTACTGATTACTTTCTGGAAAAATACCGGTAGAGAATACAAGTATTCTTTCTGTAAAGTCTAATGTAGGGCGGCGAATAAAAGCACAGATCAAGAACTTAAACACGCGGAGAATTTGCAGGACTCTTCAGTATTAGGGCGCAGTCTCATAGTCCTCATAGCGTTTCTCGTGAGTACATGTCAATAAAGTCGGTCTAAGAAGATACGGTGTTTAAACCAAGGTCTGATCTTATTTGACGCTGTCACAGGCCATTGGATTTCTTAGCAAAAGTACGTACTTTCTGATGAATGAACGGAACGGGGCCAAAGTGATCTGCTATGACCTCCGCTAATGGGAATCTCTCAACTGCATATAACCCCAGGGATGATCTACAAAGCCGTCAAGGTATGCATGAACTTGGTCAAAGGATGGCATGTTCCCGAGAATGCAAGATGTAAGAGGGTCCTTGTTGCAGCAGCAGGTAGACCAGGAAGTATGACTCGGGTCTCCACCATGTAGACGGAACTTTCATGGAGTCACCAATGAACACTAGTTGATTGTGATTACAAAGTCCATTTATAAATGTGCGTGGTGATGGAACATCCCGAGACTTCAGGTACCATGATCGATGCAGAGAGCATTCTGATGAATGGGAACGTTCCGAGCATTTCCACGGAAAGTCAAATAACGCTATGATGGTCTTTCGCAAAGATGTCCAAACATCGGACGGTGAGAGCTCGACCTTTCCACACCATTGCAGGTAAGAAGAGACGAAAATGGAAAGGTTGAATGATCAGCATTCAGGCTGTTTGGCATACCGTGGAAAGAATTGTTTAAATTGCCGTGCTACCGAAGTTTCTGCTTCGATGGGAGTGTTTATGGCGACCAAATGTCATCTGCACGTTGCCAGCTGGTGTACCCAAGCTTCACGTTCGTCGTTCTAGTGCATATATGGCACCGCGAGCTCGGTAACCGGGCCCTCTCGTGCTCGTGAGTTTAACTGAATGTATGTATATTCGCGCAGATCGCATCAGCCACTGGCGACGTCGAAAGACCGCGTTTCAGCCGCATCCGTTTGAGGTTCAGCTGAAGAGGTTGGATGGCAAATTTCGAACGATGAGGGGAAGCCAGTGCCGGTTTGCACTGTGACCACTCCACGTGCTGTGCATACTGCAGGTGATAGAAGGCTGGGGTGGTGGTCTTCGCATCTCTACCCATGAATGGTTTGGTCTAGTATGTGTCAGCTCCCCAGACAGGTGTAAGGTGCGGAAGACAAGAAAGGCTTGAGATAGCGTCTTTCCACGCCGTGCTGGGCTGAACCCCAATATCTACAGGATGATTTCAAACCTCAACATTGGATGGGCGAAGCGAGCGATAGGAAGGATATTTCCTTGCGATCCGTTCTGATCCATGACTATGATTATGACTATGGTGTATGTATACATGAATCGCCTCGACAAAGGCTTTATGATTATCAGCGGGCAGCACGCTCATCCCAAACAGATTTGCAGAGCATGAGAGCGGGATGAACAGAGAAAATGGCGAACGATAGGTCCTGCGGCCATTATGCTGGGAAACGGGCAACGGTTGGTGGAAGGGAAATAGCCCCGGTGAACAAAAGAAAGAATGTATCGAGGCCAGCCCCAGACGCGCGGGATGTGAGCTAGAGAAGGTTTGAACTTTGCTGGCTGGGAAGAGCGGGAAGCGTCGAGCGTCCTATACCTGAACTCTTGGCACCCGATTAGACTTTAAACTTCAGAGCGGTACAGTAGCAGCACACGAGCCTTCGTCCGTTCTTACTTCTGAGGCTTGGCCTTCAGACTACTTTGAAGCGTGTCTCGGTCGATTCCTCCTCAGGCCTAGCTGTGCTCGTTGACGTCTGGAAAATGACGTTAGAAATGAGAATGGACGGGAGAAGGTCATAGTCGTCCGCGCCTCCTGGTTAGTTGTGTGGGACCTCATGAGGAATCACTACAGTACGTCGGGTGCTATGTCATTCTTCCCAAGCATCTGCAGCGCAAAGATCGGTCGATACGTGCACAGTATTGTGTCCCGCCATTCTGGCAATGGCCATCGAGACGGCCTCTACTATCGGCCCGTGGGTTCTCATGTCATCATGTGCATCAAGAGACGCCCAGGGGTGCTCTCTGTCCCTCCTTGCTGTTGCTTGCGTTTTGCTGCCGTGGCGGATCGCTGTGCCCCCTTTCTCATATCAGGTAATCCACCACGGGGATACTTCCATATCTGTCGACTGCTCCGGCCCCGATGGGAGATTCGTTTTGTTTCCTCACGAGGGCAAAGCGATCGTACGCCGTATGCCTATCCTTTCTTGCCCAAGCTCGATTCCTCCCCGGCATACATCTGCATATCTGAGGCTAAAAGACCACCTGGAGGCAACAATTTCTCCTGAGTGCTGCAGGACCGTCAGAGACGAGCACAGGCCAGTAGGGCTGGACGGGGCGGTTCGTGGATGAATCCTGCCAGCATCGATGCAGACTGCAGTTTCCGGGACCGAGTTCGACCTCGAGACTTTTCCAAACAAGCGCGCTGGGGTTGATGTGTTGGTCTCGATGGTCTTCCTGGTCTTCTGGACTCATCAGAGGATACGAGCCCGATGGATTTGGCTGTGTCAGTATCAGACCGTTCCGTATCCAGTTCTCATCCCACCATATCTCCAGCAGTTGCCATCTTGCCCGTCCCAGGAAGCCATGCGATGACTTTCTCTCAGATCATGGGCAGGCTCGGCCCCTCGGGCCCTGTTATCCCCAAGGATCGGAAACTCCACGAGCAGGGCTCGACAACCGGGAGCAGCCTATATTCCGCCTTCTAAGATTCAATGTGCGCCGGGAAAGCGTCTAACTGCTTGCGATCTGTCATCCCAGTTGATGCGGTCCCAGCTTCGACCCATTTGCTCGAGGTCCTGCATTGTTTGCTGATAGGAGCATGGCGCCGTAGTCTCGTAGAGCTAGAGCCTGCAGTCGGCGGAGATGCTGCCCTCCCCTCGGCGCAGTTTGTGGAAAGGCAGGTTGTGATGTCTGAGCGAGTGTGGTGCATGTGAGGCGTCCCAAGGCGCGGGGACTTGTCGTTTCGTCTCGTGGCATCTGAAGTGTAGGATGATCGAGGATGATGTTAGTCCTGGTAGTTCGAGCTGGCGGTCTCAACTCTGCACGGAAAGGGTGGACGTCTGCAGTGATCGCTGTGAGCACTGACGACTTGGCGAGCTCCTTGCCGCCATCTGCACTGACAGGCGTTGAATTCCTGGCGCCTTATGGTGCGGTATCCACTCGCGGTGCCTTTTGCATATGATCCTCGTCGACATCCTCCCATCTTCTGTCATGATTTTTCTCGCAAGAAGCAAGCAACATCCAATCCGTCGATCCGGCCCTGGCAATAAGTCCCGGCAGAGACTGCCAACTTCCCCCTCTGTCCAGCAAGAAGCCTCATCATCTACTTTCGGGTCCTTGTTACCATCGAGGATCTAATCTCCTTCTCTGTATATTGCTTCTGGCGCCACAGAAGCCAACAGTCTTTGGCAGGATTCTGGGTTACCATTGTTGGCGCATATTCTGGACGACCCGGAGCGTCCTCCTGTGTTGAGAATTTCCGAAATCAGCACAACTTGGTCATCTTGGGACCGCAATTCTAACAATTTTATGATTCGAAGACCTTGGCCTTCCAGCCTCAAGCTGCTGTGGATCGAGACCTGAGTAGTGGCTTGCCAGAATTGAGCCTATCAGTCTATCAGAAGCCCACTGTATCTGCACAACCTATATGCAATATCAATCCCCATCATCAGATCATTAGAACTACCAAAACGGATCTCAATCTGGAAGCAATCGACCGTGTTCCTTGCGAAATTCTCCGAGGACACCCTAGGACCACCTCCCTGCAAAACCGGAGCCGTTGAGGTTATCCACGAACGAGACCCAAAACAGGCCAGCAGGAGGCAGGAAACTACGGACAGAACATCTTTCCCAGAATCTTGAACGCCCTGGTGACTTCACTAAAGCATCAACACCCGAACGAGATTGCCGTACCAGAGTGTGAACTTTTAGCGTGGGTGAGGTGTACAGTCCGTTTTCCGGCCAAGTGACAACCTTCCAGTCAGTACCCAGAACGGAAGAACAGGGTACAGTGGTACAGGGTTTGTTGGCTGTTAGCTTGCATTGCCCGAAGCACTATTCCATCCTCTCTATCTCTTAGCCTCGTCTGCAGTTGCACTTCGAATCTCAGATTCAACGGCCCGGCAGCTGTCCGACATCTGGTGGGGCGTGGGTTACATGCTGGTGGAAAAGCCAATATCATTCTTTCCCAAAGATCATCCAGACCTCGATACAACTCTTTAGATCGTGGTCACAACGTTCGTTCCTTGACACAACGCTCTCTTTGGCCCATTGATGGGTCGCCATGACCAGTCACAACCACTCGATCTTGTCAGGAAGACCACAAACCGGCTCTGGTCAACCAGCTTTCGGCATTCCGGTTCAGTGGGACCCTTCTCAATCTCAATTACCAAGTTCTGCAAGCTCCTATGCAGACCTGGACTACCTATTTGGAGTACAGGATCCGACAATGATTGCACCTAAAGCCAATCGGAATCGCCGCAAGTCGAATCAAGGCCCTGATCATATCAAACACCGCCGTACCCGTTCTGGGTGCTATACTTGTCGAAGTAGAAGAGTCAAGGTGAGCTGTTCTTCTAGGCTTGACTTGATGAATATTGAACATAGCATACAGTGCGATGAAGCTCATCCTATTTGCGAAAGTAAGCAACCTCCTCGAAGTGCAACCTTGATGTTTCTCTAACCCTTCCAGGATGCAGAAAAGGTGGTCGCGAATGTGTCTATCCAGAAACATCAACTTCAAAGTCCTCAGGTAGCGCATCATCCAAGGGTCAGCATGCAAGTCCGGAAAGCCTTGGAACTTCGTCGGATGAAGGTGAGGAGGAAGTCGGTCAAGAGAAGTTGGAATCAATCCCCGATGAAGATGAAGATCAAGATCAAGAAATCGACGATGGACACGATTCGCAAGGAGGGTCGAAACATGGAAGTCAACGAAATACCACCATTCAATCAACAATTGGCCAGAAAAGCGCATCTCGACAGGACTCGGAGACCCCTTCTCTTGTGCAAGACAAAGGTGTCTCGCCCACACCTTCCACCGAAGGATCTGTTGGATATTCAGCACAAAGATCTATTGCAAACCAGCGACTCCCAAAGCCTAGCTCTGCTGCCCCAAGTCATGGCAATGTGAGAAGCGATTGGAGTCACCTCCCGACCGATCTTCAGTTTTATCTATCCTACTTTTACGAGAATGTCACTCATCTTCACTACTCTTTGAAGATTGATTCGGAGGACTTTTGGCGGACTAGGTTCCTGGATGCTGCATTGAGGAGTGAACCTCTTCTTTATTCTGTTGTTGGCTTCGCGGCATTCCAGCGAACACTTCACAACCCTGGCGGCAAGATTCAAGACTTTCTGGGTTATTACAACAAAGCGGTATCCTTACTGCTCAATGCTTTGAAGAAAGGTGAACGGCGTACTAGTGGCATGATACTGGCCATATTACAGTTGGCAACCATCGAGGTAAGACATTTGGCAGCCTAAACGGAAGAAGGTGGCTCATCGTCCACAGGAGTTCCTTGGAGACTGGGTCAATTTACTTGGGCATCAGAAAGCGGCATACGAAATCCTGACAGAGTTGTATACCCCACAAACCATAATGCAAGACGGCATGACACGACTAATCCTTGGTTGGTACATGAGGTTTGACGTATTTGCGGGATTGATGGCAGGTGCCGAGACGGTGTTATCCAGAGAGTGGTTCTCAAATGCCTACGACTTTTTCCAGCAGCAAGCTGTGAACGAACCTACCGAGTTGAATTGGAAGATTGAGCTAGTAGTTGCACAACATCGTCTTGTTGCGACGGACTTGGCCCTGCTATTCGCAAAGAGAGGGAGGGGCGAAATTACGCACGACCAATTCATCCAAGAGAATGAAATGATCGGCAGAAGAATTGCAGAATGGAAAAGCAAAATGGACCCCGCCTTGCAAGATAGTCGATACTTGGTGATGGACTTTCCTGAGGCCGGTCCTGCTAATGCGGATGATATTGTTGATCCGTATACACCCGGTATCATACATAATGGTCCTCTCTGGCCTATGAATATTGCCATCATCGACTGGTATTCCATTGATCTGATGCATAGGTATCAGACTGCCTTGACTCTGAACATGCAACCAAGTCCTGAGCTAGGGATGATAGCATATGCATCCTGTCAGCTCTTCGAAGCACTGGAATATTGGCCTCATAGTCCTCCTGGTACCGTCTTGGCAGCCCAAGCCAGCCTTGGAATCGCTTGTCTGTTCTTGCCTAGAGACAAAACACATAGCATGTGGGCACGTCGAAAGCTTGCAACAATAGAGTCACATGGGTAAACAGCAACGTGTAAAGACAGAGTTGTGTATAGCTAACTTCCATAGATACATATATCCATACACATTCCGAACAAAAATGGCCGACCTATTTGGAGACCGATCCTGCATGCATTGGTGGCTGCCCAATGATGAAGCATACCCACCGATTATTCGCTCAATCCGCAAATTTGTCGAGGAGCGCACGTCCCCTGCTCAGAATATGCCAGCCAAGGATCTCCAAGACATAAAAGCTATATTTGCTTCCTTGAATCTTGACGATGGAGAAGAAAGCATTCAGGGAGCACCGGGCAAACCAGCGATACCGAATGCTGCTGCTGTGCCTGGACAGAACCCTTATGTGAATCACGATCCGATGGAAGGGATGGGCGGAATGAACATGGGTGAAGGAGATAGTTTTGCTCTTGGCTTTGATATTGGACATGGATTCGATGATTATACATAAGGCTTTGAAGAGCAAGACACCATACCATCACCACAGCGCCGCGCCGCGCTATCCCCAAGTTACAAATTCGAGATACTGGAACATCTCCGCGAATACCTAAACGCACGGAACCACAACAGCACCAAAATGTATATACCACCGCTATATAGAAGGGCGGGCATTTGAAGATATCTTGACATACCTATACCTGTATTTGTACAATAGTAAAATACTACAGATATCGAGGGTTTCCCCTGTCCAAAGAACCTGGTTCGGTGAAACTTTAGCGTTGTCCCACATTGAGCGCATGAGCCAAGTCCTCCCTTGCCTTCCCAATGACATGTTCTTCCTTTTCTATTTGTACCTGCAGAAGGGGTCGCATACTCTCATCTATAAGCAATTATCCTGTCACCCTCAAACACTAACAATATTAAGCTTTCCTGTCTTTCAACAACCATGGTCTGTATGTTTAAATCATCAACGATTCCTCATGTTTCTTCTAGTTCGAAATCATTTGGTGATGTAGAGTAGAGTAGAGCGGAAAAGGCGAAATATGTTAAATTGCCACATGTTGCGAGTGTGCTGGACCGAGGGAAGAGAAGAGATGGGAAGAAAATATTGTACTGCTATTACACAGTAGTGATAATTCGATAGGGCATATATCCTAAAGCTTCAATAAAGCCACGAGAATCATCGCGATCCAAGACTCGAGAAATTGAGACGTGGTTGAAGTGGTTACTGCTCTGATACGAGGTCGGTTGGCCAATGGTGGTTTTGCTTTCTCTTGCGTAGAAGTATCAGAAATTGTTCTACCTGCTAGTTGTGATTGTGTTTCGGTGGCAATAGATTCAGCAACCCTCGAACGAGATTGGGCCCATGTTTGTGTGTGGGGACTTTGACTGGATTCTTTTTGATTGGACCCCAGGTTTAATGAGCGCGTATGATGGAGGGAGATATTGCCATGTTTGTATTGTAAACGGTGACCACGGTAGATTGTCTCTTTTATAGGAAGATGTGGTATTGTGTGTGTAGAATGAGAGGATAGGTCTGTTTTGCTTTCTTCAAGCTTGGAAGGACAAGGGCACCACTTCCTAGCACGTAGCTCAACAAGCTTACTACTGAATACCAAGAAGCGGATTTGATCAGAGTGGAATAGGTAGTCCTTCAAGACCAGGGAGCAAATCCACGTGCAAACGGTGGTTGCTGTGCAAGGACTAACCTTTGCTTGGGTGTGGCGGTGCATAGTGAGGCTTGCTGCTGTCCAGAATGGCTCTGATTGGATGGATAAGACGCTAGCAGGTTGACTTGCAGCAGCAGCTTGAACCTCAATTCAACCTCCAACGATCACGACGCAACAGTTCTACTGAAGGAACACCTTCGCAGATCAGCACAGGGCCCGTAATCTGTCGCGAAACCTCGAAATACCTCTGCCTTGTAATAGGAAACAAACACTACAATGAATCGGCCAGGTATGCGCTTGAATGCTTCTTCTTCCCCACAAACAGCCCCGCTACAAATCGGCCTGGTGAACTCAACTGCTTGATTTGCTGTTGAGGTTGTCGCATAATGTACTCCATGGTCCTTAGATATCGACACGATGGTTACTGCATCTGCCATGACCAGCTCGGCCACTTCTATCCAAAGTCGGAGGATGAACCAGAGAAGACAGACACCATAGCCTGCTCCCATAGGCACGCGACCTTGCTTGTTGGAAGACTCCCTATGGAGCTATTGGAAGACAGATGCATGGAAAGTCGTTCGCCCGGAACGCTGCTTGCTGGACCACCACGAAAGTGCTGAATTCTCGGCGGCGTCTTATCTCTGCTCTGCCCTACTCTTCTGCCTCATACGTTGTACTTTGCGTTTGACCAGTACTTGCCACTTGACTGAAGACCCAAGCTGACTCTTTTGCTCAAGCTGTTGGACCACAGTCCCTCCGCTCCCTCCCCAATGGCTTTCCTGGCCAGCAACAGATCCCCCAGAACAGGAGCGTCTCGAATCGAATACCGCCTTCTGGGAAGATGGGTACGGGTGCCTTCTGATGAGACAATGGGCCTCTATATCAAGAAAAACATATGCTGACCTTCTCTGTGTGGTCTCAGCAAGCAATGGTGCAACATGGGCGTTCGGCGGAGCAGTACCAATGGGCACCGCAGGTCTTCCTAATCCTCGCCCGAATGGACCAATGACGAGCTTTGCACAAACGATAGGCGGTGCCTCGCAGCCTGCAGCATCAATAGATCTTTCGTGAGTTATCTTCTTACAGATTTGTCGAATTCGACAGAACGCTGCCATGGTGCTCCCACCTTGGGATGGCCTCAATGCCTCGAGACAGGCGCTGACTATGCCATACAGAGACTTCCCTTCTCTATCGAACAATCCGAACAACCAGCAACAACCAAATCCATCCGCTTGGACGTCCTCGAATACTCGAAACATGGGGCAGGTGGGAAATATGCGGTTGCAGCAACCTCTCCAGGCGCAGCAGCAGCAATTAAATGCTCAACAACAACAGCAACAGCAGCAGCAAGACGAACTGTTTGCTTCCTCGTCACAGATGCCTAGCACACAACAAGGTGGGTTTCGTTTCGGTAGCCAAAATGCTGTTGGCCAGTCCTCGCAGCCTAACAGCGTTGATGACTTCCCTCCTCTCAGCCGTAATGTTAATGGAGATATTGGTCAAGACCGAGCTTCAAGCCTCATGCAAAATGTTGGATTTACCTCTCAAACAAACGGACTGGGTTTCAGTTCTGGAAATCCTCCACAGCAAAATCGTAATGGTCTCCTGAACGCTGTGGCTTTAGGTAGCAGTCGAGCTCCAGGAAATCGGATTGCATCTCCAGGAAGCCTGTCAGGTTTGTAAAAAGACTCCTTTTTTGTGACCTTTGCTAATCATCTAGCCGTCTCGAACTCGAGGTCGCCTGTAGATGGAAGAACGGAAAACGCGGAGAATGACCCCATTGTAAGTGAATCGCTCGTCAACAAAGGTTACACTGTGTTTTGGGCTAATAGTTTTTCCAGGGCTTCCTCCCCAATCAGTTTGGTAATTCTATGGCGCAACCTCAGTCAGAAGGAAACACAGCACAATCAATCATGGCAAGGCCAGACGCCCCTTCGCAACAGGCGGAGCATTCGGCGCAACGGCCACAACCAGCGAATCCAAGTGTCAACTCTCCTCAAGCCAACTCTGATGATTCTGGACCGCAGATCGAAGATCCACTGGCTGGCATGTCTGATATCGACAAGTGGGGTCTAAAGGGTTTCTCTGTCCTAATGAGAAACTACCCTGATTACTCTGCCCTCATCAATGGCGCTGATTTGTCGTCTCTTGGCTTTGACTTGAATTCTGCCGAGTAAGCTGTCTGGTCATTGCAAGCTCCGACCTATATGCTAATAACTCTTCAGTCCGATCTCAGACCAAGTCTATTCTCTCTTTGATAATGAACCTCCTCGTCCTGCCGTCCCTCGTTATACATTGCCCGAGTGCTACACCGTTGGCAATGTTGCGACTCTGGAGAGCAAGATGCCTAACCTCAATGACGAGGCCCTGATCTTCATGTTCTACAGCAATCCTGGAGACTTGCAGCAAGTTATGGCCGCTCAAGAACTGTACGTGCCGGTCGGCTATCCATCACATCACATGCTGACTCAGGAAATTTGCAGTCACAGCCGCAACTGGCGCTATCACAAGAAGCTTCAGCTGTGGTTGACCAAAGACGAACTGATGGTTCCTCAACCCCTGGGAAACAATACCGAACGGGGCTACTATATCTTCTTCGATATCAAGCAATGGGTTCGAGAACGTGTAAGTGATCCTGTGCAGTTCCATGTTGACCAAGTATTGATTGTCGACAGCGGGAGTTCACTCTCATCTACGATGATCTGGAAAATATAAACAGTTCGGTGCCTCGGATATAATTGGATCTTGGGACTGTTTGCAGTTGTGGTGGTACTTGATTTTCATCTAACCTCGCGAAATTAGTGGCGGCAGCACATATCTCGCTGGTTGGCAGGTCTTTCTTCATGATCGATAATGGGAATTATGGCGCCAAAACATAACTGCATACAATCAAGGGATGGCGTTATCGTGATTGCAACGGCGTCCATGGATCAGGAGGCCTGATCAGGTTCTTGCTCAATAATTTGCTGGCGTTGCTGCACCCGAACAGCTGTGGCATTTAGAATTTATCAGGATCTCCGTGATCATGAATGAATTCTTCAAACCAAAAGTACCTGCTGCTATTCGTATACTGTGGTGAAACTGTTGCCTTAACCTCATCAAGGTCGAGGTGAGTTGTTGATAAACGACACGTGACCCTGAATCCACGCGATTCCAGTCACCTCACCGGCGGTTCCATCATAGTTGCTCGACTCCTAATACCTGTCCATGCCATATTCCAAGTCATCCTACCTGCTGGTTGCTCGTTCGATCCATCGTCACAAGCTTAACATTTTCTGACTGCAAGCACGACCGCGCCCGCAAACTTCATTAAACCCTATCCCACCCCCAACATAAATCCGCACTCACACCACCCTGCGGAGACGAGATACTAGACTGCAGAACATGGAGGAACAAACCATAAATGTCCCGCAGCTGATCATCCTGCTTCTCATCGGCGGTCTCGCGATACGATATTTCTTCTTCTCATCGAGCCCAACATCGTCGCAAACCAGAAGCGCTACATCCGCGAACAACATACGAGCAAGGGAGGCAGATGTGGAGAGGGTACAGCAGATGTTTCCGCAGGTGTCGCGGCGGAATATAATGTGGGATTTGCAGCGGAATGGGGGGAACGTGGCGGCTACTACGGAGAGGATATTGAGCGGAAGAGGATTAGAAGTGGTGCGTGCAATCGTCCTTTGCTTCCTTGTTTTTTACGAACATGGAGAAGATACACCTCAAGATTTGAGCTTAATTGCATTTATCTCTCATGATTTTCGGACTATGCTGACATTGGAACCTGTAGCCTCCACAATCCTTCCAACCTCCGTTACCAGTCGCGGCATCATCCTCTTCAGCGTCTACGACATCAACACCAGCCCAAGCTAAACCATCACAGCCAGATCTGATTACACGTTACAACCTGAAAGCCAAGTTGGCAGAGGAAGCGAGTAGGAGTTCTGAAAGCGTCGAGGAGGAGCCGGGGAAGCAGAAGCAGGGTCAAGCGTGGAGTCAGAATAAGGGCGAACGGCAGGCACTACTACAGAAGAGGAGGGAAGAAATGATTCTGGCTGCGAGGAGGAAAATGGAAGCCAAGGTTGCGAGCGAGGCAGGGCAGAAGACTCAGGGGACATGATTATCAATAACGAGACGTCTACGATTGACGGTAGTGGAGAAGTGCTCTGAGCGGAATCTCGACAATGAAGATAGCGATGTATTATTCCTTGTATACCTTGTGTACCTACAACGAACACTATAATTCGAGCCTTTTTATAGAGGTGTGGGAGTCTGCGGGTATATATGGGAAGTTGTCTGGACGTCCTGGGAGAATGCGATGTTGGGAATGGTGCAATTGGTGCATTCTTATGAATATCCTCTTCGATATCCGACCTAATTGTTTTGCCTCAAACCTCGCCGGCTCAAACCAGAAACCCAAATGTGTTTCCTCGGGTTGTCCTTTGCTATCTTTGGCGTAGTCTGCCAAGTGGTATTGGGCCAGAAGGAGTGTTATTCGGGGTGCTCGGAATAGTAGTGTTTGCTCGTATTGGAAGGAGGATTTGGAATTACTTGATTTTGGCCCAAAGCTCTGTCTGTCTGTTCAACATTCTTTACGTCAGCTCTTGTTAACCATCTTCGTCAATTTTCCCCCCTGGCTCGAGATTTGGCCCTACGGAATATGATGAAACCATTGAGAACTGTTATGAGCTGGTTTTGGTGTTTTAACAGCCTCCTTACCCACGGACTGTTGCTTTGATGCTGTAATGAAGCCAATTGAGAGTGTTAGGCGCTGGTTTGGGTGTCCGATATCCTGGAGTGGCAAGGCGATTTGATAAAGTGAAGGGCCACGCTGTTCATGGGTTGGTCTTGGAAGGACGCCGATTGTATCTCCAACTTTCAGCTTCGGACACTATTGAACCGATGTGAAGATTAGTATGCAACAGCTGCTAGAGTGCTACTCGGTCTCACGCCCTGGTGCAAGGTTCGAGACAGAATTGGAAGGGAGATCGAACGCCCGTCGAGAGCCTTATAACACGATTCTTGAAGTATTTAGGAAGAGTATCTTCCTTAATGATCCTCGACTTCTTGTTCCCTCTTGTTGCCGAGTCGTTTTGCTGACCAATCCTTGGTTCTTCTCCGCAATTTCAGCCGCAACTTCGCCAACAAATCACACGACATCCCAAAACGCCCCCAATACTCACCTGCATGACACCCACCAATATTGCTCAAATGCGGGCACAAGACCGCCCTGGTGGGCGTTCTACCACCCGATTTCCTACTGCCCTTCGATGTGCTTAAGTGCGGGCTCCGCCCTCAAAAGAACTCAGAATCTGCCCTTCGCCTTACACTCCTGCTTGGGCTATGTTCGAAGAGTCTTTCCTATCAATTGGCTTGGTTGTAAGGCAGCCAGACTAACCCGAATTGCCCACCGCAGAGCCTGGTAAGCTGCCTGGCCAGCCTTTCCTTTCTAGCTCACAGTATGCATCCGGAGCCATGCATAGAGCTTCACCTCCTGCTCCTGCTGCGGCGCAGCATTGTCGACTTCATCGGTTTGTGTAAGTTATCGCTGTTCATGGATCGTGGGACCTGTTGTCGTAATACACAGTGCTAATATGTTACAGCTATTTGTCCTCGGCTTCCAAGTCTAGGTCAAGCCACCGGTATTGCTATTATTCGAAGTCAGACACATATGCGATCAAGGCTCAGTTTATTTTCTTAACTTAAATTTCAGTTCTATGCCAAGATCACAGCGTTGTGTCGTTGGTGTCATCTCACACTTCATACTGCCTTGATCATACTCCGGGTCTTGTGGGATACCTCTCATCCAGTGCTTTTCTATCGCCGAGAAAGGGCATTTGCTGCACCTGTCCCGCTACTGTCGGCCTACCCCTAGAAGCTGCGCTCTGAGCCCAATTCATCGGTATGATACCTAAGATCAATGGATCAGAGAGTTCTCACACGTTCAGAACAGAAACCCAGAAGTCATAGGGTTTGATCAGACTGTTTTGATTAGCTTATCAAGATGAATACTGCATATGAGACAGTCTTTTGCCACTCACTGTCTCGAGTACCTGTCAGCATTCGCTTCGACTGCCCTTATAGCAATATCGAGCTTGCTTCGTCCAATAACCTGTCGAATTAAGGGCCTTCACCCTTCGGCTGGTCCCATATAACCCTAGTGAATAGACTTAAGTGGACAGGAAGCTCCTAGAGATTCAACGAACAAAACCGCCTCGGATCGCTGTGGCCGCTGCTGCCCGACGACACCACCAAATACTGCCCTCATATTCCTCGACTTTCACAAAATCAAAGAGCGGGTTCTAGATGCCGAAGCAATCATATTTCATACCGACTCCTGGTCAACATCTGATCTGACTGACAGCGTGTTGGCCAGTGTCGCGGAGGTATGAACGCCAGCATCTCGGATTGAGAGGATATGAATGTATCACCGCCCTTTCATATTCTACTCCACGCTAGAGGCACGAGCTTTACCCCACCCCCACGACGCCAGCAGCGACGGTACAGCATACAAAACCAGCTCTCGAGCACCTCTCACGGCTAGCATCAACTTTAGATCATCATACTCTCCATCGACTTCATCATAGTGTGACGACGCTTGCAAAATGACGCATTCAACTAACAGAGAGGATTCATCGGTCGTATACTTCTATTACGACTCATGCGTTACCACTTCGCCTTACGCCAACATCCCTTACACCTCACCTTACGGACATACCTCAGAATATGATTTCGAGAACGACTCTACTGTCCAAAATTCGGCGTGGAGCTGCAAAGGCCTCAAGACTTGTAACACATGTTCTAATTATGATGGATCTTGTGCTTGCGGAACCAACAACGAGCGTCACAAACAGGCTACTGCTGGTGATTCATGGCCAGACGGGGATGAGACGGGGATGGGGATCGTGGGAAGAGAATATAGGACCGATGGAATCGACCGGGAGGAGACAGATTATGCCATGACTGGCATGGGAGAGCAGCAGAACGTCACCAGTACGGTAGAGGAGGCTGATGATCAGAGGTTCAGGAGACCGCCAGATGATGGAATGATGGAAATGGAACCTTATCCGACGATGTCGCCTGAAGCCAACGCAAGTGTTTCTTGGCCTGAAGAGCATTCTGAGGCGAGCGGCGACAACCAAGCTTGGTATTCAGGCGGCCCAAGTCAAGGCATCAACGAGAACATCGGAGAGCAGGCAAGCTTGAACCCAGCAGACCTGGAAGAGAATTATCGTCCAACGCAATGTTACCTCGATGATTGTCGAAAAGGATACATCTTTTCTTCGTTCCAAAGGTATCGCTCTCACTTGAAAAACGTTCACCAAAAGGATATATTCTGTGGATATGCAGGTTGTCCCCATACTAAGCCATTCAACAGCAACAATGATCGGTCTCGACACTACGATGCCAAGCATAATCCAGACAAGATTAAACCATTCAAATGCGAGAGAAGTGGGTGTGGTGCGAGAGTTAAGGCATGGTCACGCAAAGACAAGCTTCGTGATCACAACAAGAAGTACCACATGAATGATGTGTGCCAGATTTGTTCATACTGGTTCGATAATTGGCAAGAGATCGTGGAGCATACCAACCTTGCACATGCTAGCGACGAGCATACGAACATTGAGGATACTGACCTTGGCCGTGTTCATGATGAAGCACCTTATGGATGGATAAGATAAGAGGGAGCGAACACGATACAAACTCAAAACATACCGTCACAACATACGTCCAAGGACTCCCTATATTTCAAGTCTCAGTATTCTCGACGCGTGGCATAATTTGATTGTTTTATTATTGGAAGAATGAAATAGGTTGAGTATATCCACGCTCTTCATTGAAGCGATAATCAGTGAGTCGATAATCCAGCTCTGTAGATCAAATCTTTGCTAAAACCATACAGGAGATCCAGGAGGCACGATTGATACCGAAGGCTAAAAATCTATTTCAGCTACACTCTACACACAGACAACCGCGAAGTAGGGTGCTCAATCTCGAAGGACAAACCTGCCACAGATTCTAGCTACATGTTGACTTAGGGGAAAATTCTTCTCCATCAATCTCGTTGTCTGAGAACTGGGCATGGCGATACAACTGCTCATGATTATGACAGCATGAAGCTGAAGCTTGGCGGACCTTCCAGCTCGACTGTGATGACTGAGTTGGGGGAGAGGGTGGCTTGAAATTGAAGATATACTTCGTTTCTTTGGAGTCAGGCTTTGGGATATCGTTTTGTTTTTCCAAGGTGTTTCTCTTATAATCTCAATTGGTTGGAGTTCAAGTGGGACAGTTCATGTTTGGGATCCGCATGATAGATTTGATGACGACTACATAAATCACGGCATCTATTCCACGCAAGCTTTGACCAGTATTTTCAATCCATCAAAATTATTAACCCAACACTAAATGATCATTGAAGCCCGATCTCTCTCCACCAGGGCGGTCAGCGTTGTACCTCCTCAATTGTCTTTGCCCGACTTATGTGTGTACATGCATAGCAGGGGACTTCTCCTCACAGCCTGATGAATGAGACATAGGAAGGAAGCATAAAGGGCGCCTCTTCTCCCATGGACTTTCTCAACCATTCTCAGCCAAAAAGCTCACCGACAACCCCCTGTCCCCCGAGTTCTGAGTCTGCCTCGCCTCTCTCGGTTCAGCCAAGTTCACCGAGATGACGGGTCCTGACTGGTCCATGTCCCAGCCTAGCCTTGGGCATCACAATATCCATATAAACCTGCAGAGTCCCTTCTGCATGGCGCTCGATTCGGACACCTGGATGAGCCCGGAATACGACGCTCTGATCAGGTATGGACTCTCCTCGCATCAAAGTCAGAATGCCCAAATGCCCTTTCTGCAAAGTTCAGGGCGCTCTCAACAAGCGAACCAATCACACCGTTCTAATCAACCGCAGTTCGCCTTCCTTTTCTCCCGAGCTGGATTCGTGGAACTTGGAAAACCACCTTTCGAATTACCTGACCGAGAGCCCAGCCTGCAGTCGGTCGGAGACTATTGACGAGAATGCGACCTCAAGATCTCTGAGTCTGAGCTCTCACGGTAGCCGGGCGAGTCCAACTCATCATGCAGTACAGCCACCTTTGAGATGCAGCTACCACGGATGCACAGCCGAAACCTTCCCAGCCTTGTGTGATTTGAAATCGCACCTGAGAGATCACTCCCTGGAAGTCTTACATCTTTGGGAGAAGGCCGAGCCACCATCCAAATGTCTCTGGTCAGGAAATTGCAAGTCAAAGGCTGTGTTCAAGAGCCGTCGGATCCTTCAAACCCACTTGGAAAATGTACACATTGCCCCATTGCTCTGTACTGTGACCGGATGCTCGTACCAGAAGCCATTCAGGAGTAATTACGATCTCAAACGGCATGTATTGACTGCGCACTCGGCTGAGGACAGCTCACAGATCTTGAGATGCCCGTATCCCAAGTGTGATAAGGGTCCTAAAACATTCGTTAGGAAGGACAAATGGTTGAACCATATACGAAACTTCCATGGGGGTATTGACTGCCCTCTCAATCACTGCAAGGCTGAGGTTAAAGACGGGGTTCTTCCACGGGATGAGCTGGTGAAGCATATCCAAGCTGCGCATGGAAGTAAGCTTGAAACCTCGACGATCGGTCATTGTGCTGAATCATGAAAGAGTTCGAATGTGCGATCGGCTCTTGCGGCTCACAAGCTGCATCTCGGTTCCTTGAATCAGAGCTTCTCAAGCATTTAGAGGTAAGTGGATCGATGTTGATTTTGATCTGCTTTTACTTCCGAAGTATTTTCAGTTTAGATGTTGTACTAATATCTTTGTCTCCGAAGCTCCACCATGGACTTCCAATCGGAGGTCTCAACGCTGCGAGGATTGCCGCCAAATGCTCAAGTTACCGCACTGTCAGAGACCGAGACATCCCAGGAACATATCTGGACTGCGATGATTGCAATACGTTGAAACAACAGAACGAGATATGTATCTCCGAGTTTCCAAAACATACGTCAGGCTCTTCAATAGGAGGAGCTTCTTGGAGTATCATTGAGTGACGGTAGACGCACACCTGATACTTGGAGCGGTTAAACGAATTTCTCACTGATAGATTTCCTTTCTATTCGCACTGGGATGGTATTTGCATGGTTCCACATGTCTCACATTCATGATAAGGGAAGGATGTCGTGTAGGCGGAATTCTCATTGGTCCAGTTTCCTTCATACTTAAAGAAACAAACGCTCTTTTCCACGCAGAGGGAGGAGGGTATCATGTATTTCAGTATTAATTTCTACTCGACACTATGTCTTCGGTTACAGGAAGCACCTCCATAGGCTGGGATTCGAGGTAGGCCTGACTATTCCCCTTATTTTCATCACGTCTGCTGTTGAGAATCTGATACACACTTTGGAACATGTTTCATACCCATTATGTTCTTGAAACGAGGAAGATTCGAAAGATCTATATCATAATCAGAATCTCAACTGTGAGATGACGGTTCCTCAAAAATCACCCACGGATTGTGCCCCCTGTTTAAGCGAGTCTAGGCGAGACGTCCTCAAAATCTATTTAGATCTCCATAGATCACAAAGCCTTTTCCTTACGCTGCCCAATTGCTTCATTGCACTCCTGCTCTATAACTCGTCTTGAGCGGTAGAAATGTTTTATCTGTCAAGATTTCGCGGCATTAGGAAGACTTGGCCAGGTTGTGGGACACGTGCAACCAGACTCTCTATCTTGACATCCTTTCATATTGATTGATCTTCACCCCTAAAATACCGCAATCATTCCATACTTCCAAATGATAAAACTTCATAAGATGAAGGTCGTCATTTTATTACGGCCTTTAACACTGCATCTGTACTGGGAAATGGCAGCGACCGAGCTACCCATGATGTGAAATCTGAGAACCTGAGTCAGAAATTGATGCACTTGAACCCCAATCAAATTGATCGGCGAATGTTTTTTGTCCTCAGCCAGGTTTGTTCTTTCGCTATATTCACTCTAACCACGATATCCTCATTCCAAGCGATGCCATAACCGAGATGTCTCTTGAGACAAAAGTTATCACTCAGTTAATTACTCTCACCTGAACTCCAAACCCTTCCTACAAAAAACACATATATCCACATATTGATTCCGAGTATATATCTTCCTCCAGAACTTTCAAGCACCATTCCATAAGACTTGAAAGTGAAAGTGAACATAGACAATAAGCTCACCATTCTCCTGTCATCAAACACATCAACCAAGTCCACCAATCTCTCACGCACCGCCATAATTACTTAGCCCTCCAACAAATCCCGAGAACTCGTAACAACACACAACCGTACAACATCCAATTTCATGCCACAATCTACCCTAAACTCACCAAGTTATGCTCTCAATATCCAGTGTCAAAGCTTCGTTGTATCACCAGGCATATCTAGCTTTATGATTCCTCTCCAAAATCAGTCTGCACAGAGGTCCACAGAATCTCAAATCATATCTCACGTCCATAGTTTCCATCACCACGGTGCACTTCATATGCCCCAAAACCGAGAAGATATAGATTGTAGCTGACAATTTCCGACTTTGGGCAGACATTCATAATTCGACATTGAAATTCGGACATGAGAGGTGAATGAATGCGTGTATTAGAGTAGGCTTTCACTCGATGTCAATCTCTTACGGCGTGGTGGACATTGGAAAAGAAGGGCGAACTGTAAGTAAATCTATTGTTTAATTCAAAAGTCGCTTCCCGGTGACCAAAATTCGAACAACGCTAAGCACTTCCCTGCTCTATGCTGCAACCGGATCCCTGATGTCAATATTCCCATGCCCATCCAACCGTGGTATGGACCTATCATTCTCTGTGTGTTGCCATGCAAAGGAATATCTTACACCCTCCTGGCCAGGCCTCCAAAGCTGGGTATCAAAGATTAACTTAGCGAATTGACACTCGATGATGTTGAATGCCGCAGGAACAGTCGTTGTGCATTCACCAATTTGAAGGTCAAATCTCTTGAAGTAAGCTGATCCGCTTCCAACACAACCCACGAGATTCCCAGGATCACAAGCGCGGTAAACCAGTAGGAATTCAATCCCGTCTGACATCTTGAAGTAGCGCATCTAGCATCTATTAGCAATATCCTACATAATTTATAACAACGCTAGTATACCTTAACTTTCTCTCCTACGCGTGTGATCTCAATGACTATGTCATCAGACTCACGAGCAAACTTGCACCTCAAGATGTCGTCGCTCAGAAACACCTCCAGACTCAAGGGGCTGTACTTGAGGAGCATAGTCACCGCAGCATCGATAGCTCTCAATCTGCTAGGATCTGTCCGATCATTGATGTAGGAGCTTGTCTTGATGATATAAGCTTGTCTCATATCTCCAGATACGGGAAGCTCAGCAAAGCTGCCATCGTACTCAAACGGGTCCAGAGGTTGCCAATATAGGTTGTTTTGCTGAGATTGGGGTCTTTGTTGAGTTGATTGTCCCTGCTGGGCTGGCTGACTTTGCTGAACGGACGCTTGAGCGATTACTTGGTTCTGATGGATATGTCGTTAATTTTTCTGAGTAAGACTCTGGGCTAGTCCTTGTATTGAAGTTGGGGCTGGAGACAGAGAAGAAGTCTGCGAATTGATCGGCCGACTCGGCGATGGTGGAAGAGGGACAGCACCCGCACCACTGAAGGGTTTCGAGGTCCTGGGTCGTCGGTTTCTCTCAGACGTGGTTGAATTGAGGATGGATGTTGGGCCTCGGGCGCTGCGTTGATGGCAGGATGTTGTCCTTGCCGTTCGAGGTCATTCGACGGAGGTTACTTTAGTAAGTAATCGCCGGGGCGTATATACTGAGGTGGTGGCATCTTGGGTGGATGGACGGTCGGGCGCTATTGACTCGGAGGGGAAGCCGATCTGCTGCAGTTCCTATGGAATGATGTATCAACGGGTGAGGAGGTAAACAATGCTCAGTGATTTGTTGCTTGCCAACTTTGGTGAAGATGTGGTATGTTGAAGAGGAAGAGAAAGAGAAAGAAGGTAAGAACGCCAGAAGAAAAATGACATAATTATGAGGCTTACATAAATGGAAAGTGCTATTGCTCCCATCATTCCTTCCTCCACGACCTCATGAGAACCGCTAAAGTTACCTGACCGCGCGAAAATGATGCAGGGACCAAGACCATCGCAGCTTGTAGACAACAGGAATCTCCTCCAGTCAGCTCGGCCGAAGGAAGACTTGAAAACTACGCGATGTAGATAGAAGTCCTGACTTACGGTTCATACCAACCACAAAGAGCACGGTTCTGAAGCAACAAGCAGCGGCACATCAACACGGTCTTGCCTTTGGGTTCAGAATACATTGGAAGCCGCTACAACATCGAGGTCGAACATCGTATACAGATCGTTGCATATATGGGACGCAATTGGAATATCAGGACGAAGTTGAGATACACGTAGCCCGCCCCCCCCCCCCCCCCCCCCCACCACAACCACCCCGCCCTGTCCAAAAATTAATCGAGCCCTAATCATTTGTAGATATGCAGCAAAGACAGGTAAGAGACCCAATTGTTCGAACCCAAAGCATTTGTAGATATGTAACAAATTACTAGTGAGAAGCTAAATGCTAGTGAGGACTTCAAAGTTTGGAACCAAGGTGTCTAGAGACATGCAATAAACTATTAGTGAAAGCTATATGCTGGTAAGGAACTCAAAAGTGTGAACAAAGGCTTTTTTAAATATGCAACAAACTACTAGTAAGGAGCTAAATATTGGGTGAGAGTCCCAGAAGTTTTGAACCAAGGCATCTGTAGAAATGCAACAAACACTAAGCAAGGCCTCAGAGACGGGCACCAGGCATGTGTAAAAATAGCAATGAGTGTCTGAAATACTAGGCACAAGAAAATAGTGTGCATTGCAAGACTTTTAAATAGGCAGCAAACGTTATTCCGAGTCGCAGTAAGGTTGAATGTACTGTCAATAGCGGGTTCGAGCTGCCTCAGCAATTTCTTCGTACCGCAGGATTGTCGTGTTGCGAAGTGATGGGTCTCCTGGACTTGGTACCCCACGCAACATTATTTTGTTCTTCCATTCACCCCAGGAAATGACCAAGAAAGTCTTGTCAAGAAAGTGCAAGCTTCCCATCGAGAATTGAGGTTCTCCAAAGCCCCCAAGCCAAGACGTTATCGGAACCCGCCTATTTCACCACGTGACGACAGCGTTTTTCGCCGAAGTGCCAGCCGGAGCCTTTTTGCGATCCATTCCCGCCCTGTTGCGCCCACATCCTGCCTACAGCTCGATCTCCAGCGAAGATTTGCATCTGGAGGACTTTTGGGACGGGAAGACACAGGCCGCCGCGGCCCTCCCAAGATAAGGATTCTTCCGATGATTGGGATGTCTTGGGTGCTTGATCGTCTGGCGTCGCGACCATTCACGCCAAATGCACTGTTTCCGTCGTTTGGAGGGCCCGGCGCCGTGAACCGTGCTGATCGGCTTTCGACGATGGTGTCGTGAGATTTGTTTTTCCACGCTGTCACCTATCGCAATGCCATATCGTGAACCCGCCTGAGCGGCATCGAGAACTCAATCTTGCATGCATAGATATCTCCTCGAGATGGGGCAACTATATATATCAGTGCTCGCTCTCCCTGTTCTCCTTCTGCTGCAGTACAGCACTTACATCATTGCCACCAACACAGTTTAGAGGCATCAGTCTACCCCGCATAGTACTGGCAGTTCAGACTAGAGGGCATACTTTTCATACAACAACATCTCAGGGTCCTGTCAACGACGCTTTCGCGAAATCAAGATGCCTGTCACCAATGATATGGGAGTGCCTGATGATGCACCAGATCGCATTGGCGATCGCATCACCGGCGAGCAGAGACCCAAACGCTCATTCGGAGATACTGTCAGAGCTATCAAGACCTCATTCACAACCAGAGAGGGTCTCATTGGAACTTACGATTATGGTGAGGCTTGCCTAGGGTTCTGCAACCAATGAACCCATTGCTGACACCTTCAAGCGTTTCTCTTCACACCAAATCTGCCTTTCATGAAGAAGCCCACTCAAACTGCACCTTTCTTCGCTTTGAACCAGAGAATGCCCGTTGTATTGGGTATACTTTTGGGATTCCAACATGCTCTTGCTATGCTTGCTGGTGTCGTGACACCACCAATCATTATTGCATCTTCCGCCAACTTTGATACCCTCACAGTATGTTGTCCTGCTCAAATGGAACGCGTCTGTGCTAACGGGCCCGTCAGACCCAGTACCTTGTTTCAACCTCACTTATTGTGTGCGGTATCCTATCAGCTGTCCAAATCACTAGATTCCACATCTACAAGACTCCCTACTATATCGGCACTGGCTTGATTTCCGTTGTCGGAACCTCTTTCGCCATCATTCCTGTCGCGACCAAAGGTATAGCTCAAATGTACAGTAACGGGATGTGTCCGGTTGCTGCAGATGGCACCCAACTTCCCTGCCCAGATGCGTATGGAGCAATCATTGGTACAGCTGCAGTCTGTTCTCTTGTCGAAATCGCTCTCTCGTTCATGACGCCCAAGACTCTCAAGCGACTTTTCCCACCGATCGTCACTGGACCGACTGTCATGCTCATAGGTGTTTCTCTCATCGAATCAGGCTTTGAAGGATGGGCTGGTGGAGCCAGCGATTGCATGTCTCGACCTGAGACTGGTATCTTCCAGCTCTGCCCTACAATCTATGCCCCTCACGCCTTGCCCTGGGGAAGCGCAGAGTTCATCGGCCTTGGATTTTCTGTTTTCGTCACCATTTTGCTCTGTGAACGATTTGGATCTCCTATCATGAAATCAAGTAAGTCATCCAAGGTTGCAGCATCATGTGGAACGTCGTTGCTAATCTACTACAGTGAGCGTTGTCATTGGTCTCTTGATCGGCTGCATCATCGCTGGTGCATGTGGCTACTTCGACAAGTCATCCATCGATGCGGCCCCCGCTGTCTCTTTCATCTGGGTACACACATTCAAGCTCTCCGTCTACGGTCCTCTCGTTCTTCCTCTAATGGCCATCTACATCATCTGTATGATGGAAGCCATCGGCGACATCACAGCTACCTGCGACGTTTCCCGTCTCCAAGTCGAAGGCGAACTCTTCGACTCCCGCATCCAAGGTGGAATTCTCGCTGATGGCATCAACGGCCTCCTCGCCGCACTCTGCACCATAACCCCCATGTCAACATTCGCTCAGAACAACGGTGTCATTGCTTTGACCCGTTGTGCAAACAGAACTGCTGGTTACTGGGCAGTTTTCTTTCTGATTATCATGGGCATATTCTCCAAATTCGCCGCAGCACTCGTCGCTATCCCCGCTTCCGTGCTCGGAGGAATGACAACCTTCCTCTTCGCCTCCGTTGCCGCCTCTGGTCTGCGTATCATAGCCACCGTTCCCTTCACTCGCCGAACCCGCTTCATCCTTACTGCCGCCCTGTCTGTTGGATTTGGAGCTCTCCTTGTACCGACTTGGTTCTCGTTCGTATTTACATACGATGGACCTAACAGGGCGAAGGCTGGCTTCTTCGACGCTATTGTCCTAGTGACAGAGACTGGATTTGCGATGACTGCTTTCATAGCTGTGATTCTCAACCTCGTCATTCCTTTCGAGACACCGGAGGAGGCGGCGGAGAGTTTGGCAGGTGATATCGCTGATGAGAGGGCGCAGGAGGAAGAGGAGATAGATCAGGAGAGGAAGGTTGCTGATGGAAGCAAGCCTCAATTGTTGTGAGCATTTCTTGAATTTGAAAATTTGTGTCTTTGCTGGTTTGAAAATTGAGTTGGAGTTGGCGTAAATTATGTTGGAAATATCCTTAACTTGAACAATCAATTAGATCTCTAAATTTACTATTGAGATGTGGTAACCGTACAATTGATTATGCTGGTTCGTTGCTAATTCAACAATTTGGTGAAATTTGTTAGGCAAAAAGTCCAGCTCATTCCCTGCTCAGAATACACGTCGCCATAATGTTCAACTACTTCGAAAGTCTCATGAGTAACTGCAAATCCGTTGGCATTCCCTTCCTATTCTAGCTATCTAGTACAGTCACATCACTCTCGACTCTCACGGCCCGCCTCTTCAGATATACCTGCTTTCCCCTCCATCTCCATACACAAAAAGGTAAAACAATATGTCACAGCTAGTGAGAAGCCTCCTGTAAAGATCTTGGCTCCAGTGGTGGTGGGCGATAACAGTCAACCTATTGAGACTACTTTCAAAGATATGCAAAATTCAATCCTTGGCTCCTACCATCTATTTCTCCAAGAAGCCTATAATTGGTATAATCAAAACACAAAAAACAAAGGAATTGGCTGCAGAGATATAGCGAGTATTTCCCCATGAAGTCTCTAGTCCCACTTCGCACTAGTCGAGCCAATAGGATCACCTCCTGAGTGCCCCTCATCATCGTCACTGATGTTCACCCACCACAGCTTGCCTGACTGTAGGGTACGACTGTACTCCTCTAATACCCACTGGTGGTACTTGAGAGTGGGAGACACATATTCTCGTCATATTTCCAGAATCTGTTGTCTTCAAACTTCACTTGAATATCTTCCACTACCAAACCAGAAGTACCACAACATCCTCACCTCATTTCTGACATCCGAACCCAACGTTGAACCTCTTCTTAGCTTTAAAACACCTGATTTCTTCACCTGAACCAAATCAACCCTCTCACCATGACATCCCCAACACCACCCAAAAGAGCATGGTGGAAAGAATCCTCCATCTACCAAATCTACCCCGCCTCATTCCTCGACTCCAACGCCGACGGCCTCGGCGACATCCCCGGCATAACCTCCAAGCTCGACTACATCAAAGCCCTCGGCATCGACATCGTCTGGACGTGTCCCATCTACAAATCGCCCCAGGTGGATATGGGGTACGATATCTCTGATTACCGGGATATCTATGAGCCGTATGGGACGTTGGGGGATGTGGATAGGTTGATTGAGGGGTGTCATGAGAGGGGGATGAGGTTCTTGATGGATTTGGTGGTTAATCATACGAGTGATCATGTGAGTCGAAGTGATTGTGGGTGAGGTGTGTGAAGATGAGATTTGCTGATGATGAGGTAGCATAAATGGTTCCTGGAAGCGAAGAAAGGTAAGGATAATCCGTATCGGGATTATTATATCTGGAAGAAGCCAAAGACTGGCGAAGATGGGAAGAAAGAACCTCCTAATAATTGGGGGAGCGTATGGGGAGGTAAGTTTTGGATGCTAGCACTCTCTCTCTTGAAGTTGAAGCTGACATCTCATCAGGCAGTGCATGGGAGTATGATGAAGCTTCGGATGAATACTACCTCCACATCTTCGCTCCCGAACAACCCGATTTAAACTGGGAGAACCCCAAAGTTCGCGAGGAAGTTCATTCCATTATCCGTTTCTGGCTAGATAAAGGCGTTGATGGCTTCAGGTAAGTCAATCTACACCAAACTCACTATACAAAAATTGAATATAACCCAGAATGGATGTCATAAACTTCATCAGCAAAGTCCCAGGTCTACCAGATGCTCCAATCACGAGACCAGACGTTGAGTATCAACCCGGAGACAAGTATTTTGCTTGTGGACCGCGACTGCATGAGTATTTACAAGCTATCGGAAAGATCCTGAAAGAGTACAATGCTTTCTCTGTTGGTGAGATGCCTTGTGTGGATGATCCTAAGGAGATCCTCAAGGCTGTTGGGTTTGATCGAGGGGAATTGAATATGATCTTTCATTTCGAGATGTAAGATCTTTCAGATTTTAAATCATGTCTATATAAGCTGATCAAACACGCAGAGTCGATATGGATATCGGATCCAGAGGCAAATTCTCTCCGAAACAGTGGCAAATGTCTACCCTAAAAGACATCGTCAACAAATGGCAAACTTTCATGATCGAGAATGACGGCTGGAATGCCCTGTATCTTGAAAACCACGATCAGAGCAGAACGGTTTCTCGTTTTGGATCCGACCTCCCTGAATATAGAGTTGTAGCAGCAAAAATGTTCGCTACTTTCATGGCGCTGCAAGCTGGTACCGTCTTCGTATACCAAGGCCAGGAGTTGGGAATGGTCAACGTCCCTTTATCTCGAGACATCTCCGAGTACAGAGATCTAGAGACCCTTCAAGCCTGGGATGAGTAAATACCTGCAGCTTCCGAAGATATCAAGTATACTAACATACATCAGTATCATAAAAAGATACCCCAACGACAAAGAACTCCACCGCATCACCAAGGAAGAAATCCAAAAGAAATCACGCGATAACGCTCGAACACCCATGCAATGGAGTGAAGAAAAGTACGCCGGTTTCTCAACCGCCAAACCCTGGCAGAAAGAAAATGAAAGCCACGTCGACATCAACGCCGAATCCCAGGTCGGCGTCCACGGCTCCGTCTTCGAGTACTGGGCTGCAATCCTCGGCTTGCGAAAAAGCCATAAGGACGTATTTATTTATGGCTCGTTTGAGATGGTGGATATGAAACATGATGATGTGTTTGCTTACATTCGTGCCTTTGGGAAGGAGAAGGTGATTGTTGTTGCAAATTTTAGGAAGGAGTCTGTGGCTTGGAAGGTTCCGGGGGGGATCAGTATTTTGACTGATAAGATTTTGACTAGCAGTTATGGGGGAATTAATCTGATGGATGGGGAGTTGAGCTTGAAGCCTTTTGAGGCATTTGCTTGTTTTGTTGAGTAGATGAAGGTGTTGATTGAGTTCCATGATAGCACTGTTTGTAGTTATTCCCCGAGGAGCCGTGAGGTCACTCCGTAAACAGTTTACACGTTGCAAGGCTCGAACATTCATGGCCGAAGTAGTGGCACTTATATCACAGCCGAGTGAACCAAACCCAGTATCATGCTTCATTCATCCTTTCTTAGACTATTGCTGCACCTGTATCGGGTACCATCGCGAGATTACAGCTCCAAATCTGTCAAAAGCCGCGCCCTGTCAACCAATCGTGCGAGTGTTTGAAACCCAACGGCGCACTGTTCTGATGTTCCCAGCAATGACCAGCGTCTGGCACTGCATACCACTGCATAGTCCAGTTAGCATCTCTAATTTCTTTGGCTTTATCGACAGTATATCGGGGTCGAATATGAGAGGCACTGGTTCCCAACGACGATCTCAAAAGAAAACGGCATCGAAAATGAGTAGATAAAAAGGGCCGATATAAGAAAATTGTGAACTTACAGAGTAGTTCCTGGCGGCAGGGTAGATGATATGGGTCTGAGCAAGCTTGCTGCCTGAGCCATATCCACAATTTCCTGCACCGAGAAGTTGAAGACCAAGGAAGCCACAGAAGACTGTGTCTTCCTGTCCGCTTATGACTAGAACTGAACCTGAATATGTCGACGCTGTGGGAACGAAAGCGCCTGTGACGGCTTCGCCAAGAGTGATGGTGCCTCTGTTGGCGTAATCTTGAGCAATGAACTTGGCATTGAAATCCTGATTCGGACTGCCGTAGAAGAGAAGGAACTGGACTCCTGACTGGATGGTGGCCTGGCTGTTCAGAAAGTCAGCGTTAAAGTCGCCTAGAATGAATTCAGGCAAGGGCTTCGGAAGGTTGAGCTCCATCTTAGAGCAGAGTATGGGATGCGAACGGGAGCCACTTCAGAGGCAGCTCCTAAAGCCTGGGAGCACGTGTAATACATATCGCTGTTCATGTGGGAAAATAGACGTACAGATACCCTGGGTCAAGCGATTTGTACTTGGATGGATTTACAACCGCGGCTGGAAGCAAACCTGCAGTGTATGTGAACCCTGCAGATGTCAGTGTCCATGAAACTTCCAATAGCTTCTATGTCTACCTGGTATGACGGTTACCCCTGTTGATAAAGATCTCAAAATCAGCATATATCTTTCAGAAAGTTCAAAATCCATATTTGGTGAATGCATGACTTTGAAGTAATGCAATGCAGGAATAACATCCAAGTGGGACTGAAACTTACAATCCTTGGCGAAGCCAGTAAGAATAGTTGCATCGGCGTCTTGTGGGTAATTGACGTTGAGGTAATTCAATGCTAATGAGCCCATACTGGCTCCAACCGTAATGATCTTTTCAAAAGCTCTTGGAAAAGGCGAAGCTCCCGCTCGAGCAAGTTGTATGATTTCGTGGATTGTGCTATCGTAGATCAGTAAGACAGGGACAAAGTTTCATCGGCAAGCAGCGACTGAAAAGAGACCATGGGAGTGATGAAACTTACGCTGCTTGAGCAGGACATTGGACCGTTGTGATACCATTTGGGTGGCTTGAATTACCATTGCCAAGTCGATCAAATGCAAATGTTGGATAGCCTTCTTGCGATGCATAGTCTACCCATCCTGGACCATTGAAGCCAAACCACTAATCTGGTATCAGCATCATATCGATGGTATACCGGGCCCCCAATAGCTTGAATCATAGAGAGCACTTTAACTTACGTAGTTCCGATCGTATGTAGCGGGATGCGCGAGCAGTTGTAATGTGTTGTTTCGTGATGCAATCTGGACTTCTGGTTCGCAGTATCTGCCAGTGATATTGTAGTTTCCTTGGATCAACCTGCTGAAGACGACGTTGGTACCGCTTGCGATGAGGCCGAGAAGGCCGGTAGTATCAAGGCTGGGGCTGAGGGCCTTGAGTGAGACGGTGTTAGCAAAAATACTTCGGAACAATCCTGAGGCACAATTCACAACAAACCGCTGTTTGTTTGGTGTGCAGGATTTGAGGGAGAATAAGAGTAGGGAAACTTACTGCGTTGTACGCGGTGATGTTGACATTAACGACAACTTCGTTGCAGACGGGAGCTGTAAATGCGGCAGAGAGGAAAAGAGAAATAGTGTATAAGAATGAAGCGGTACCAGGAGCCATGTTGTAGGATTGGATGTATTATTAATGAGCGCGTTGAGTATCTAAAGAAAGAATTCAGAATGATGATGCCATGAGAAGTGGTCCCTCGCTCCTGCGATTTGCTTGCCCAGAGATGTCTCGAACTTGCTCCTTCCTGCACAGTCATTACACCTTCATATGAAGAAACTTCTACCCCTGCTCGTGATTGAGCTTCCCTAAGCTCTCCTCCACAATCGGTTCCCAGACAATAAACTCCATAGAATACACTCCTCAAGCGAGACGTGCCACTGAGCCCGTAAAGGCCGATTGAAGAACGACACAAATATTGGGCATTATTCTCCAAGAAATATGAACATCCACTTGGTCGGTAAGGAACTGAACGGGTCCGTCCGCCACAAGAAATACAAAAGAAACAGGCTTCGAAAACGATAGCTCACAGTCTATGAATGGGAATTACCGTCGTCACAATAAGCCTGACGCCCAAAAGGCACGAGGTTCGAGACAGCCACAACTCGAGAAATACGACACTAGCTGCATTCGAGCATCAGTTTCTAGCTTTCGGTTTCCCTCCTTTGAGGCTTCGAGCGTTCGTACATCGGTCGTTCTCTTTCGTGCATCGTTGTGAACTTAAGATAGAGCAGGAATCGGTGCCATCATCGAACTTCGGTGAAGGGTGTTGTAAGACATAATGTTCACGCTGCCCTGAAGTCGTAGGAAGTCGTACAGAGTTCCTTTCGATGAATAATTGAAGGATGAAGGCGACGAAGACAGGATGAGCTCGATGAGGTAAATAATTAAGTCCGTGCGCGACAGTATCCACAGTTGAAGGAACCTTGACAACGCATGATCTCTTGATCTGGATTGTGAGAGCTCCGACAACCGACTCAAAAAGCCCACTCAGTCTCGATCGAGTATTTTATCGAACCTTTGTCGGGCTGCAACCCTCAGCATGGACCTCTCATTTCAAAATACCAGTCTCGTCGGAGCATTGTCCATCTGCTCATTCCTCACCTATCTTTGCGCCAGAACTCCAAACCCAAACCCCACGAAATCAAATGCCAACGACCGTATTGCCCTTGTAACCGATGTTTCGAAGCCCATCGGAGTGCTGCTCTTACTCATTTGCTTCAACCACAGCATGTTGATCCTCTTTCCCAACCACCGCGCAAGCTTCTGCCGGAATCCAGATCTCTTGAACGAGGACCTCTTCTCCTGGAGCCGGAGCAGTATGGCCTTCGTTGTTGCCATACTTCTTGCAGCACCACTTCGACTCTTAGCATACGCGCAGTTGGGAAAGAATTTTACCTTCCGTCTCGAGAAGCCGAGTAACCTCGTCACGAATGGAATGTATGCCTATGTTCAGCATCCTTCGTATACGACACTGTTCCTGGTGGCAACAGCCAGTGCTTTTTTCTGGCTGAGACTGAACGGCATCTACGCTTGTTATCTACCGTCATCTGCGATAGAGATGACGGGTTTGAGTGAAGTGATCGCACTTGCTGTGATCATTGTTACGACATTGGGAATGACCGTCAGAGTCAGGGACGAGGAAGCAATGCTGAAGAAAGAGTTTGGCAAGGAATGGGTCGAGTATCATCAGAGGACGAAGAGGTTCTTACCGGGGATTGTTTGAGGCGACCATTCAGCATCAGACTTTGAGATGGCTTTTTGACCTGTCATATGAAGGTCCGTATGATGTTTCGAGATTGAGGCTCGGTTAGTCTACGTCGGAAGCCAGCCGAGATGTGATCAACCATGCAGGGGGTCTCAAAGTCTGGAAGCTCTTTCATCTCAACCCCGACATCGAAGTGGATCGACAACATCCCAAATAACCCTACTTACCTCCCTGTAACCTTAACCTTTGGCAAACAGCAGAGTAGCAAGGAACTATCTAGCACCTGTTCCTCACCGAAGGAACCGAATCTGCAGGGGTTAAGCATCATTCGGGTCGCTACAAGATAGCACGGGACGCCACTGTTTGAAGTATATACAACCTGGAAATGAGGTTATTTTCTCACCGTCATTACCTCTTAGTGATGCTGATAAAAGTAGTCTGAGTTCCGCACGTAAGTAAATTTTCTTTCTCTAAGCATTTCTGCTCATTCCCGTCTTTATACTTCTTCCCAAGCTTTACAGCACTGCTCCAAGTTGAGCCCACACTCTTTTCAATTACAAAACTATCTCTCGCGGTCAGAGACCACATTGATCAAGTACTTTCTATCTCCCGATATATCTCAACTTGAAAAGACATTTTGAAGTCTCATCAATCTCTCCAACAATCTTCAACATGCAACTCCCAACCAAGACCCTGCTCGCTCTCCTCCCCTACTTTCTCCGCGTCAACTCTCTAGCATCCGGCACAGGAACCACAACACGCTACTGTAAGTAATTGGGAAGCTCATTCTATCCTATCTCATCTTTTTCTTCCTCGACAGTAGCTCATTTTTTCGAACCAATCCATCCAAACACCGCTAACCACCTATCACCTAGGGGACTGCTGTAAACCCTCCTGCGCCTGGCCTGGCAAGACCACACTCGCCAGCGGTTCCAACCCCGTAACAACCTGTGACATCAACGACAACCCCCTAACCGACTACAACGCGCCTTCCGGCTGCGATGGCGGAACAGCATTCATGAGTTCCTTAGAATCCCCATGGGCTGTATCAGATGATCTAGCGTATGGATACGCAGCTGTCAATATAGCGGGAGGAAGCGAGGAGAGTTGGTGTTGTGCTTGTTATGAGTTGACGTTTACGAGTGGAGCCGTGCAAGGGAAGAAGATGGTTGTTCAGGCTACTAATACGGGGGGTGATTTGGGGAGCAATCAGTTTGATTTGAGCGTGAGATTTTCCTTTACTTGCTTTCCCTTCCTCCTCTTTCACTTCACCTTCTACCCTCCCTTCCTTTCCTTTCTCTTCAAACCATAGCTGCTGATCACGGGTAATAGATTCCAGGAGGAGGAGTAGGAATCTTCAACGGCTGCACAACCGAGTGGGGCGCTCCCTCCTCAGGCTGGGGCGCCCAATACGGCGGTATCTCCTCCCGCTCCGACTGCGACAGTTTCCCCGACGCTTTGAAAGATGGCTGTTACTGGCGCTTTGACTGGTTCATGGGAGCTGATAATCCAAGTGTGTCCTTTACTCAGGTTGCTTGTCCTGGTACGTTTCTCTTTTTCCTCTCGCCTTGCATCGCCATAGCTCTGGTCTGGGAGTGAAGGCTAATATTGTGAATAGCTGCTATCACAAAGAACTCGGGCTGTACACGCGCAGATGATAGTTCTGCTCCAGCTGCTCCAGCAGCAGCCGCGGGATCAGGAAGCAGTAGTGCCGTTGCGGAGGTTGTCGCTTCATCCTCTTCCTCTTCTACCATCTTGCCCTCTACTGCTGCCACTATTGTTGCCTCCTCATCCCTCCCCGAAACTCCAGCCACTACCTCCGCTGCCCAGGACCTCGCCTCATCCTCATCCTCTTCTTCAACCTCTATCATTCAAGAAATTGCCACTTCAAGCACTTCAGCCGAGATCACGGAAGCTACTTCGTCGACTACCGCTGCTGGTGGGGCAGAGAATTCTAGTACTCCTGTCGTTGCATCTGCTACGTACTCGGTCTCTAGTGCTGCTCTTGCTAGTCCAAGTGCATCGGAGCCTGAGGATGTTTGTGAGGTTTAGGTAGATGGGAGGCGGATGTGAGTGCATGAGAGTTTGGGATGATGTTGGTTTTAGTGTGGTGCTGCTGTTGTGTGAATACTGCCAAGAGAGAGAAAAAGAGGGAGGGTGGGGAAGGATGTGAGTGGTCATGCTTGAGCTGGGTTAATACATTGTTGTATATATCTTATACTGAAACATAAATACTTTTCGACTTCCTCCTTTCTTCTCTCAAAAAGAAGCGAAAAAGGTGGAGAATCTGCATCGTGTCGATCGCTACTGTAGGAGCTTTGATTCATGATACGAGTACATAATCAAAGATCATCACAGAGACGGAAATTCACTTGCAGCTGTAGGTTCTTTTCATAGTGTCTTACTCAAAGATCTCTCAATTTCTTCTCAACTATAATCACACACCCACAATAAGAATTGCTCAGAGCGCAGAACAAAAATAGATTCCTGGGTATTCGAACAAAATCCAAACAGCCACTAAAAAACAGCAGAATACCCCACGCCATATACTACTTCACCATTCCCCTGTCCCCGATTTCCGTTTCCATTTTTGTACCCACATCCCGATGCTAGAACTCATCCATGCCAAAGGAAACGAGAATCCACATCCTATAAAGTACAAGAGTCAAAGCCGTATACAACATCAAACTATTTCGTACCATCGTTCGTTCCTATCATACTCTGCCATTTGATCCTGGTAATCAGGCATTTGAGTCGAAATCGGACTGGATTGGATTGGATGGGCCGGGTATTAAGTCTGTTGTCCCCCGATTAATTGAATACAGTTATTCAACAGTAACGCCGCTTCGTGCAAGAGCTCCCATCTCGTCTTCTCGAATGTTGTTCGGAGCACCATTAATAAGCCCGTGCAGCCATTGAATCCCCTCATGTTCTTCAATTCCTCTGGACTCCGCACCCCATGAAATGTTCTGAGATAAGCACGCATATGTCGTACCTGCTCATCAAAGTCATACGCCGAAGGAAGCGGCTCGGTTGTAGGACCTTCAAGAGCAAAGCCATAACACCATACGATCAAAGCCGCGAAGTAAAGAACCCAAGGTCTGTTAAGAAGCGCGTCGTCGCGGGCGGAGTACCCGAACGAAGGGTCATCGTAACCGGGTCTTACACCAGCAGATTGTTTCGGTAAAAGGACGTCACAGAGAAAGCGTAGAGCGTACCATGTCGCATCTCTAGCTTTTGCTGTTGGTGCCCAATTATCTTTCATCCTTCGCTGAGCACTGTTCAGATCCTGTGTCCCTATCGTTCTTCCGAGAAGACGCTTCGCTCTGGCAAAGATCTGGCAGTCCACGATATCGACGTGCATGGCCATGTGTGCTAGATGGTGAAGCACAGTTCGACCTTGGAAGACGATGTTGTTTTCTTCGGTTCCAGTATACACATATGGTCCTGGGATACTCTCGGTTTTGTTGAGGGAGCGGTCGAAATCTGCTTTCCACAGGTCGAAGGCTCGAGTGAGTGAACCGCGCCATTTGTCTCGTCCACCGAGGGCTTGTGAGACACCGAGAGAGTTGACTTGAAGGTCTCGTTGGTTCATGTGCCAGCTTACGCTCAGGAGGCCGGCCATCAGAATTGTGCGTCCGAAGGAGTTTGTTCGGACTTCTTGGGCATTCAAGGTTCTCTTCAGTCCTTCGAGGAAAGAGATTGGCTTCACCCCATTCGCATGCAGGCTGGCTTCTATCCTGCCAACTTCAGCACTATTGTTTGCAGACCATAGAGCTTCGTCACACGGCAGTGGAAGCCGCATTTCATGGGCCACCATGACCGTCGAGTGTCCAAACATAGTGGCATGGGTAGAATCGATCACAAATGCTGCAAAAGCAGCTCGTCGTGTAGCCTCATTCGTGATCCAATGATTCCACCATTCATCGGGAGTATTGGCCCCAGAAGTCGAGGATTGCCGAGATCCATTCAGACCCTGCTTATCTTCCCTAACACTGGGAGGAGAATCCAGAGCTGATCGACCGATGAGCGAGCTCCCACGACGCATAAGCGTGATCGTGGTTGCATGATGGATATGTGCTCTCTCATGCAAAGCTCTGGTCGAGTACATCTTTTCGTAAATCTCCAAGAGAAGCAAAGCTTGGAAGACCCATAGCTTGGCCGGTGGACGGAAGTGATAGTCGCTAAAGATCTCCCATCTAAGGTGCCAGGCGAGGAAGTTCGAGAGTTCAGCACAATTCTGTGTTGTATCGTGACCATGAATTTTGTCTAGGCAAGCTGCACCAATAGCCATCATCGAAATCAGCAGCAAGTTCGGAGTCTTGTCCGGCGAAAATGTCGGTTTGTGTACTGCCAGAAAATCAGATTCCATGCTGCAGATAACAATATTATCGACTTACATATTGGAACCTGTTCGCTGAAGTTGTACCAGTAGCTGCCGATATACGTCTGCATCATCTTCCGGCTCAAAAGATGACTGTCAACGCCACGATCACCTTCCATCAGAGCTTCCTTTTGCCGTGCAACAGGGGCATGATCACCCTCATTGAAGCGATCCTTGATCAGGTCAACAATAGCTTGGCTCTTCTCCTCTGACAAGACCATTTCTGGTTGACTCGTGTCAAGCAAGCTGGTGACTGCCATGGGATGGTGAGGTTGTTGATTAGCTGGAAAGAAGCCGCCCATAGCCATATCACCAGCATAGAAGGGTGTGTAATATTGGTTTGAGTTTTCTGGATAACTTGAAAAAGACTTAGCATTATGGAATGTATGGAAGGGCGAGACGGACTTTGCATACCCTGGCTGGCCCATTTGACCCATTGGCGAGTTATTGTTATTGAGGTGCTGCTCACTGAACAGATATGCCACGAAGTCCTCGGGAATGGCAAATGGAGATCTGCTATAGCCCTCGCCTCCGAACACTGGCATAGTGTTTGGTGCTGTCATCTGATCAAGGAGCATCATATCGGGACCAGAATTCTGTGGCATGGAGTCGCTTTGGTACTCTGAAGGCACGGAGGTAGAATATGTTGGCTCTGGCTCTCTGGTCGTTGAACTAGTCACAGCAGTGTTGAACCCAGGTGGTGGAAGCGAGAATGGAGCAAAATTTTGTTGAGGCACAAAAGACTGAGGACTGCTATGCGTGCCATGGTAACTTTGACTGCCAGAAGCTCCGGACAGAAGTCCGTACGGTCCTACATTGGTCTGCAATGGAGGTCGCGAGAACTCAGCAGGCTTAGCATCAGAAACTCCAAAGCTCGCATGTCGCTGTGGTGTTCGCATTGGCGTTGTGCTTGCACTTTCATGTCGCTGGGGAATGCTATCACTGTTGGATCTTTTGAAATTGTTCGACTGGGTGTAGTTCTCTGCGCCATTAGAGGAGGCGGCCCCTGAATATGTTCCAGATGAAGTGTTGGTGGCTGGTGAGTACGAATTAGGGTTCATCTCAATAGGCGACTGATACTGCAATTGGGTGGCTCTGGATTTTATGTTTAAGCCCTGCCTCATGATCTCGGGGGACGAGGAGCCATGAGCTGACATTGGCTTGCCGGACTCCGTGACAGGAGAATGAGTATGACCCAACATGGAATCTTTCCGGTGCAGCTGAGATCCTTTTGCAGTATGACGATCTTTGTGCCTATTGCATAAGTCCTGTCGAACAAAAGTACGACCACATTCTGCGAAATCGCAGCTGTAAATGGTTTTCGGTGTATGGTTCAACTGGTGGCGGTAGCTTTGAAGATTGATGTCAGCGGCTATACCAGACATTAGATTTGAAAATGCTCACAGATGCTCAGCTCTTGAGTAACTCTTCCCGCAGCCTTCCTGAGGACATTCGAACTTCTTATCCAAGCCTTTACGACTTCTCCGCCGCTTTCGAGAGGGCCCATCGGTACCAGAAGAGTGTCCATCTGCTCCACCATCCGGCGACCCCTCGCCACTCCCGTCTTTATTGTCTTTCTGTGGCCGACTCCTGCCTCGACCGCGGATCTTCTCGTCAGCTTCAATTTTTGGTCTGCGCTGTAAGGAGGGGTCGAGGCTTTGAGTTCTGCCGGAAGTGTCCATTTGAGTCATGATTCTGTTTGTAGGAAAGGTGAGCGGTTGCGCTGTGAGAATAGAAGTCATAGTCCCCCGGCCTAGTGTTGATTCGGTTGCAGCGGCTGTGTATTTTCGAGAGAAAACCGTCTCGAGTCTGGGCGCATTTGCGGACGCGGGGATTACATCTACTGCATCGCACCAGTTAGAGCTTGGACTTTTGGTTGACATATGCAAGTGTTCGATGCGGGGCGCCTTGACATAGGGAGGAACCTACGCTTAGGCGCAATGAAGTAATAGAGTTCGCGGCTTCATACAAACACTGAGTCGTGGAAACAGTCGTCTACGTCTTTGCGCTTCCAACGGACGGGCTAATAAACCCGGTTCTCAGGTCATGCCTAGCGATGGGTTCGAGTGGGCCGTAACCACAGTGTGGCGAGGGACAATGTCGTCGTCGCGAATACGGTGACACGATCGCAACGACGTTATATATCGTGGTCGTGTGTGGAGAAGAGAAGGTCGTGCTCGTGGGATGATCTGTGGGGGTTGTTGCTTCTATTTAGCTGTAGGCTTGCGGCTTGGTTTCCGTCGGTGACAGTCTGGGGCGGCGCTGGATCTGGCCTGGTGGGCTCGAGACGTGCCAGAAGGCTGGGAGAGCCTGCGCCTGCACGGCCGGTGCAGGGTCCCAGGATACGCGATGGAGGAGTGGAGAGGGAGCGGGCGGGCGAGAGAGAGGGAGTGGGAGTGGTTGAGTCCGAGTAGGGGGAGCTGCGTTGCGATGAGGAGGCGACAGGAAATCCAATTGTTTTGTCTGGCAGTCTGGCAGGACTTGATAGGACTCGCTGACGGGCACGACGCTCGACGGCCTTGGCCTCAGATCGGCTTGCTCTCCACTCTTGCGCAACTCCACCTTCCCAGCGAGACGGGCCGTGACGGATGGACAATGGCATTGGCAGAGGCGCGGAGACAGCTACTCGTGCCACTCTGAGGCCTTCGCCGGTAAAAACCCTCAGCGTCAGCTGGTTAAATGCTTGCCGCGTGTTGTCTCAATAATAATCAGACATGCACGCATCTGCACGTCTTCACGCTGTGGGAATAGCGAGCGCGACCACGGCAATCTCCTTGTCCGAGGAGCCCTCCGCGTGTGGAGATGCTCCCTGCGAACCCCGGCCAGCGGCGCTGGAGGCTTGTTGGGGAACAGTCAGGCACAATCGGGATGCAGCAAAAGGAGAACTTTGCCATCTGCACCGAATGCCACCCGCCAATCTTTGCAATCCCAAGTCCACTCCTGTGGTTACACAAGTCAGCCACAACAGATGAAGTAGGTCAAGCTGTCAGACCGCCAAGAGCCCTTTAGTGTTCGATCAAGAAGATCTCCGCTACCTTCCACTTACCCCTCCTCTCGGACCCTCTGGTTCTTCTGCATGCAGTGCAATTGTTTTCGTCTCTACCGCAAGACGTGTCTCGTTGAAAAACAGCATATTGACGACACTAGCCCAGGCTCGCCCTTCATCTTCTTCGCTCCCTTTTGCTGGCCTAGGTCCTCGGAGAAAAGACGATCTGGGGATCTCTTTCCTAGTTCAGGTTCGCTTGCATTCATCATTAGAAAGCGAGACAGCGCAAAGAAACGAGACGATACTGTGCAATGAAACAATGGAATGGACACCAGCAAAAAGAAAAACTGAACGCAGAATACCGATCCTGGAGCCAATAGAGAAGTTCGAGCTCAATACAAGGTCATCGACCTGTCTCGCCTGTGTATACTGTTGTTTTGGGAGGATCTGTCTTGGCTGGTCAGCTTCCGCTGCCTTTCTTCGCTCTCGCATCCTCAGACCGGTAACCGGTCAGCATTCTGGCAACATTGGCCCGTCCGTCCACGCGCCACAGGAGGAGTCGCCCGAGCCGATGTTGCCGCGTTGAAAGTCGTGCGCTAAACGTTCTGGGGTTGGCTGGGGTCGAGAAGGGCTGACACTGGGGAAAGATTCTTCAAGCTTTTTCTTCTTCATCTGACCACACCACACGCGATGTGATTCGGTAGACCGGGCCAGCACCGCGTCAGGGCAGATGCAGAGGCACGTTATGGCGTCTTGGCTCATGCATAAAACATGCAGGTTGTTCAGGATCGGGACAGATGAGACATGGTATGGAAAATCTCATCGCCAAGGTTGGCCCTTCATCAGACAGACCGATGAGAATTTCTTCCAGAAGGAAGTAAAATAACGCAGGTCCTGCCCAGCTCCTTCCTACGCCAGCGCAACAAGGCAGAACGATCTCGAAAGGGGAAGTTGAATGGGACGACGTGGTGTTGGTGGTAGTGTACGGGTGCTGGTGGCTTTCGCTTCGAAGAAATGCAGAAGGAGGAATTGTTCCGTGGCCGGCCAATCACAAAAAGGATCGGCTCGGAACTTAGCGCGATGAGCTGTGCGGCGGTGCGGTCAGCGAGTGAAACGAAAGCGACCGACTGAATCAAAATGGGAACATTGGACACAATTTTCACCAATTCAATCGGATCTGCACCAAGCCCAAAACGTGAATCTCATAGACTTCATTTCGAAAATGCCTCCTCCGAGATCAAGACCGCCGCCTGAAGACTCGAATTCAGAGACGTCGAGCAAAGCCAAAGCGGGGACGAGTACAACCACCACGGTCAATGGCAAAGGACGACGAGTAGGAGGAACTGCAGCTGGCGGAAGCTCATTGCGAGACATGGTTACTGCTGGACAAAGTACTGCTGGAGGATCATCGAACACAGCTCTCGCAGAGAATGCTCCTGGTGTAAGTGCTAATTTCACCGTTACTGGACCACATTCTAAAAAAGCTTCGTACAGCTACAATGGAACTCTTTCGGCGACTCTGTATTGAACGGATATCGATACGACTACCGGCTGCAGACACCAGCGGCCTTCAAAGAACCATACAACCAACTCGTCCTGTCAAGATCTCCTATCGGTCTCCAGTCTCCGACCATGGCTCGTAGGAAGGCGGAACGACGGCAGAGCAAAGAGCAATTAGCCAACTCAGTACGAAAGCATTTCAATAGTATGGGAATTGCAGAGAATGAAGTTGTGGTAGACTTTTTGTATAAAGTTCGCTGGCAAGGTCGGTCTTATTCTGCCAATGGATCCCTGAGATAGGCATCTAATAGTTTTGCAGATAAGAACTTTCGAATGCGATTCTCTCCGCAGAGACCTCGTTGATAATTCGAACCGTCCCGTGTCGTTACAAGTACTTGTTATAATGGCGTCGAACGGGATTGATGTGGTGGTTAGTCAATACCAAAATGATACCCCTCGGCATGTCGCATTGGTGTCAATATTGTGCTTGCATGGGAGTAGGCCCGGCACTATCATGATCTGGGACATTGGGAGGAAATGGCGTTTCAATAATGGGACAGACTTTGGGCGTTTTCAGGTGCTCTGTCAGAGGCAAGGCTGCGGTTCGGCTGCGAGGCTCCGCACCATACCTCGAACTTCTCAATTTACATCAAATTTTGAGAGTACATAACGAATAATATTGTATACTGCCCGATGTTCTATTGTTTATTCTCATATCATGAAAATGACGTACATCTGCATTTCAAATTGCACGAAGTCTCCAGAAATATCCAAATATTTCGATATCCGCAAATAAGTTTTGCCGTAAAGTAAGCTTTGACCAATCAACGTCAACCTGTAGAAAAAAGTTCCAGCGATTGTCAGCAGTTGTGATTTCAACGCTTCTTTACTCCATCATCTCTGTCCTTGAACTCCCAAACTGCTTTTGTAGCGAGCTTGGTTACGATTGTGTCGATGCGAAACGAATCTACTTCATCATGAAAGCAGGCACAATAGGCCTTTTCAATAAGGTCGCTACGTCAACTCGAGTTTTATGCCCGACACAGACATCGCGACAATTTTGCGTTCGAGATGGGGTCTCAAGGAGACAATCAAAGAGAGGCTTGTGTACCTCATCCCTGGGCCGCTCGCGGCGAGCAAGATCGATAGCCTCAACAAGTCCATCAAATAGAAGAGTCGGTCATCTCCTATCCAAAAGTTGCTTTAAACTAACAACGCCCTGCAGACTTTCCACGCAAGTTCGAATCTTCAAGCCACAAAAGACCCATACAATGTCCTCGGCGTCAGTAAAGGTGCATCTGCTGGAGACATCAAGAAGGCATACTACGGGTTGGCTAAGAAGTATCACCCGGACACGAACAAGGACCCAACGGCAAAGGATAGATTCGCAGAAGCACAATCCGCTTATGAACTTCTCACAGATCCCCAGAAGAAGGCTGCATGGGATCAGTTTGGTGCGGCAGCATTCGATCAGGAAGCCGGGCCACAACCAGGCCGTGGTGATCCGTTTAGTGGCGCGGGGGGCTTTGGGGGAGGTAATCCTTTTGCAGGAGCTGGTGGATTTGGAGGTGGATTTGGGGGTCAAGGTTTCAACTTCGAGGATCTATTCAGTGGATTTGGTGGCGCACGTAGGGGGCGTTCAGGAGGAGGACGCGATCCATTTTCGCAACAGGAGATTCTGGTTGGAGACAATATCGAGGTTCAGACCACTATAACTTTCCAGGAAGCGGCAAAGGGCGTCACGAAAAAGATCAACATCACCCCCATGACGACGTGTAAAACCTGTACTGGAGATGGTCTGAAACCTGGGACTAAGAAGTCAGAGTGCAAGGCTTGTGGTGGGACTGGCACACGGGTGCACAATATCTCAGGAGCATTCCAAATGGCATCGACGTGCGGAGCTTGCGGTGGACAGGGCGTGACGATTCCCCACGGAGGCGAATGTAGGACATGTTCAGGAAACGGAGTCGTAAGGGAGAGGAAGACAGTGAGTGTGGATATACCTGGCGGTATTGATGATGGCATGGTATTGCTGTTGAGTCAAGAAGGAGATGCGCCAGCAACAGGCCAAGCTGCCAACCCCGAGGCCCGAAGCATTCCAGGAGACCTTCGTGTCCTGATCCGGGTTGCTACAGACCCAAAGTTCAGCCGATCTGGTTCTGATATCCTATATACTGCGTCGATACCGCTGACAACGGGCCTACTGGGAGGCCAAGTCAAGATCCCAACCCTGGACGGCGACGTCGAGGTGAAGGTCGCTACAGGTACAAATACTGGGGACAAGATCACCATGTATGGAAAGGGCATGAAGAAGCTTCATGATAAGCGAAGCCGGAATCCAAACGGTGACCTCAAGGTCGAATTCAAGGTCAACATGCCGAAGTACCTCACTGCTAACCAACGTACTCTTTTGGAAATGCTTGCGGACGAATTGGGCGACAAGACCGCAAAACGAATAATGAATGTTGGGAGGTCTAAGTGAGTTTTCTAGCCCATATATTCCTTATTGTCTCCTGACTCAGTTCTCAGCTCGTCCGATTCTGCATCTACAGACTCGCATAAGAACGAAGGCTTTTTGAAGTCACTCTGGCACAATGTCACAGGTAACGCTGCGCATAAGGACAGCACAGACGAGAGCTCTTCATCTTCGAAAGTTGACAATGCTTCCAAGGACGACAAGAAAGACAACAAGGCATCTGGGACGGGAGCATAGATTGATTGTATCATAGAACGAGAATGGTTCGATTTGTATTGCATCAGCGAGGATGGTAGATTGGACATGGAGCACAGGCGTCTTTGTGTAAACTTAAGGAGAACTGGAGGTCAGCTATACGCATACCAATCCAACTTGTACATTTAGATCAGCCTTATGTAGGAGGAAACTCTGCTCATTACCGTTTCTGTGAAAGGGTGTCTGGTTTCCTACATCGAACCTATCTTCTTAAAAGTTAACTGAGCATTTACAGCATTTTAGCTGTTCTTGTAAATTGCTCAGCAGTCATAATCCTCGTGATCTAGAAGCTGCAGATATGTTTCACATTCAACGGCAATTGAGACGGCATATTGCGTATTTAATGTCGAGATCCCACTGAGTTCAACATATTCGATTCGCATGGGCTGATCGGCGAGGATCTGGCCGGCCCGCTGAAGCCCAACCCATGTTGTTTCCCTTCTGGCGTTGAACCAATAGAGACGTTGAACTTGACATCGGCCTCTTCACTGGCTCTTCGCAAACCATCACCTGCATTTGAACATGCTGCTATAAGGAGCACAGTATCACTTCCAGGCGCATTCACATCACAAGTCCTGCTCGTAGCAGTCCCGCATTTTGATCGTCCGAGGTGTTTGCGCCGGGTCGTAGAGTTGAGTCTCTCAGGGCGCTTAAAGAACTTGCATAGCCTTCACCATCTCTGAACCTCTTCATACAGAGATACGTCTTTGATTTTTGATCAAGCGCTTATCTATCTGCAACATAATCCGGCATTGGACTCCAGGCCTTTTAAGGGGCCAAAGTGCTGCAGGATCCCGCATCATAGAACAAGGTCCACACAATCATTGGCTTCCCCGAATAAGCTCAACGTCAGAATCTCCAGAAACCACGACAAACACTCACACTCTCACCGCGCACAGCCCACCGTCCTTTCGATCAATAACTCGCAAATTCTGTGCTTTCGACTGGTAATTCAACGATCATGAATCGCATGACGATAGTTGGGCTCACGGATATTCGTTCAATAAGCTAGGTTTTGTCTGACGACCCCTCCGCATACATACGCAGAGACACGTTATCCACGTACCCCTCTGGCAGCCAGCATCCCCGGTTCGCAGACACGCATCTAAGACTTGGGAATTCTATCGCAAAGACAAACCTGCCCGCCACTGTGTTTGAGAGGGAGGAAGGCCATCAGCAGAATCGCGGAGGCTCTGGGAGAAGTGGGCACGATGCAGGCACCGATGATATCGGCGCCGCTGAAGGCGACAAACGAGATAGATTGGATACAGCCTTTGAAGCAGTATATCAGACAGACGTATGGCGATGATCCGGAACGGTACGCGGAGGAGTGCGCGACGCTGAATAGGCTGCGGCAGGACATGCGGGGCGCGGGGAAGGATAGTGCTGCTGGACGAGACCTGTTATACAGGTACTATGGACAACTGGAGCTGTTGGACTTGCGGTTTCCTGTTGATGAGAACCATATCAAGATCTCGTTTACTTGGTAGGTGGAATGCTGGATCTGTGGGGAGTGGAACGGAGGGTGGCTAATGGTGGAATTCATAGGTTCGATGCGTTTACACATAAGCCTACCTCGCAATACTCTTTGGCATACGAGAAAGCATCGATAATCTTCAACATCTCCGCTGTACTATCATGTCATGCTGCACATCAGACTCGATCGGAGGACTCAGGTCTGAAGACTGCATATCATTCATTTCAAGCCTCTGCTGGCATGTTCACCTATATCAACGAGAATTTCCTCCATGCTCCTTCTACGGATTTAAGTCGAGATACGGTCAAGACGCTCATTCAGATTATGTTGGCTCAGGGTCAAGAAGTGTTTCTGGAGAAGCAGATTGCGGACGGAAAGAAGGTTGGGCTCTTGGCTAAGCTTGCTAGTCAGGCGGGATACCTTTATGCTCAAGCTGTGGAAGGCACTCAGGAGAATGTTAATAAGGCTGTTTTTGAGAAGGTCTGGCTTCTGGTTGTACAGGTAAGTCAAGCTCTATGGATTCTTCCAAGACGGAGAACAGTCCATATAAAGACTGAATCCTCCGAATTACCCTTCTACCCCTCCAAGCAAGCCCCATTTCCACCGAGTTGTTTTCGGTCATTTGATCTGACATATAATACAGATCAAATCTAGCTACATGTCTTCACTAGCCCAGTATTATCAAGCTCTAGCTGATGACGATGCGAATTCCCACGGCGTAGCTGTTTCTCGCCTTCAGGTCGCTGAAGCAAATGCTAGAGAGGCAAACAAAGTCGCGACCAGCTTTCCAAGCAACGTACCTGCTAATTCAAATCTGAACTCGGAAACTGGTCCATCTTTGGTCGAACTTACCAAGCGTCACTTGGCAATCGTCCAGGAGAAGTTGACCGAGTTAATCAAGGACAATGACTATATTTACCATCAAACCGTTCCGGCCGAGGCAGCTCTTTCTGTCATCCCCAAACTTCCAGCAGCTAAAGCAATCCCAGTGTCTGAGCTATATGCTGGACAAGATATACAACGCATTACTGGGCCCGACATCTTCCAAAAGATTGTACCTATGTCCGTAACGGAGTCAGCAAGCTTGTATGATGAGGAGAAAGCAAAATTAGTGCGAGCTGAGACAGAGCGTGTGGAAACAGCGAACAGCGAAATGGCAGCGAGCTTAGACTATCTGAGGTTACCAGGCGCTCTGAATGTATTGAAGGGAGGATTCGACCAGGAATTAACAGCCGATGATGAATTTCGAGGATGGTGTGATGATGTTGCTAATCACGATGTTCCACATTCGACGTTCGATTTCTTACGGAGTAGCAAGGAGTCGATTGTTGGCGTTCTAGACAAAAGCACTCGGCAGCTTGATATGGAGGAGAGTGTCTGTGAAAAGATGCGGTCGAAGTACGAAGCCGATTGGACTCAGCAGCCAAGCTCGAGGTTAACATCGACGTTAAGAAGTGATATCCGGAATTATCGAGATGCTCTGGAAGAGGCGGCGAGGAGCGACAATACCCTAAACTCGAAGATGCGGCAGTACGAGAATGATTTTGACGAAATGCGATCAGCTGGCGAGACTGGGGAGTCGGACGTTCTGTTCCAGAAGGCTTTGATTCAAGTCGGTGGTAGGTCGAGGAATAATATCGGAAGTCCTGTTGGAGGTGGAAACCTTATTGATGATGACTTCGACAATGGTCCGAGTGTGATGGACCAAGTTTCGAAGGTGGAAGAGATCCTCAAGAAGCTCAATCTGATTAAACGAGAACGTGCTCAAGTGCTGAAAGATCTGAAGGAGAAGGTAATACTTTTTGAATACGATTGTTGGAGCTTTCTGCTAACATGGATAGGTTCACAACGATGATATTTCACAAGTCTTAATCCTAAACAAAAAGTCCATCTCGAATTATGAAACTCAACTTTTCCAAGCAGAGCTGGAAAAGTTCAGACCACATCAACAACGACTTCTAGCTGCTAATCATAAACAATCATCTCTTATGAAGGAGCTCACTTCTACATTCAATGCACTATTGCAAGACAAGAGAGTAAGATCTGAGCAAAGCAAGTATGAGAGCATTACAAGGCAACGGTCGTCCGTCATGTCCAAATACAGGAGAGTGTACCAGGAATTCTTGGATCTCGAAGCTGGTCTTACAGCTGCCAAGGACTGGTACAGAGAAATGAAGGATACTGTGGATAGTCTGGACAAGAATGTGGAGACTTTTGTCAATAATCGAAGATCCGAGGGAGCATCACTCCTCACTCAAATCGAGCAGGATCGTGCAAGTAATGCTACTGGCCAGGCCGATAGAGAGCGGGAACGTTTGCGTGGACTCATGGAACGAATGTCGATGAACCCATCGACGTCTCCATCTGGCGATAGACCGTCACGCACACAATCTTATTCGAATCCATCACCTACAGCAAGATACCCCCAAACGAACTTTGCTGGTCAGTACCAGGTACCTGTCTCTTCGCCGCCGCAACCTCAATCCGCTCATCCTTCATTCGCATCTCCAAATAATTCTTTTGGAGGACCTCAGCCACCTTCAAGACCGGATCAATACTCATATTCACAAGCGGCACCTCAAAGATCGACACCACAAGTACAAGAAGGATACAATCCAAGCATGTATCCACCTGTCTCCCCACCACCGAATCAGACCTCATTCCCACAAAGCATACAAAACTATGGCCGGCCGTCACCTCAACCTCCACAGCAAGGATACATACCACCTGGTTACGTCCCACCGCCTCCTCCTCGTGGTCCACCACCTTTAGGTCCGCAGCAGACATTCCAACAACCCGGTGGAACTCCACTCCCTGGACAGGATTATACATATGGGAATCAGCAGCAAAGGGGGACACCGCAACCGAGTGCCAATATTGGGGATCCTTGGGCTGGGTTGAATTCATGGCGGTGAGGAGGAGTAGGGGATGGAAAACAGGAAATAGGAAATATGGAATGGCAAGGCACATATGCATTTTCTGGAGCATCTGATATTGATGTGCTGCAATTTGGTTTGATAGTAATTATATCGCATGATAGACAGGGTAGCTTTGTTCAATGGATGAGCTGCTGCATGGATTGAAACACTCTTCATGATTGTGGGGATGGCTTGTAGTTCTCTTGTAGATATTCTGCTGCTTCTAAATACTATGACAACAGATACGTGAATTTATGCACACCTCTCTGCCTTCGAATGCTAAGAAACAGAAAGTAAGAGCAAGTAGCAGGAAGGTTCCTGAACTCGGAGTACATTTAAATTAGGACTCGTCAAGGTCGACTTCAATGTAATTTTAATGTCCTAATCTAGAAACTTTGTTGTACCATCTTGTAAACATCGAAAAATCGAAGCCCACATGATTACTTAATAGTCCCAACTCGGCACCAAAAAGGGGGGCGAGAGGCGAAACTCGGCGAAGTCGCAATGGAAGCCGCCTGCAAATCGGCTAAGGAAGACGCGCTAAACAGGGGTGTGGTGCGAACGCCGCGCTTTGAAAGCATGATGACAGGATCATCTCGAGTTTTGTTTGTCTACGGGTATTGTCGTCAACATCTATTTTCAGTTTTTCTTTCCAACGAAACGACTTTCTTCGCAACCCAACTGCAGTTTTTTGCATTCATTTGTAAGATTCGGATCTTATTGTGGGTTGTGACTTGAAAAGAGAGGAGAGGAAATAAGGATTTATCCATTCGGAGCTTGGGAGAAGATTCGAAGTTATGCTATACGGTCAAAACCTACCATGGCGGCTTGCGCTACGGAACTCGACGAGGGGAGTTACAAGATGTTCGGAAAATGTGACGAGTAGATTGTATACTACATCGCGACGCTTTCAAATATCTGCGAGCTCGACAACGGCGTTGCGACCTTTTTTGCCGAGTCAAACGATAGCGAGGAAGAACTTCTCGACTTCGCCTGCGAGGAGGAAAGATGAGCCGAAGGGCCCGAGGGATGTGGTAGAGGAGGTCCTGGAGGGGAAGGAGGAAGAGAAGGAGAAGGAGGAGGGGAAGGGTGAGGAAGAGACGGAGAGAGTCAGTGGCGAGACGGTTGCGGAGACTATTAAGGCGAAGGTCTCGGAGTCTTCGAGTCAGAGTGGGAATTCGGCTGGAGCTGTGGCAGATGGAAGGGGAGCTGCGCCGCCAGGCGATTCCGGGAGTGGTGATGGGAAGAAGGGGAGGAAGACGAGTAACGAGAAAGCGCTGCAGAAACCTTCTGTGCCGGATGTGTATCCTCAGGTCATGGCGATACCGATTACAAAACGACCTCTCTTTCCTGGATTCTATAAAGCTGTTACAGTCCGGAATCCTCAGGTAGTGGCGGCGATACAGGATATGATGAAGAGGGGACAACCGTACATTGGGGCGTTCTTGTTTAAGGATGAGAATGCGGATGGGGATATTATTGAGAGTGTGGATGATGTTCATGATGTGGGAACTTTTGCGCAGATTACGAGTGCGTTCCCGGTTCATGGAGATGATGGGGCGTTGACGGCTGTTTTGTATCCGCATCGGAGGATCAAGATGTCTTCGATGATTACGAGGGATAAAGCTCAGACAGATGTTAAGAAAGTGGAAACTCCTCCTGCAGAACCGCCAATACCTGAAGTCATCCCGACAAAGCCAAAGGAGGAAGGTACACAAGCAAAGAAGGGAGATGTGGTGGCAAGCTTCGAGGAGGGAGCGGTTCAAGAGAAGAGCGCAACACCACCCACGCAATACGACCCGACTTCTTTCCTCCACAAGTACGCAGTCAGTCTCGTCAAGGTTGAGAACTTGACAGAAGAGCCACATGATCCTAAGAGTGGAATCATCCGAGCGGTCACCAACGAGATAGTAAATGTCTTCAAAGAAGTGGCTGGTTTGAATCAACTCTTCCGGGACCAGATCTCGACGTTTTCTATGAGCCAGTCAGCTGGGAATGTCATGCAAGAGCCGGCAAAGCTTGCTGATTTTGCGGCTGCTGTGTCTGCTGGCGAGGTTGAAGAATTGCAAGATGTTCTCGAGACGCTGAATGTAGAAGAAAGGTTACAGAAAGCGCTCGTGGTACTGAAAAAGGAGCTTATGAACGCTCAATTGCAGGCGAAGATCTCAAAGGATGTTGAGAAGTCGATCCAGAAGAGACAACGAGAGTACTGGTTATTGGAGCAAATGAAGGGCATCCGGAAAGAGCTTGGAATTGAGTCTGATGGAAAGGATAAGCTCGTTGAAAAGTTCCGGGAGAAGGGATCTAAGCTTGCTATGCCGGAAGCTGTTAAGAAAGTCTTCGATGAGGAGCTCAACAAGTTGGCTCATCTTGAGCCAGCAGCGTCAGAATTCAACGTCACAAGGAATTACCTCGATTGGTTGACCCAAATACCCTGGGGCCAGAGGAGCGCAGAGAACTTTGGTATCAAGAACGCGATGACTGTCCTTGATGAGGATCATCACGGATTGAAGGACGTGAAAGATCGCATCCTGGAATTCATCGCTGTCGGCAAGCTACGAGGCACGGTTGAAGGCAAGATTCTATGTTTCGTCGGTCCTCCGGGTGTTGGAAAGACTAGTATCGGCAAGAGTATCGCCAGGGCACTCAATCGACAGTACTATAGATTCAGTGTGGGAGGTCTTGCAGATGTTGCCGAAATCAAGGGCCACAGGAGGACATACGTCGGTGCTCTTCCTGGACGAATCATTCAAGCTTTGAAGAAGTGTCAGACCGAGAATCCATTGATCTTGATTGATGAGATTGATAAGCTTGGTAGAGGTCATCAAGGCGACCCTGCATCAGCTCTTTTGGAGCTGCTTGATCCTGAGCAGAACAACTCGTTCTTGGATCACTATCTAGATGTTCCAGTAGACCTTTCCAAGGTCTTATTCGTCTGCACAGCAAACATGACCGACACAATTCCTCGACCTCTACTCGATCGTATGGAGATGATCGAACTCTCTGGTTATGTTGCTGATGAGAAGATGGCGATCGCCGAGCGATATCTTGGACCAGCAGCCAAGGATTTGGCAGGTCTGAAAGATGTTGATGTGAACCTCAGCAAGGAAGCTATTGAAGAGCTTATCAAGTCATACTGTCGAGAATCTGGTGTACGGAACCTGAAGAAGCAGATCGAAAAGGTATATCGCAAGTCCGCACTGAAGATTGTGACAGATCTTGGAGAAGAGGTCCTTCCTGAAGCCGAAGCTTTGACAGCCGAGGGCAAGGCTGCTATGGAGGAGTCGAAGAAGGATGAGACTGATGTCAAGGAGACTTCAGAGAACATCGAGAACGAGACTACTGAAACACCACGAGTCAGCCTACATGTCCCAGATACTGTCCATGTGACAATCGACAAAGAGAACCTAAAGGATTATGTTGGTCCGCCAGTCTTCACCTCGGATCGTTTGTATGACATTCCCCCACCAGGTGTCGCCATGGGTCTTGCTTGGACGCAGATGGGTGGTGCTGCTCTCTATATCGAGTGTATCCTGGAGAGTGCTCTTAATGCTGAATCTCGACCTGGTCTGGCCACCACTGGTAATCTTAAGAATGTCATGAAAGAGTCGACGCTCATTGCGTACTCGTTCGCAAAGTCCGTCCTGGCCAACAAGTTCCCAGAGAACCACTTCTTCGACAAAGCGAAAGTCCACCTACATTGTCCAGAAGGCGCTGTTCAGAAAGATGGTCCTTCAGCAGGTATCACAATGGCCACTTCGTTGCTTTCTCTTGCTCTAAATCAACCGCTCGATCCTACTATCGCTATGACCGGAGAACTCACAGTGACCGGTAAGGTTTTGAGGATTGGTGGTCTTCGTGAGAAGACCGTTGCAGCTCGACGAGCAGGATCAAAGACGATAATCTTCCCAGCTGACAACATGTCGGATTGGCTGGAGCTCCCTGAGGTAGGTGCATCAATCTCAAGCTATGTGATCAAAACTAACAGCTGCACAGAATATCAAGGAAGGGATTACTGGTCATCCGGCCAAATGGTACTCTGATGTCTTCGATCTCGTATTCCCAAACATCAATGCCGAGGAAGCCAATGCATTGTGGAAGAAGCAGCTTACGAAAAAGAAGGAGGGGAAAAGCGATGAGGAAGATGACTGAACAATGATGACGACGAGTTTAAACAGCAAACCCGATTTGTAAATATCTGTATGAAAGACACGTCTCGATTGGGATGCAGCATAGCATTATAGAGAGCAGGTGGGATTGGGAACAAATCATAGGGGCGTTTGCATCGGCGTTACATCTCGTCTTGTCGAATGACTGACGAACGATCAAGGACATTCTCCTCTCAACAGCCATCTACGAGTAGACTCAAATCACGAAATCTGACTCCATAGAAAGTACATAATGTAAATTAGGCAATGCACTCAAAGAAGAAAGATTGAGATAGGAAACAAGCTCGATGATAGGTCCAACCTCCCATGAAGCAAAATCGGATTTCAACCCACTCCCAGCGCATCACACACGCACCTCCGACGTCACGATGCACCAGTAATGCCCTTCTCTCGCCTCAAAACCCCATTCAACCTCGTGCACCGTGACGAAAACCCACATTCCTACCTGTTACCGTCGTTCCATCGGGCATCAACCAGGCTGCAGACATACATATATTGCTTGGGTTCTGGGTCATTTTTGGGTATCGGTTTTGGGTACCATGAGGCTGGTGTTACTCTGCACGCCCAGAGAACTCCCCAATCCAATCCGATCCAGTCCAATCCCACGCCGTGACACGTAGCCTCCGCTCCGGCCTATCCAGAGGGGCTAGTGGGTGACCGGTTGGGCCCTCTTGGTCGAGGGAACACCCGCCTGGCCAGTCCTTACAAGTGCGTGCATAAGCCTCGCTGGATTCAGTGGTTGGGAGGGTGTCGGGGGTTTGGGGGACCCCGCTGTGATGCAGATGGGTTCTTGGAGGGGATAGTGAAGTGTGTCGGGTTGAGTTACAGCGGTGCTGAGTGCTTCGGTTTAGCTGCAGGAGTCAGGAGTTCAGGAGGGAGGAGTTGAGGCGGTTGGATTGGGGAGTTGTTCTGACGTTGGGATGCATGGAAAGTGCCTTGGGAGATGGAAGATTGTATAGTAAGTACATGGAACAGCTCGCATGCTTTTCTGGCAGGCGGAGATAGACTTTTATTTCGTTTAGGGAGTTCGTCGCATGTTGTCGCTTACGGTACCGATAGGAAGAGGGAATTGGGTTGCTGTCAGATCTGATGCAGTGAGAATGGTACGGTGTGTCGGATGCTTTATGATAATGGCCGCTTCAAGCCGGATAGAGGGAGGACCTTCCTGATTATCCTCATGCTGTGTGATAGGTAGATATGAGTGAAGTTTTTACCAGATGATGTGACTCGAGATGATAGTTGCTTTGGGGGCAAATGTTCAAGAGTGTGGGGTTTGGTCCGTTCAAGTCCTATTGTCTCTCATTTTCTCCCTCCACGCTAGACACGGAGGGAGATGTCCATTTATATAGAGGATTTGCAGGCAAGATACCTGCAAACGGTCTGCAATACGAGTACAAATACGATCAGCACTTGGTTGCCGGAGAATATGTACTGTACATGTCAGATCCGTCTTGCAAATATTCTCACAGCATAACGTGGCAGGCGTGGGCAGAAGAGGGACACCGACGTGCCAATAAGCATCCCTCGCCCCGTCCCTTTGAAGCTTCGCATGCCGCCGATGCTGTACGATTGGCCCATGAGCTGTAGCGGTGCATCCAACCTCGTCGTCCTTAGGGTTCATTCGTGCCCTCGAGGGCCCTCAGACCAACGACCCTCGAACCCCACGAAATTTTGTAGGGCGACCAAAGAAGATGCCTGGGCTGCCTGCGTCTTGCGTTTTGCATCCTGCTGTGTTGTTCAAGGCGTCGGGTGTACTGTAGTGTAGTAGCGGTCTGTGGCTGAGCATTGCCAAATAGCCTCTACGCATTCACGTCCACTGACCGGCCATTTACTCACGTCCGCCTCATCATTCACGAATCCACAACAAACGCTCGTTGCCGTTTCGATGCCATGGTACGCCCCTACAAGAACCTGAGAGTGCCATCGGTCTCTCTCTTTTTCAAGGCCGCCTGCATGCGCAGATCGCTTCGAGCCTCCCCCAGCCTCCAGACTTGTTGACGATCTTATATCAGCTTGAAAGTTACACAAGGAAGTGGCAACTTCTCCATGTATGTCCCTTCTTTCCCTACAGCTCTAGGCGTACGATTGAGGTTCATGGACTGGAGCTCACCACCCGTCAGCAACCTAGGACTCCCCTGCCAGAGCAATGGCTCAAACGGAGAAAGCTCATGCGAGAGCGGCGTCGACCGACCACAGCTCAAAATCATCGTGGTCCTGGGCAAGGAAGATATTTGGCAGGGAAGATAGCAGTACAACTTTCCCGACCCCGCCACTGCAAGATGATACTCCACGGCCTGGACTCGCCCGCAGACTATCGAAGAAGGTTGTGCCAGGACTACCGCGATTGGGCACTTTCAAGAGACAGCAGTCGGAGCTTCGAGATCGATTGGAACCTGATAAACCTGCCCCAGAAGAACGACGAACGTTGTCAGTCGATCGTCGTCGAAACATCTCGGCTCGAAACTCCTCCACCGCTATAGCTCCACCGAGATTGAGTGCTCCCGAATTCCTAGACACAAGTTCTGTAATTGAGCGGGTGGTGGGCAAGTCGGACAAGTCAGATGTCGCTACACAAGATGAGAATGGGAAGGACGAGTTTGTAGAGGTCTCAAGAGTACCGTCGAATGTGGATACACGGTCAATTTCTACACAGGCGTTCGATGAGATGATACTGGAGGAGCTAGAACGAAGATGGATCTTGAACTTGAGCATGCACTTCCGGGACAAATCCAAACGGGAGAAGTTCTTTGTTACCTTTGCAGAAACGCCGACCCACTGGAGACGTGTTACAATTTCTCTGGACTACAGAGACGCCCCGGAAGGATCCCTGGAGGAGGAGCTGCAGCGGACGAGATTTCAACGAGACAAGAGTGCCAGGATATATGAAGCCATTCGTGATTCTCTACCTGACATTCAATTCTACGACACAGTAACGAATTTGAAGCTACAAACTGAAAATGAGAGGTTACATGTTCACGTGGTTGAGGATCTTTCAGAGATCATCTCATATCCTCCAACCAAAGCTATACGTCACCTGGATTGTCGAAGAGTTCGGGAAGACGAGCTTGTATTCGATTCTCACCTATCTGGATTTGTCTACAAGGTCCAGCATCAAGGCCAGGTATTCATCAAGAAGGAAATTCCAGGTCCTGATACCGTGGATGAGTTCCTTTATGAAATCAATGCCCTCCATCAATTGTCTGGGTCTTCGAGCGTCATCCAGTTTGGAGGAGTCGTGTTAGATAATTCTGGCGACCTTGTCAAAGGTCTTCTAATCAGCTTTGCAGAACAAGGCGCATTGATAGATGTGATCTATGACGGAGAAGGCAGGATACCATGGAGACGACGAGAACGATGGGCAAAACAGATTGTACAGGGCCTATCTGAGATTCACGAGGCTGGTTTTGTCCAAGGCGATTTCACTCTCTCGAATATCGTTATTGATGCAGAAGACAATGCCAAGATCATCGATATCAATCGACGAGGTTGTCCAGTCGGTTGGGAACCTCCAGAAGTGGCAGCACTCATCGACAGCAGTCAGCGAATATCGATGTATATTGGCGTCAAATCCGACTTGTATCAGCTTGGCATGGTCTTATATGCCCTGGCCACACAGCAGGATGAGCCAGAAAATTGCCGGCCTCTTACTACACCTTGTTTTCCAGCGGAGATTCCGGACTATTTCCTGGATCTATGCCATCGTTGCTTGAGCGACGACCCGAGATGTCGATCCCAAGCTACTGCTCTACTTACTCTGTTCCCAGCGGCTCAAGAGGGCTATCCAAAGAACGGATATCCAATACCTATTGTTGTGGATGCCTACCACTCAGGAGAGGTCATGTACTCGAACGCCCACAAATATGACAGCTACAATCCTCTAGCACCTCAGTATCCCCAATCTCCAGTCTCAGAAGCGCCCAACGTATACGACTATGCGGTGACGGACACTTCGACCGAGCCTGATTTACCGAGCCGTGGGAGATCTCCGCCGCGATCTGAGAAGAAGTTGAAGCCTGCCATGATACCGTTGCCAGCTTTGGATGATGCTTCTGGGTTTGTAGACGCGCACACTGGACAGACACCTTTCCCTGGAACCAAAACAGATTTCTCACAGCCGTTCCAACATTGTGATGAGCCAGGTGGAGAGAGAGATTTTACACCTGCTATTTCGCCAAATTCTGGTCTTGGATTTGATTACCTCTCTGCGCATGTGACCATCGATCCGGACCAAGGAAGTGATAATGAGATGCACCTAGAGGCACAGCCAAAGGAAGAGCCCATGATCACTAGCTTGTCGGTGCCAGGCGATGAAAACATTTTGTCTGACGACGATATCACACCAAGGCCCGAAGAACATACTTCGAAGCAACTTAGTACCGGAATTCTTGATACTACACCCAGGGATGAAGACAAGACCCCAATCAAAGACTTCTCCCATTCTCCTCCTAAGTCGGACACTGAACAGCGCGAATTTCCCCTCTCTCCACAAAATGCGCCTCCCACTCCAGTGCCTGACGCCGAATACGACGAAAACACACCCCAGCATGCTATGGAAAAACAGGACATAGCACCCCCAACACCAACACCAGAAACCACGATACCCACCACCACAGAAACTCACCCGGAACCAGAACCAGAAACGCCGCGTCCAACAGTAGCGGCACAAACATCGACAGAATACCTCACCGGCGTAGGAAGCGCGCACGACACTGCTTCCCCGCATTTTGAAACTCCTCCAGCGATTATAGAAGATGATTTCACGAACGATAATGACTTGCTTAATGAACATGACCGTTGTGCGGGAGATCCTTCTCCGACGGCGGCGGTTTAAGGGTGGCGTTTGCTTTGCATAGTTTGCATTTTGATGGGAGGAAAAGAAAAGGATTGCACATTGATGGATTATGATGAGGGATTGGATGACTTCGTTTCGATGAGATCAGACATAAGGATTGCCATTCGGCAAGTAATATACGTTAAGATGGTTCAGAGGGTGACAATTCGGCATGTGGGCTGAGGTGTATAGTATGAGCTTAATGATGAAAATTTGGGCTCTGATATTGTGCGTCCGACTGTCATGATTTGAGTGTCTGTGATTGAGTTGGGTTATGTGCTGTTCTTAATATCTGAAAATGGTAATCTTATATTGTCCGGAGATATTGACAACTTCACATCTTCTCAAAAGCTAAGCCCATATTGGCCATCACCTATCCTCAATCCCCAATTCCATACCCAGCCGGCCTCAACCTCTGACTCGTAATCCCCAACCTCGCCCCCCCACTCCCCAGCGCAAACATAGCCGCCGCCCCCGCATCAAGACTATAATTCAGATGCGCCAACCCGACATTGATCCCTCCCTCACAGATATCATCACCGGCATGACATATCGTCATGACTTTACTCGCGTCGACGCCGTTTATCGCCGTCCCGTTCTTCGGGTCGCCGAAGAGGATTATAGAGGAGATTTGGGCGGTGGTGTTGGTGGGGAGTTGGGAGGTGGCGAGGTGGACTACTTGGGCGCCTTGGGAGTAGCCTGAGAGGAGGATTTGGGTGTTTGGACAGATTGTGAGGGTTGTGTTTACTAGGCTGGCCCTGGGGATATTGTTAGCATATGTGATGGACGGGTAGAAGTTAAGTGGAGAGAGGGCTTACATAGTCGTTGCTCCAATCTGAGATCCGCCAGCGAAGAAACCAGCTGTATCGGCTGGGTAATCAACACCTTGGATTGCGAGTTGTCCGGTATCGTTCATGTATGCTGCTATCGCTGCGAAGAAAGGTGGTCCTGTTAAGAATCCCACGTTGCCTTTCCAGATATCAGCTATTTATTCTTCTGCTTTTGAAGATAGCAGACGCAATCGCAGTCGCATTGAGAAGAGACTCACCAGGTTCCGCAGTCCCTCTCGCAAAGATAACACTCATAGCAGCACAACTCGTCGTATCCTTCACCAATTGATTTTGAAATACAACAGTGCCATGGTCACCGAGAAACGCATCCAGGGCACTCGAACTATTGCCCAAAACGCCAGCTAGACAGTTCTTGATATCAAGTGCACAGCCGAAGAAACCTGGAGTGGGAACAGCCTTTACACATTTCGAATATAGAAATAAAGAGATTGGGTAAAGATAGACTGAGGATAACATGGTAAAGAAGTTGGTGTTAGGCGCCCAACCTCATGTGGTTGAGTCAGAATTGGCTGGTCTCAAATGCGGCTCTGCCAGGATGCAGATCGACGAAGGAGGGCTCCACGGGATCAAGAATCTTAAGATGAAGAGAGCATGTTCACGGTGGAGGCCAAGAGTTCGAAAAATGCCGGTAATCGCTTTCTATGATAAAAGATGTGGTAGAGCGCAAGCAACCCAAACATCCGCAGACGCAAAAGGACGACGCAGCTTCACCAGCTTCACAGCACTGGCTGTTAGTTGACATGCGACAGCATGCCAAATGTCTCGTGTGAGAGTTTTGTTCTCGTCCCATCTTTGACATACGGAATATAAGCCAATCGTTCTGCAGTTGACTTATTTTGGAACTGGGCTGTGGTGTTGGGAGAGGATAGTGTGGCGAAAATGGTTTCAAGACAAGAGCTGCGCAAGGATGCATCGTCATGACCCTGAAACAGCCTACATGCTCACTTGGCGATAAACACGCACTGCTTGTTCGCCGATACCCACAGAAGATTGATGAGTAGGATGTTCATCGATGTGTAGTAGTATTGACTATTTACAAGATCAGCAGTATGTAATAAGCAAATTACGCCCGTGGGCCTGTCCCAAATGCCATCCTAACAAATATCCAACCTAACTCTGCAATACTCGTATGAAAATTCGTTGCTTGCTCCGAGGCACCATGATCATTCCGGGTATATCCAAAAGCAATCTTACTCCGGCAGTGAACTCAAATACTATCCAATTGATCTTGCGGGTTTTGCATCCCAACTCCAAGATCTCTAAGCTTTTTTGCTAGTAGACCCTCCGCCAATTGTCTTCCATCTGGAGAGCTGGGGAAGCCTCCATACCCTGGATCTCCTCTGTTGAGCTTGCCATATGGACCAATACCGGTGCGATTGCTATCCCAGGACATCGAGGAACCTGAGTCCTGAGAAAGAGCCATACTGCCATTTTGGTCAGACGACATTGGCGGCGCCTGAACAGACCGAGCTTGGCCACCCTCATCATCGCTTCGAACAGACTTGCGGTACAGGCTGAACGGAATCGGTTGGACGGGAGTTGTAGAGCTGAAGTCCCGGCCTTGTGCTGAGGACGAGCCACCCCCAAACCCTCTCTCCAAAGCTTGCGTGATTCCGTCCATAGAATCGAAGTTCCGATTTGAGGGGCCAAGTGCAAATCCGGAGCTGCGCCTTCGGAATGCCTTCTCGGCAGCAAGACTCGCGCCTGCGCCGCCAGTAAGAGCGAGGCCGAGACTAGTATCTCGACCAGGTTTATATACACTGAATCGTGGTTCAGGCAACGAGATTTCGTTCCGTAATTTCTCTTTCCCATCTGGGACACGATTTGCAAAGACAACTCTAATGCTTTTGTAAAGAAAAAAACGACCTCGAGAAGGTGAACATATGTGCAAATGTACAAGATAGCGTAACGTTGGGCGATCTAGAGGACTCGCAGTCGGAAGCTGCTGAGTAGAGGACAGGGCCGAATCAATAATGGGACCCGTTGAATAGCTGCGTTGGCGAATGAACGTTTTCGTGCCTGGCTCCATACCAGCCAGATCATAAGGTACCAGGAAAAGCTTCACTGCAGTTTTGTTTGGGTTCTTGATAATAATTTGAACCTGGCCCTTCTCTGGAATTCGGTAGCTGCCGCCTGGTGGTGCTCTGGGTGATGTAGATCTCCTTTTCTGTTTTTCAGATCTCCTGACCTCTCGCTCCGTGATATTGTTGATGTTTGGGCTATCAATCATGTCGATATCATCGGCGCGGCTTCGTCCCATGTTTGTAACGGGGCGCTTTTTCTTATTGGCCTCATCAGGATTTAGAAGCCCGTTTTCAAGGTCTAATTGGCCAACATAAGGGCTAGGTCCATCTTCAGACTTCCCAGTACGTCCATGAGAGGTAGAGTCGTAGCTATAAAACACGGCCGGAAATGGTAGCGTCACATGAGCAGGACATCGAAGACTTGCCTTGCACTTACCGAGCCCTAGAACACCAATCTGAGCCACGAAGTCTAAGGGCTTCGACGGCGTGGTTGACATGCGCCCACGTAGGATACTTTCTTCATAAGAGCCAACCATAGAAGCGTGAAGGAGGGGCGAACCATCGGAGAATGAAGGTCTCCTCGAGTGCAGAAAGGCAGGTGTTTGTGGTGATGAATTCGGCAGCGGTACTGGATTCGATGTAAGTGATCTTCTTGGTTGATGGGCTTGGTACGGATAAGCGTTGTCTCTTCGGAGATGTGGTAGAGGTTTGTTACTGAAAGATGACGGAACAGAGGGTGTTGAGTGTATCGAATGAGACGCCTGAAGCGTGTGTCTTCTTGGATTCCTTGAAAACCCTGGACTGATCTCAATTGGATTTATGTATGAGAGATCCGGCTCTTCATTACTCTCCGACTGCACCAACGGGCTGGTAGGAGGCTTCATGACAAAGCTTGAGGAGTATGACGAGGAGAGTGACGGTGCTCGAGAGCGTGCTCCAACAAACGATTCAGTCCTCTCTACAGGCGGAAACCGTCGGTCCAGTTCGTATGGAGTAAATTGCGGTACGTGCGAAGTAGAAAGCCAAGGAGCCTGCTCGTCTCTGTATATATTCGACGTTGTTGACGACAGATCTCTTCCAGATGTGCTCTGTCGAGCTTCCGTAAAGTCCCCGGTATGGAGAGCTGATCTTGGTCTCTCAATCTGTAGACCTGCCTGATATCTCTCTTCGTCGTTTGCAGATGGTCTGGGTTGCTCTGATATTTCGGCGGCCAGCAATAGTGGTGAGGAATGCGAGGCATCTGACGGTGGTTTGCGAGGAGTCTGATCATAGTCATCTAGTAATGACTCCAACTACTCCCAAATTAGTGAATGCTAGAGCTATTGTCGTACAACTATATTCTTCACTTACATTCCGGTTCGGGAGCCATGTTGGACTTTCTCCACGCTTCAAGGCCTTTACAAGCTCTATTCGATCAGATGTCCCATGCCCCGTCCTAGGCCTACTCGTAGTTTCCACATCTTTAGTCGGCGGAATTTGTTCTTGCTCAAGACTCTCCAGTAACGGTCCCTCACACAAGTCCGTTCGTATACTCTCTTCCGAGAGTTTCCTGGCCAGCAAGTTCTCATTCTTGAGTGAAGACGAAGCAGGTTTCGAGGGCGGCGACTCTTGGCCACCACCCAAATCGTCCTGGAAGATTGGCATGTTGGAGCTGTTTAAACTGCTCCCTCCTTCGTCATCGACTCATAGTGAAGAAATCCAAAACTTTGTCGAGGAAATTGGAGGAACAAAGACAGCACCCGGAACGAGAGGAGGTTGGCTCGTGCATACAACACGCACGCAAAGACTTGATCAGAGTTCGACTCGATAACTCTAAAGTGATTGGTCTGACCTCATGCAGGAGAGTCAGATTCTCCTCAAATCTTGCAGCAGGGAAGACTCGGTCGTGGAACACCCAAGGTCGGGACGGTGAGGGATTTGGTGATGTTGCTGCATGCAGCTGGGTCTTTCTGATCATTAAGCCATCCTCGCCATCGTAGCGTCACTCAGCGAGGTGCTGCCGGTTTTCGGGGTAGATTCCGCCTTATCCCTCCCTATCCCTGCTATCTAAGCATACTGGGCTAGCCTGACAGGCCTTGGAGGGACATTTTCGGCAGCGGAAAGATATTGACAACCACATCGACATTGCGACATATCTGCCCCAATTACATTAGCGACGCAGGAGCCAGACACATCAACTCGGAATCTCTCACTTGATATTAAGATGGTGTCAAAACGACCCATAGAAGACGATGGCGCAGATTCAAAGCCCAAGAAGCAACGCAGATCAGCATTCGAAGGGCCAGGAAATTTACCAGATGGAACACATAGAAGGAAAAGTGCGCAACTCTAGCCAGCATACCAGCAGCGATCTAACAGTATTTCGACAGTAATCAAAATCAAAAAGGACCTCATCCATAAAGCCAAACTCAAGAAATCCTACGCCAAACTCAAATCCCGCGAACCACCCATCGACTCTGTCCTCCCTCCTCCAGGACCGATTTCCACACCCCCAGAAGAAGCACCAAAACCTCGTCCCGAACCAGCAACCCAAGAACTCCATCCCGATCGACAAGCGATGCTCGACGCCCCCGAACCCACTCCCCTCCAACCCCACGAACAAAGCAACCCAAACCCGTTCCCCCAATCCCTCTCCCGCCACAACCCCTCCCACAAATCCCGCAACAAGCGGCCCGCCTATTTCGAGAAAGAAGTCGCTATAGCAGAACAGAAGAAGTCCGAACAGGAAGCCAGGAGAGCAGAGTTCGAGAGGAGAAACAAGGAGAAGAAAGAGAAGATTGAGGAGAGGGAGAGGTTTAGGAAGGCGATGGCCAAGGCGAGGACGGGAGGGAAGAATGGGCAGAGAAAGCTGGGGAAGGAGAGTCAGGTGCTATTGGAAAGGGTGCAGAGGCTGGTTGGGAAGTGAAATAGAGGGAAGATGTGGCGCGGGCTATGTCTAGGATGAGTGCTATATTGCAGACAGAGTCTAGAGATTCTGTTAAGGATGATAGAAGAATGATACCCATAGGAAGGCTGGCGATCTATAGAGGTCCGTAGGCAGCATCTTTCAGCAGTCATACACATACAGGGTCGGCGTACGGAAGCTCGGTACAATAAAATGATGAAATGCACATGACTGAGATCTACGCAGCCCAAAAGTATGCAGTAGCGGATCATTACCTTGCTGTTACCAGGGTTGAGGGATCTTGAATTTTAGTGATGTGAGCCTACTACGAGACATTGCTTTGCTCGTGTTTCTAGCGCTCAAGTTGTTCTGTCGTTATGTGGCAGGAGTCTGGGCAGGCTTGGTTGAGCAGATGGGTGGGTGGTTTATGTCAACACGCTATAAATATGAAGGCACTGTGCTACATGATGTCGTTTTGATATTTTGGTATTGATTGCTAGTTTGACAATAACACATGAATGAAACACACTTAAAAATCCTCGAAAAGAAGCTCGCCCTAGTAGGGAAAGCTCATAGGCAGGAATATCGAATGGAAAAGAGTCTAACATAGCAATCAGTAGCTCGCCCCATCTATCATTCCATGATCGGACAGCCTTGCTATGCAAGTCCATCCAAATTCAGCCACATCAACAACGCTTTCAAGCAAAATCCTTTAGGATATCTCGCAATTTCTTCTGCTTGTCCTCGTTCTCACGAACCTTGTTATCGCACTCAATGATTGTTTCTTGCTTCAGCTCAAGTGCTCTCTTCAACTCAACCTCCTGCTTCTCAAGTTGCTTCTTCTGTTCTGCAATCTCCTTGATCTTATCCTCGTCCTTCTTAGCATCCGCTAGTGTCTGTTTCTTCACGGCCTCGTAGCTCTGGATGCCTTCTTCGAGGTCGCGAATCTTGTCGGAAGTCATCTTAGCCCAGGGGTCATTATTGTCAAAGCGTGGAGCTCCAGACGCTTGTACTGCTTGTCCAGTGGAGTGTCGGCTGTGGCTTTGGCCATGGCCCCCGGAAGACATCATTGAGTGTGAAGACTGAACCGAGAGAGAGTGTCTGTTCTGGGGAAGGTCCTCGAGGGTCAAGAGAGGCAGGTTGGGATCACGCTTTCCAAACTTCTTTCTGATCTTTCCAGGAAGTGCCTCTGGTTGTTCTTTATCTTGAGCTGGAACGGAAGCTTGTGGAGGCATGGAAGATTCTGGAGGGGCAGAGGTAGAAGCACTAGCCGATGTGAGAGCTGTATCCAGCCTGACCTTCTTTGACGAGGGAAAGACCGAAGGATAGCCGTCGTCGTCGTCAGTATCGAGGGCTCTAGGTTCGTCTCCTGACTCAGACCTAGAGGTAGAGACTCTGCTGCGCTTCCTCGGGTTCTTTGCAGAGCTTCTTCTAGCTGACTTGGCCGGTCCCCTATAATGGGGTAAATAATCAGATCTTACATCGTAGTCCGTGCCATTGCCCGACCTACTGATAAGTCAGCGTGGGATCTATATCTGATTGAGAAGGCGAACGGAGGGGAGGATGCGAGTCTACTCCCGAGTATACTCGCGAGGATCTCGGCTCCTAAAATTCTATGGAAAGGAGGGTTAAGATTGACCTACTCATCGTCATCCTGCTGTCTTCCAACTTTCTTATAGCCATAGTGACCATTACGAGCATTTGCGAACCAGCCCTAGCAAAGTATCAGTTCAACGGTTTTCGCGTTATGCGCATGGCTGGTTGAAAACCTACTCTAATCCTCTTGAAATCCGTACCGCACTCATCTGCAATGCTTTGCATATCATCACCAGTTGGGTTCAGACCATATGCTCTTGCCCAACTGTCCAGAATTTGTCGCTGCTGGGCCGTGAATTTGGTGACTCTGTGTTCCTTCCCGTTTGTAGTTCGTGTTGTTGAGAAATCCTCGACTTGGCCTTCAATCTTCTTCAGAGTGTCCTTTCGCTTCCTAGCAGGAAGGCTCTCTCTGCTTCCCTTCGACAACGGCGACGGAGGCTGGGGAGCTGAACGGGCTCTCTTTGTACCAGGTGCAGTTGACTTGCGCTTCTCTCCACCAACAGCTCTGTCATAGTGTCTTAAACAACCGGCAAAAGTTCTGTTGATCGAATACTTCTCTTTGAGCTGCTTTGAGACAAGCTCCATCAAGGCTCTGTTATTCAGCTTCTCGAGAGATGGGTCAGCTGCTTCCAGGGCATGACGAGCGTTGACAAGTTCGAGAAGCTTTTCCGCCTCTCGAGCAGTCCATCGGAAAGCTGCCTTGCTTTCTCCGCCAGTTGTTGCACCTTCCTCATTCTCTTGAGCGTCATCCTCCTCATCATCGGCGTCATCAACATTCTTAGTCGATGCTGGTACTTTTTTACGCAGCAGATACTCAAACTCTGGTAACTTGCGCGCATACTCATACCACTAATCCAGTTAGCACTACACTGATTGGAGACGCAGAACACGAGCTGGATATAAAACTGTTGTGACTTAGAGCATAGCAAAATCGAAGTATACTTTTCGAAAAGGGTCGCTTACATGGTAACGCAATTGCTCAATACTCTTAGTGATACCCAGTTGCTCAAGAACTTGACTGAATGTGGGACATGTCTGGTTGATCGAAGAGACTGCCTTTCCGGCCTTCTTGTCGTCGCCGTATTGATGGAGGAGTTTGTAAAACGCTGCCTTATCTTCCTCGGTCCATCGGTCAGACTTCTGAGAAGCAGCGTGCTCGGCGGCTATTTGGCTCTGGCCAGCAACCTCAGGCGAAGTCGAAGCTGGTGTCATAGCCTGTTCCATAGTCTTCTTCGGTGGTGGCGCTGGTTGTTTGCTAAGCTTCTGTGGAGGAAGTGGTGACACTGAACCCAGTGATGATAGTGCGGAGGATCCAGTCAGAGGACCAGAAGCACCCTCGACGGCGGTTCCGCCAGGTTGAGGAGTCTCCATCGTATCGAGGCAAGCTTACAGTTATTCTCTTGTCGATTGGAATTGCAGTTAGAAATGGCGTGTTGCGGGTGCAGACAGAGGAGGCAAACAGGCGCGCTGTCGTTAATGGATGAATCGCGGCAGCCTAAGTCGCAACCCTCCAAAGCAACAAGCCAGTAGGTTGTTCGAGAGCTAACACTTGGGATACAAGTGTATAAATGATTTGCAAAGAAGGCTATCAATCAAAGACACATGTTGTAGTAGTTTGTAGTGTTTTGTCAAATTGTGAACTAGGAGGTTGTAGTTGGCAAACGAAAAGCGCTTAGCGAGGCTGCGAGGGGCAGGGGCGCTAACACAAAGCTGTCCGTTATGGGAATAGATGCCGCAAACCCCAGTAAAGTAGTCGATTGCAGGACCTGATCCCATTCAATTTGGCCCCCAGATTTTGAGCTTCTGTTAACCACTCAATTTGTTATTTATTTGCACTATCCCTGACCTTGGTCGCTACTTCCTCCCACGCGAGCAATTAGTCGATTAAGGCAGTCAGGGTTAACGAGCAGGTGCAAGTTCCTTCAACCGATAATTCCAAGTCTACGAGTCAGGCTTTGTAGGCAATGCGTGAAACCATCGAATTCTCGAATTGCTAACAACTTATCGTGGCCCTTGCTGCATGCAAGTCACCCGTCACTTCCCTGCTGATAAAATTCAATGTCCTAATTTCTTCTCCAAACGCTTATCTATTCTGTCAACCTTCGCCACAGCTTTCCGGTACTCATTCATATCCTTCCTGAACACTACCTTCTCTTCTGGCGAAAATGCATTGAATTGGTTGAACGTCTCCGTGTTGACTTGCGATTCGGGCATATAATCATTGATCGTGGTCTGCCAGTGACCTGTCACTTTTGAGCTCTTGGTCTTCTTGATTCCCAACCGCATCCGATCTTCGCCGTCAAGTAGATCCTCGTCATCATCTTCGACTCTGCGTCGCTTAGGTGAAGACATCTAAATATCAGTCAGTGTGGATACGACTTGGCGCTAGGAAAGAGATGGCGTATACCTGAGGTCCTTGATCCGCTTTGGCGACAAGTCCTGCGCGCCTCAAAATGTTCTTCTTCTCCTTTGGAGTAACGGGCTCTGGAAGGCTCCGGAAAGACTCTTTGAAAGGTTCTGTTGCCGATTTCAATCTATAGTCCAAGTCACATGGCTTTGCATTCACTAACCTTTGATCTTCTTGACGTTTGCTTCACGCGCAGCCCTCTCGAGACTTCCAATCTTGGCGACTAGTATGGACTTCTCTTCCTTGACAGCTTTCTTTTCGCGTCCACGAGCCGCTGCTTCTCGCATGACGAGGGCTTCGAGCTCTTTCCTAAGCAAGTCCAACTCCGAAGCTTTCTTTGAGCCAGCATTCGATGGGTGACTCGGCAGTTCCAAACACTTGCCCCGGAAAATGATGCCTTGGTCCGCAGAGGTACTCATCCGTTCCTTCTTATTGCTGTTGTCATCAGATACCGTAGTGTTACTGTCGCCGAAGAGTGAATCCGCGACCGGTTTCTTGAACGATTTCGCATTGGGTAGCGGTAAGGCTGGCTGGTCGAGATCTTTCGGTGCTGGTGCTGGAATCTCTGGTGCTCTTTTCTTGCTCTTCTTGATCTCATGCATCAAGAAAGCCGTTAAGTCGCGCTTGGGCGGCATAGTTGTCCACTGTTTGTGTCTTTTTGGTTGAAGGGAGGATGGTTGTAGGGATGCGCTTTTATAGGTTGGAAGACAGTGGTGGTAGCTTAAAGTGAATAGGGTTGATGATCAAACTTGCTAGTGTCGGAAGGTTGAAGGCCTACAAGATAGGCATAGAAAAAAACCAGGTGTAGCGTTAGAGTGTTGAATGAGAAAGTCAGTGGTAGGAAGGGAAGATATACGGAGATAGTGCTTGGAAGTTGGTGCCAAAGAGACATAATGAAATATCGTGTACGAAAGGCAAGATTTGACAGTCGAATATAAGATGACAACACAGGTTGGATATGCAAGACTGGTGGCAAAGTGAAACTTTTCAGGCTTCTGGGGATCTTCTGCCTAGAGAAAGGTGTTGCTCGGAGATGATCGACTTTGAGGAGGCGAGTGTGTTGGGTAAAGTCAGGTGAAGGGTTTCCTTTGGAAAGGTTTGTTGAAATGGCCGAGCGTTTCTTGATCAAGGACGAAGAAGAAATATATACCACATCAAGCGCACTAAGCCCAAAGCCGTTCAGAAAGCGGAGAGAGCGTTGCTCATCAGTTGACAATCGAAGTTAGAAATGACAACAGCAAAGAAGAGCAAGACTGAAAAACGAAGTTCAGATTTATAATGACCATCTACCCTGTGAGACCATGTCTAAGGGTAGGTGCAAAGGTCAAGTTGCTTAGGTGAAGCTCAAAATATAAGGAAGGACTTCCAAGCTTGCCCAACCTTTCACCGACAAGATCATTCCAATATTGCGGAATAGACAACGGACTTTGAAAATGTCCACTGCAGATCACTGCCTATAAGATGATGTTACAATACTGATTGGGTTAGCCACTTAGCACAATCAAATGCACAGGCTTTGATATAAGCATGAGGAGCAATAGAGAAGACGAGAATCTCATAGAGTAGGGACGGAGCCCATTCATTCCATCATCATAAAGAGTATCTACTACAAGGCGCTATGCTTCAAAGATCTTTCCTCGCTTTCCTGGCTGACCAGTCCCTCGATGCAGTGATGTTCCTTCGATCTGGGCCGGCTTCTTTGTCATGAACGTAAATGCGAATCGAATCCCCGTCCTCAGTCGTCATAAATACATTTTCTCATCCGCTGCTCTTGAGGCCTGGACCCCACTCTATCACTCCCTCCGAACCAGAGTATCCCCAAACGCACTCCCCACCACCCGCCGGGAAAAAAAATGGATATCAATTTAACTGCAACCTCGTATTCCAATTCAACCTTGCCGCGCAATTGCAAGGCTTGATTCAAGAATTCGAGTAATCAGAAAGAAAAGAAAGGGTAACAAACATAAAACTCATCATAAAGAACGCCGGGAAATGTAGTGACGAATGAAGAAAACGTCAATGGTCGATCCACTGCATCATTCGGGCTTAACGCCTGCTAAATACCAAAGGACAAATGTACAAGTCAAACCGGAAAATGCAAATTCGAATGAGGTCGTATCGTGGAAGGCGAATTCATCGGCTTAATCCTGAGAATGTTGGCCGAAGATTTGTTCAATATTCTCAATGACGAATTGCACGGCATTGTTCTTCGCATGCATATCAGTCATTTCGCGTTCGAGGCTTGTGTCCCGCATGATTGTTGGTGCGAAGACGACAGCGAGATTCTTAGGGGTCATCTTGAGCAATGGTTAGCAAGGGAATACAAGATGCGTCTGACGGTACATACCAAGTTCTCTCTCTCACGCTTCGCGACACGGGCAAGATGGAACATCAAGAAGTCAAGGGTATCACGATGGCTTTGGGGCAACATGGTGAAAGTCTGTCTGAGGTGATCACAGCGTTCTCTGTCATCATCGATAGCTGCATACCGTTAGTCAGGAGCTAGATGCCCAAGAGCAAGAGGAAACCTACAAAGTGATTCTAGAACTCGATCGTAGATGTCGAACGTCAGGAGTGGCGTGGGAAGCTTCCGGAAGTATTGCTTCAGGACACTGGTTACAGCAGTAATGTCGATATCGGGGTCCGAGATATCGTAGTCCTCACCCTCTCTATCAAATCCTTCCTGGATGGCTTTGACTTGTCCACTTCCTCCAGTCTTTCTGTAGATGCCTTCCATGTCCATGCCCCGAAGCTCGACCTCCTGAATGCACTTCATAACAACGATTGGGATCTTTTGCTTCTCGTACTCGCACCTATCAACAAGATCAGAACCGAAGAGTGTCGAGGGATGCTCTGCCGCCAAGACGTTTCCGTTCGACAATGATTTTGGCATAGTTCTGCTTTTGAACAAGCCAAATCCACCACCCTGCTTCGAGGGATCCATGGACATAGACTTCGGAAGACTGCTAGGTTGAAGGCCAGCAGGGGATTCCATGGGCGCCATTGTCATGTTGTAGGGCAAGCCAATGCTCTCACCAGTCTGACCCTGCCACTGTTGGTTGCGTTCTTGCTGAATAGAAGTAAACGCGCCCTTGAAACCCTTCGAGACACCTTTTGCGACGCTCTGGCCACCCTTCTTCCAATTGAACTTCTTTGCTTGGCCCTTTCGAATGTTGACCACATGTGGGGCAGAAAGGACAGTTGCGGGTTCCATGCTTGGGTCCTGGTCCATGGCCTGAGGATACGTACCGACCGAGCCAACAACTGTCGTGGACCCTGTTGAAGGTCGGAGGCTTGCCTCCTCTAGTTGTACCGAAACATTTGACTTGTCTTTGTTATGATGGGTGTAGATGCCCAAGCCATTCATGGGAGGTCGTGGGCTCTCCATGGTGTTTCCGCTTTGTGCCTTGAAACGTTCTTGAATCTGATGGGTTAGGTCGTTGTTCATATCGGCAAGCTGAGCGTTCTTGGAAGAGAGCTGCTCGAACTCGACCAAAGCCCTATCCCGGTCTGCGATGATTTGGTTCTTCTCTTCGAGAAGATCATTTCGCTCTTCGTGAAGCTGTTCCACGGAGCCAGACATAGTTTGCTTTAGACGTTCAAGCTTTTGCACAAACTCCTTGATTGCAGAATCTTCCAACTCCGCAATGTTGATCGGTTCCTTCGAGTCCTTCGCCCTCTCAACGTATCCCGCTAAGACTTCCAGTTGTCGAATCATGATTTCCGTTTGCGAATCGAGTACTGAAACGGTCTTCCGCTTTTCGATTAATTTCTTATTCAAGCTCTTGAGATCCTTATCACCGTTGAAATGGCGCTCGAGCTCTGCAACCCGTTGTTCGGAGTTTCGAAGCTGTCTTCTGAGAAGAGCAGGATCGTCACTTGCATTGGGAGAGGCGACTGAGATAGGACTGCTGATTTCCCTGGGCCCAGCATTTGCATCCTCAGCAATCGGTGTCTTTGGCCATCGCGGTGACGCAGTTGTACGTGTCGTCTCGCTAACGCTGCGTCCATGCCCTGGGTGACGAGGGCTGTTGCTTGCTTCACTGTTGTTTCTACCATGACGAACAGCATTGGAAACTCGGCGTAGGATAGATTGTGAACTCTCATCCGTTCCACCCAAGATCCTAGCCATATCCTCATCCATGGTAAAGTCTCCACCGGCACTCCATCTTGGTAGCTTGGGAGAGCTGGGCGGGCCATTGGAAGAAGCATTTGAATCCTTGGGGGCATGCGAGCTCGGGGGTGCTGGTGGTGCTCTTGGAGTCATATAGCTATCGCTCAATTTTTGCTGTGGTGCTGTTGGGCGGTTGGCGGCACGGCTTGGTGGAACCAATTCCTCGCCTATCGTCGAGGGCAATTGTAATGCCAAAGGTCCAGATATGGACTTCCCGTTGACAGTTGGGGTGAGTCCAGATGCATCTGACGAAGAAGCAGATGACGGAGATGTGTCGGCCCCAGAAGAGGAGCTCATAGAGCTTATTGTGTTCTTGATGGTTCCAGGTGCTATCTCCTTCCGGGGTATAGATCTGCCACCAGAATCCATTCGCGAAATTGGCATTGGGGAGGTGTTGGAATCGAAAGACGGTCTCGTATCCACATCTTCCTTAGTTCTCGAGTCTTGCGATGATCTCGGAGTTGTTGTCTTCTCTGTGGTGAGTGAATGCTTGGATGAGTCTACCATATTTTTACTAACCGAAGTCTCTTTGCGTGATTGGGCGGACAAACCTCCCCCTGACGCAGCCCTAGAGACACTGGTATCACTGATCTCAGATTGCGAATTGTTCCTGGGGTTTCCCAGCTTTTTTCCCTTCGGAACGTCCCCCAGGCGAAATTTGTCACCGGTAGAGGGTGCTTTGCCATTGGTATTCTTGGTGGATGGAGAGCTGGTGTGTTGGGCACGGGTGTCATCGCTTCCAATTGCAGGAGAGGCCTTTAGAGAAGATGACTTGCCTCCAGCCTGGGCTTTCCATATACTGTCCTTGATTTGTGCTGTCTCCTCCGCAGATGGCTGCCGACCCTTCTCCTGGAATGCAATATGAGGCGTCGAAGCAGACGAGCTTGCATCTCTAGACTTGGCTTCTGCCGATGGCCGGCCATTGGTTTTGGATAATCCAAAATAATCCTTCTCTGGCGCCTTGTTCTCCTTGTTCTCCTTTTTTTCCTTATGCTCCTTGCTCTCCTTGCCCCTCTTTGATGGGTCAATCCATTGTTCAGACGTGGATCGTGGGGTCACGCTTTGGGCCGGACTTGGATCCAAAGCCAGCGGTATGAAGAATCCTCCATCTTCGCCGCCATTGATGTCTGAACTTTGTGAAATGGCCGAATGCCTGTTGCTTCGGTATGTTGTTGTTGGGAGTGTAAGACCTTCTCGAGCTGGTGCATCGTTTGAGGTTGAGGTTCGTTCGGGCGAGGGGTCCCGCGGTTTGCGTGAACTGCTTCGTGACGATGAATCATTCTGCGAGTAGCCTTGACGAGGGCGCGGGGACAGTTCAGTGGGGGTATCGGTATCTAATGAATCAGGCGTCGCTCGATCGCGGTCTGGGGAGAAAGCACTCTGCGGAATAGCATTTGGTGGCAGAGCTGGCAAGGACTTATCGACCAGCATGGGCGACTGGTCATCTTTCTTCTTTGCATTCGCAGCCGCTCTGCTCTTCTTTCTTCTCCTCGCCATCAACGACTCATGACAGCTCATGCAAAATATACCTTGCGAGGTTCGCGCATATCGAAGGTTTTCGATCTTCCGCTTGCAATTCCGGCACCGAAAGCAAGTCGCGCAGAAGGCTTGGTCACCAGTGAGAATCGCTAGATCTTCGATCTTGTTACCGCACGCACTACAGCTGTATGTGCAATTGTTGCATATGAGGGAGCCATCGCCAAGGAGTAGAAGGTTCGCATCCGAGTCGAGGAGGGTACCGCAGGTATTGCATCGAAAACAGTTCAAATGCCATCGGTTGCCAGCTGGATCAGAGTTAGCATCACTGGACCTCGACGTTGGGGGATCCATCATGGCGATCATGTAGGAACCATTGGAGGTTCGCAGAAAGACGGGGCTCAAGGCCTGAAGTTCGCGAGATTCACTCACCAAGCTCGAATGCCTTGCCTTCCTCTAGGATCTGTGAATCAACATTAGCATCACAGACATCGAGTATCGTCCGAGCAAAACATACGTCTCCGCATCCTTTGCACGGATATGCCACATCATCGCCATCCATCGGGCTGTCCAGATAGTCCGCCGGGGAATCCATCTTGTCTTCTGGTCGACGAGCGACCTTGTGTTCTGTGTTCTCTCCCGCAACCTTTCCTCCTCGAGTCTTCGAAGTTTCGACGGGCTAGGACATGAATTGAGAAGGAGATCCTCGACGTCGCCGCTCTCGCGGATACAAGCCGCACGGTCGGTCGGCGCAGAATTTCAGAGGACGCAAGTTGGTGCAGGGGCTCGAGCTAGTCGAGCGATCTTTAATGAAGTGGAGATACCACGGGTGGTGAAGGAACAAAGAGACACGGGGACCGGTGGAGGTTCGAACAGTTCGATTCAGCCAGACCTGCCCTCGAGCACTGTCGCGCAGACGGTGGTGGTTCGTGGTTTGTGTCGAAGGGAAGCAGAAAGGGCTGATGACGGGCCGGGGTGTTGCAGAACATACACGGGCGCAAGGCTCTAAACGGACTGGTAAGTTTGGGTGGATTAGTCGTCGATTAGTCGTCGTCGAAAGGGCTGCAAATGGATTGGTAGGCGTATCAGCAGCGCAGATGCTCTGTTCAGGAGAGTGAGGGTCGGCGAGAATAGGTGCTGCTGCAGCGCCAGGGACGCAGCGAATGTCAAATCACAGTAAGACAAAGGCGTGTTCCCGTTGGCAGAGGCTTGGAAGGGTCGGCCAGGCCTCCCCACACATGCAGTTCAGTACTTCTGAGGCACATCAGTTGCTGAATAGGTTTGAGTAAGTGCTGTGGAGGCGTGGACTGGCAGTGGCAGCATGGGAAGGGGGAAGGGGAAGGAAGCGAAGATCCTCGAGCAGGCTAGCAAGTTTCAAATATACGGTACGGGCAATGAAGCCAACTGTGCCTGGCCGCCCGCAGAAGATTGCTACGAAGGTACTTGTACTGTGCCTGTACCTTGCGTAACTCTCGCACCGAAATCATCGCTTTCTATGATCGAGTGGAAACTATGGAGAGTGCTCCTCGACCAGAATCTCAAAGTCAAAGCTACCGTCCTCCCCATTGAACAGATCGCGGGACCCAGGTAGGATCTTCCACCAAGTGACCCTAAAGTGGTCCCAGAGTGATGGCGGCTTCTAGCCCTGGAGAGTTCGTTCCGTTCCAACGTCCGCTTCACGAGCGTGCCATTTCCTTTCGAACTCGTAACACAAGATTACACTGCAACCACAGCGTGCCGGAAGATACAAGGCCTTTGTACTCCTCACAACGCATCGGAGACTTGTTGGAGATCACGAAGATGCAGATGCATCAGCAACATGGCACCCACGAGCAGAGCAGCATCTCCAGGATCAGAACGCATGGCAACTGCTGCAGGCCAGGCCAGAAAGAAGCAACCTCCCTCCTCCTGCTCCTCCTTGACACAGCTTACGCCTTGGTCGTACACCCAAAACAAGTCCAAGGGCAGAATTAGCTTTGCCGGAACACTTGGAACTTATCAGAGATCAGCTCGTTTGGATAATGGATATCGGAAGAATCTTGTCCTAAAGTGTAACAGACGAAAATGATGCTCAATAGAGTTTGGAAACGCTGTTGGCACTGGGCAGACGAGGACCGACATCGACACTGTGGCAGGATCGACGTTTGATTTACATTTGAAGTATTTGTCCTGTGGGAAGAGGCACAGGATAAAGATACCGGTACCCCGCGATATCTGGTAACGAGGAGCGTCGTTTCAACAATTCATCGAACAAGTACTGTACTGTACGGTACTCGTAAGGAGGCAGCTTTCTTTTGCCCGGCTCTTCTCGTACGGAGGATTCGAAGCAGGTCCCACTCTTGAAACGGGAGGATTCGACGACTCTCGTTGGAGGTTGGAGCTCCTGTCCACCTGTTTCGTTGTTCCCCACCTTTAAGATCAACTCTAAGATTACAAATCTCTGGGCCTCTCAGAAGGCACCGTCTGAAGTCTCGAAAGCATCACAATCCGTCCTGTCCAGTCAGCCTCCCAAACCTTATGGCCACCAAGCCACATCACATCCCAACTAAGAATAGTTTCGAAACACTCTCTCCAACTTTCTCCAAAGCAGATGCGGCCGACGATGGATTCAGACGCCCCTGGCGAATTTGGCGCCCTCAAAAATCCGCCATTCGGATAATACCCTGAACGGTCCAGGCTCTCCGCACCTGGTCTGTCGATCAGCTTCCTGCCGAGTCCCGCAATCATGACAACTCGTCACGATGCCGTAGAAACCCTTGCCCAAGGGACGGGAACGGAGCAATCAGCACGTGCAGTTGGAAGTCGCAAACTCCCGTCCAGCCGTCTACAAGATCTCATGTCTGTGCTCGACGGCTTCAATAAGTGAGATTCAGGTCAGAGCGTTGTCAATCTTAAGACTTTGCTCGGTCCATATCATCCATATGATGGGCCACTCGCGGACCTACTCGTAGTCTCGTACTAACAGCACGGACAGATGTCAGTCTGAGATCTCGGTTCCTGGAGACAATAGTTCGAGATTCAGAACAGACATTGTAAGCGAGCATTAGAACATTGGCGATAGAACGACACTCGCAACAATACAGCATAGCCTCGCAACTACTTCTCAGCTCGAGGCAGATTTCAATTGGTATTTATTCAGTCTGGCGGACCCCTGGGCAATGTGTACTATACGATCTACGTCTACGTTATGCGAACGGTTTCGAAAAGGTGATTGGAGCCGATATTTATTTCAGGACTGATGATCTTCGGTTGATAATGCTCTTGATAATAGCTGACGAGCACCAACAGATATGCTGAGAATGGTCTATTATGCAAACTCAGACGACCAGATAAACTTAGCAAAACAGAGTAGCTAGCCCTCCAGTTGTCAATCCAAGGAAGTGTCGCGTAACGTTAATGTTAACATTCGCCCCTGTCAGCTTACACAAGCCTCTAGCAGTGAACTTACCTCCAACTCTCCAAGTTCGTGAATCATCAGTTCTACAGAGGTGCTATCTATTCCTGGACCTCGTAAACGTAATAATAGCCTTGTAAGATTGAACACCTATCATGATTCACGGGTCAAAGTTCAGAGCAGGCGAAGACAATCACATCATCGGCTTGTGACCCTAGCTCGCGTACCTGATCCAAAAAATGCAAGTCATCAGGGGCCATCTATCCACCAACATGGTATCGGCGCACTCTATCACCACACTTTAAAGCATGAACGTACTCTTCCATAATCCCACGCCATTCCATTGCATCAGCTCTGCAGTTGACCAGCCTGAAACCCACCGCGTATTCGGCGCAAGACCACCTGCATTCAGCTGGTGTCAGATCTCAATCCCACCAATGAAATTCTTCCATGCCCCTCCAGCTTCACATACAAGCAGTCAGCACCACAAGAAGTCACATTTTCACCCACACCTTGTATACTTCGCTTCGCTTGACTTCGCATCGCATGCATTACTATTCAGCTATCAACTTTCTCTCTCTTGAATCCACCACCCAATAGTAAACCACAGCACAACGCAACGCCAAATTGAAAATGCAAATCTCTGCCCATCAACTAATCAAAACAGGAAGTCTCGTCTCAACGCCTCACTCCCGCTCCTGCTCCTGCTCAAGAATTCAAAAAGTGATGTAGAAGAACGACAAGAACAGAACTGAACTGAATAAACAAACAATACCAAGGACCAGACTTTTCAAACACACAGCCACCCAGACAGACAAGAATGTCTGCTCAAAACTCCCCTTTCACTCCCTATGCTGGCCATACCACTTATGGTCATTGAGAAGCATCAACCTCCCTCTGCCTCTTCACAACATAATAGGTTATTAAACTCTTCGGATCATCCCTCACGCCTCCAAGAGCCTCCCAGAACCGACTCTCACCAACCCGAGCATGAACACTGACACACAGCTGCACAGCATCCATCCTCACTCCACTCTCCGCGCTCTCGAGACACCTCGCTGCGAGTTTACACATACCATGTACTTCCTCATCGCTTGGTACAAAATCTTTCTTGATTTCGAGGAGTTCTTTTAAAACATGAAGACCCATGCTGAGTATACGACAGCCTTCAAGAGTCATTTCTTCAGATGCCAGACGGGAGACGATAGTATCCGTCGTTTGTTTTGGGTTGGAAAGGGTGACGAGCTCATCAGCTAGGAGCTCGAGACCGCTGACGATATGCGCACGGGCATCATAGCAGCTGCGAGTCGCTAGTAGAGATTCCAAGCCTTTGGGGACGTGGGGTCTGAATGCTTCGCAGTCTTTCTTGTACATAAGCTTGATAGTTGCAAGAATCTGAGCTTTGACATCTTGGACCTTCTCCGCTGGAAGAGACGTTAATGGTGATTCCAGATACTCGAAGAGGCCGATGAGTAAAACGTCGAATTTTTCGTCGTTCCATGCTGCCTTGTTATCTCTAATCAGGCCTTGAAGTTTCCGGAAGCCATGAACATCAAGTGACTTCGCCTTGATCTTGTTGATACCACTATCCAGTAGTCGAGCGTTCTGCTTGAACTTTTCTGGCGATACAGCTGGACTCTTTGGGGAATCCACTTCTTCGGTACCATACATACCATTCATACCGTTCCTGATGATCTTCGCGGCATCCTCGTTCACGGCCACTTCTTCGAGAACCGGCGCTGTGATAGCCGGCCTTGGTGTTGTCTGATCACCTGAGCTCGAGAAGGGATCCTCGTAGACCTTCATGGGCTTTAGAGGCGTTACAACATCATCCTCGTCTGAGTCCTCGATAGTCTGTGGCAGGCTCTTGCCATTCGTATCCCTCAACCCCGTGAGTGTCGGTACAACAAGGGTGAAATCCTCATCAGCTTTGGAGGGGCTGGACGAAGGGAGGTTTCTGGTCGAAGCTTTAGGTCTCGCTGGGCTGGGCTTTGGAGGACTAGCCTTCGGCGGGCTTGGTTTTGGGGGGCTTGGTTTTGGAGAAGGTACGACTCTGCTGATGGTGCTCTTCGCTGGACTTGTATGGCTGGAGTGGCTTGCATGGCTCGAATGGCTGGTATTCGGTCTTTGAGGCAGCTTCTTAGGTGGACTAGTACTGCTGGCACTCGGAGTACGACCCTTCGTCAATCTGGTAGAGGGACTCGTGTTGGTATCGCTGTTACTGGGACCATGACCAGGACGTCTAATAGAGTAAGGCCCGGCTGTGGCAGGTCTGGCTGTAAGCTCTGGTCGCGGAGCGGGACGGAATTTCGTTGGTCGCATTGGAGCAACAGACAAGCCTCCATGGGCTACAGTTGTGGATTCCGGCCGAGCTCTTGTTGGAGCAGCATCCGAAGAGGCTGAAGCGGTTGAAGATGAAGATACTGTCCTCATGGGAGAAGCAAATGAAGACATAGCTGAGCCTGGCCTCGCAGGGAGGTTTTTCGTCGCTGCCAATGCAGCCTTCTTCTGGGCCAGCATTGTTTCTCTCAGGGACGGCTTTGGAGGACCGCTTGTGCTCTTCGAGAACCCCATTCCTGGCCGAGGAGCGACAACTTCTGCTTTCTTGGGAGAATTGGGGTTATCTGGAGCATTTTCTAATAGTCTTTGCTGAGTTGCATCGAGAGTCGCCATGATCGCCTCTGCCTTTGAAGGCCACATCAAAGCAAATGCCCAATAGGTAGATCGCATATTCTCTCGGACTCCTGGATTCGCATCTGCAAGACCTTTCTTGATGCACTTCTCAATCAACTCAAGACCACCACTATGCTCGATGTGGTTCTTGTGGTGCGCTTCCTTCTTCAGCAAAGTCTTGAGCCAGCCAGTAGCATAGGTCCTCGGCTGAACATTCTTGTCTTGACACGCCATCCAGATATGCTGCATGATTCTGTTTGTGTACGAAACTTTGCCGATAATGATATCAACGGTCGCATTTCCTTGTTGAGAACTGATCTTTTTCGTGCCTCCGCAAAGTTTAATCAGGTTTTGGAGCAAGAGCTCTACCATCGGATCCAATCCTGGTCCAGCGGTCCGTGTGATTTCCTGAACAACGCTGCAACCTTCTTTTGAAAGACTGGTTCTCAAGGAGTTGACTGCCTTTAGAATCCCGTCCAAGAGTGCCTTAATTCCAGCAAGGAAGGCATCGTGGAAGTCGCTTGGTGCATTGCCTGCATTCAGTCGCCGTAGCTTAGTACAGCTTTGCTCTCTCTTTAGCCAGTTCTGCTCCGATTCCTTTCCTTCGAAGAATGGGTGCATATCCCGGAATATATCCTCCAACTCCCGCTGAGTGTTGACATATGAAGGTTCCACATGCTCAACTTTCGCCTCGATCGTTGGCGTTTGAGGTCGAACGTTGGATATAGAAGAGACGCTGTTGGCGAAAGTAGGTCGAGATGGTACCTCAGCAACAATCTCTTGCTCAACAGGATCTGGGGCTCCACCTGGACCAAGATGTGGCATGATAGCTGCGACTATTGCCGGTCTAACATTGAAATTCTTCAGTTGCTTCTTCAAGTCTGACTTTGCAGCATTTGGTGCATTCCTATTTTGGTTAGTAGTGTTTGCTTAGTTGTAAAGAGTAGTACACACTGGAAAAGCGCAATGACAGAATTTCTTGCCGTATCCCGTACCATGCCGTCGGCATCCTCGAGTAGGTCCATGAAGGTTGTAACAAAAGGCTTAAACTGCATGCCATGTTCTTGATGCATCTGCGCCAACATTTAGCATCTCTGCAGATTTGTCAACCACAGACCAAGTACCTGTACGACCCAGCTCATCGAGGCTTCCTTCATCCTCGCATTCTTTCCTACCATGCCAGCATTCTTAACTATTCTTTCCACATCCGACGGCGCCTGCTTCCAAAAAGTTGTTAGACATACCGCTGCCAGTTGCCTATATTTTTCCTTTTGGTCTCCCAATTTTTCGATCACCACGGGTAAAGTCCGCGCGGCTTCCTTCGCAACGTATTTCGGTTCTTGTCGTGATATCCTCGTGAGTAGGTGACTCAGTGTAGAGAAGCCGGCGTTGATGATAGCAGCATGTTGAGAGGTCATCGAGATGCGCGATGCTTCGAAGAGGGGGATAATACACGGCTCGGGAACATTGTTCTGCTTAATGCCGGACTTGACATTGTTTATGAGGTTGACTTTCGCATCGATCGAGGCATCGGTTCGCAATACAGCCAGGAGGTTTGCAACCTGGTCCTCGTTGACCTTCTCGCCAGCCATTGTCAGGGAGGATTATTGCAACGCTGTGTTCTGTTGTCAATCAATGGTCCAAAAGTCGCGCGTGAATTAGGCTTTGGAGGACACAATCCTGCGCCCGTCGTGAAATCCAATATGATGATAGAACCAATACTTACAAGCAAAGTTAGGGAAGATTGCGGCTGTTTACAAAACTCAATGCGGGCTGTCGTCGCGACGATAGATACAGAACGCGCTAGTAAGGAGTGCACAGGCACAGGAAGATCCTTGCAACTGCAAGGGCCAGCCCAGCTTGGACTCCCGCTCTCACTTCAACATCTCAACTTCCATTCCCCATTTCCAGGCTGCTTGCCTCGCATACTCTATCTGTGGGATTGACTGTTATCCTCCAAACGTGCCTCTGTTCATGTCACAGTTACTGAGTGGGACGACTTCTATAAACATTGTCCTTCCAACAGTGCAATGACGGAGACGAGCCCACTCCCACCTCTTGTATTCATGCCAGCTCAGTCCTCCCGCACAGAAGGGCCAGCTCCATCTGCCACACCACTTCCTCCAGCTTCTCATAAGCCAAAGGTCACTCAGAGCGCGCCTACGAGAGAAAGTACATCCGGCAAGGATCCCGAATTCGTTCTCCCCAAGCTTCGCCTCGAAATACGAGACCTGAACCATGAGGGTACGAATACCTTCCTCGACTCTGTATTGGCAAATAAAGCCTTAGCGGACGCGGTTCGGAGTGTTTTGTCACTACTCTACCATTCACCAGACTCACCCACAACGACTGTCCCGCCAACACGATCAGTTACGCTTATCCTAAGGGCTATGCCAGGTGTTGCATACACTACTGGGAGCGATTTGGATTCCGATCACAAGGAGATTCACTTCTCTCTTGATTACATAAATGGTGTAGCCAAATCGAGAAAGACAGAGGAGATCATGGGAGTGTTGACCCATGAGATGGTACATTGCTATCAATACAATGCTTTTGGGACATGTCCTGGCGGTCTGATTGAGGGCATTGCGGACTGGGTGAGGCTAAATGCGGATCTAAGTCCTCCGCATTGGAAGAAAGAGTCCTCAGGGAAATGGGATGCCGGTTATCAGCACACAGGCTATTTTCTGGATTATCTGGAAAAGAGGTTTGGTGCAGGCACTGTCAGGAGAATCAACGAGAAGCTGAGAATAGTAAAATATGAGGAGAAGAGGTTCTGGACTGAGATTTGTGGGAGACCAGTCGAGCAGCTTTGGGGAGACTACGCAAAGACTGTTGAAGGGGAGCAGAAACAGCCTGAAGATGATGAGGGTGTTCTTGTTGAAAAAGTCGAAGAGACCGAACCTCAGAAAAGTGAAGAAAACTCAATGGCAACCACCAAAAAGAGGTAGAGAGAGGCAATTGTGGTTTACAACGAGTTAAGACCGATCCCCGCTCTTAAGCACAAGGTTATAGGCACAGCAAAAAGCTGTCTCGGATATCGATGAAACTTGCTACGTTTATATACCGTCTCTACGCAGCACTCCATAGCATGAGGCTGTACAGTTCACTTTTTTGTCACAAAGCTTCCTCCATTCCGTCTTGTCTTGTGTCGTCTCGTCTCGTTTCAGTTGCAATGGTCTCAGATTCCTCCGTCACAACTAGCATTTCGTACAAAATCCATGTCCCACCACCTGCGCCAAACCAGTCATTCCAGAAAATCATCGTCGAAACTCAATATCTTGAATTTGTGCCAAGCAGTCGTGGCCCTCGAGATGAGGATCTCGATGAAGATGCTGAGGAACTGGCGGAACTGCTTCTGGGAAGCAAAGCTTGACGATACCTCCGGAAAATGTTAGAGTCGAAGCAGAATGCTCCAATGGAGTACCTACCGAGGTTGAAGTACAGCCTTGTAACTGACGCCCCCCACCTTTATGTTGAAGGACATTTCTTTCCGTCGCAAAGCTTCATATAGCTGGTCCTCGAGAGATACTTGGGAAGGCATGCTGAATAGTGTTGCCGTCTAGAATTTGAGGGACTCGGTAGAAGTTATGAGATGAAGCTTGCAAACAATCAACTTGAACAAAGTCCCCGAAGTGGGTGAGAGCCTCGATTTATACAGCATCGGCAATTACATGTACCCCGCCAAGAGCTCCTCCCAAATGCCGCACTACCATATGACCCTTCTCCGACTCGCACTGTGACACGACAGTATCTTGGCTCGTATTTCCAATAATATCATCCGAATTTCTCACCATCCTCAACATTTCACCAAAATAATAAAGTTTACTTGGCAGATCTCACATTAGCCTTCCTGCAGGAAGCAAGGCGCTCTCAGATGACCTTGCAGGTTTGAGCGGCCCGATATGTTCAAGCGGATATCGCAAAGGTTGTTTCATCTAGGATGGGGGTGTTGAGTTGAAGGGTGGGATTGGGTGGAGAATGTGACGAAACGCTTTCGCGGTTGAGCCTCGGGCCTCGTTGAATATTTGGACTCAAAGATTGGATATCACGTTGGTGGTGAGGATTGGAGGCCGAGACCTTTTTCTTGTTTATGATTGTGAGGCGGTGTGAGCCTCATCTCGAGGTTTTAATAGCCTCGTACATGCCGGCAGCTGGAACCTGGAAGGGTGTTTCCAATGTGTGGCCATGAATACTTGTCGCAGTCCCAGATATGGAAGCTCGCTGGATCAATGAAGGCGCTATTTGTATGTAGTTGTGTTGTCGTTGAAGAACGAAGCACAGCATGGACAAATTGTGCATGTCAAAGATGTTCTAAGCCTGCCTATCCCCGACGAAACCTACGTTGCCTAAACAGTAAGGGCAGATTTGAGGACGGAGATGGCAAGTATTCTTATGATATAATCCGACAATTTACACAAAAGTATGGTCTTGAATGAAGTAGAAGCCTGCAAGACACAGCTTACAACCCTGCTTCAAGGTGGGTTCTGTCAGCCACAAAGACGCTTCGATAAGATACGGCGTAGTGGGGTCCCGTTTGGGAACGGACGTAATTCGAGTCCAACATTTGTCCACACATCCTCCTTACTTCCTACTTCCTTCCATTTCTCCTTTTCTTTCTGATTTCATTGACAGAGTTGTTGTTCAGAATGGCTGCAGCAAAAGGTGAGCCATTCCTCCAGAATAACCTTGCAATCCATTCGCGATCGGCAGTGTCATGCGCCTCACCAAGTGGCGTCGAGGGCCGCGAATCTCGAGGCAGCAACTTGACAACCAATTCACTTCCAAACTTATTCACGTTCTCCGATACATCATTCATCTTCGTTCCATCAAGCCTCGCATTCTCGTTCTCCATTTACCAGCGCAATGCCTCCATTAGCTAACCCTGCTGCTGCAGGTATCATAATCGGTGTCTCGATAGCCGTAGCTGTAAGTTCATCTCCTTCCTTTGCCACCACTCTCCTGACTGTACCAGGCCGCTATCACAATCTACGAAAGCCCACAAGCGCAAGCTGCGATCAGAGATGCGCGCCGGAAAATTGCAACTGCCCTCGTGTCTCTCGGGAACGAAATCAATCCGCAATCCAGGCAGCCTCGTTTCAACCGCCCCGAGGATGCAGAAGGATTCATGATGAGCAGTTCTGCGGATCCAGGCATGGACGCAGATGAGGAGTCAAAGAGGCGCCAGCGAGAGGAGTTGATGTACTGGAATGCTGTACACCTTGAGAAGAAAGAAAAGGAGCGTCAAATGAATCCGCCACGATCGGACAATAGAAGCCGTGGATCTAGCTTCGATGACTTCCTCCACGAGGACCCTACAGGCGAGAAGGGAACCTACGTCTACAATACTGGCGCTGAGACAAGTCAAGCTGAAGGACTGCGAAACCGAGGTGTTCAGGGTCTGAACAGAGGATCTTTCTACGCCAATCCTTTCGGAGATGAGCACAATATCGAGATGGATGAGCAGCGAGCCATCGACGCAAGCCTTTTGGAACCTGATGTCTCCGAGAAGTACGAAGTTATGTCCGACATCTACACCGCCAACGAGGAGCCAAAGCCTTCCCGTCAAACAACCGCCACTATCGCCGAGCAATTGATCGATACTTCTGAGCCTATTCCCGACCCACCAGTCTCATACCCCACTATGGATGATCACTTCATGAGTGAGGGCACAAACTTCACCAACATGGCCGAGCGAGAAGAGCCAGAATCTGCATATGCTTCTATTCATGCTTGGGCAGACAACGCAAACCATAGCTTCTACTCACCCCTCCCAGTCACGCCCGGAAACGTCACACCTCAGCAATTAGAAGTCCGTCCTAGCTCACCTACATTCAGCGACCCAGATGTTTCTGTTCCAGGAAGTGGCATGGCTACACCGACCACTGACTCTGCTTCCCTGGCTGGTTCCGGCGAGGAAGTCTGGCTGCCTCGAAGCGGAGCAACTAGCGAGGCAGATATCATGAGTGTTGACGGAGACGGAATTTCCACCCCAGGAACATGGACCGAAGTTGGTTCGGTGGTCAGTGAGGATGATGTTGGAGTACATCATTAGATTTTTTATTGCTGTGGATGCTACATATGGGTTGGCTGGCGTCTGGGATTGGACTGTAAGCAAGGCGTGGGTGCACACACAGATGGGGAAATAGTACATCGGGATGGACAATGGATGGCGTAACATGGGCTGTCAATAGGAATCAAATTGAATGTTGTTTCTCGAGTTTTGTGTGCAGTATGGGCGTGAATGCAGGTGGTTAACACGAAAGCCTTGATTTTCCAGATGAATCGGCCAAAATAGGACGGGCACTGCATGAAACTAATCTTCTTCGACATGTAAAGGAGTGGAGGTTAATGTTACACTCACATCTCTCGAAATGAACATGCTTTGAGAACACGAAGCTATTGTAATGCACTTCCTGTGATACGGATAATCATTCGAGAGTTGCTGACTGCCAAACTTGCACAAAACTGATACTGGATCGTCATTTCCTCACTGCCCTGGGACCTTGCTGAGAGCAACCTGCAGTCATCCTCGTGGTCCAGTGGCTCTCTGTGACTGCTTCATCTATAGGAGGTGTAGTCTCATACTACGAGACTCAAGAGAAGATATGACTATTTAGGCTGTGGACGGAAGGGTCGACGTTTGGATGTCGTCAGTCACAGCTTCCATTAATTAAGGATGATCAGTGAATTTGACATGGATTTCGCTTCTGCTACCATTGGATGTAGGTTTGTGCTTGGTATTGCGTATAAGGTTCACCCACATGTTGCTTTCCTGGTTGCTCGGCGAAAGTATTAATATTTACAGTATTGGGACGCGTGACGATTAACATCCTATTCACCGAACGACAATATCATACAAGTAGTACTCTTCTACAGCACCATGATATACTACAGCACACGCATGTTTCGTGTAGTTGCTTCCTCCTGTTCCGTGCCCACAGGCAACAGACTCGAGGTCTTTCGTACTCGAGCCTTAACTCTTCATAATTATACTCATGTTTACGAAGGCACTCCCTCATATATAAACCCGTTATTCGCCCTCCTTTTTCTTCTTCTCGTAGTTTTTCTATTCCCAGCTGCCTTAACAAAGAAGGTCAATGCTGCAATAACCAATACGATAATAGCCGCAATAGTGGGAACCTTTAATGTCAGCCAGCGCTCCACTAATAGCTCCCTATTGCAGATAAGCTTACCAGGATATGTCTCTTCCTCAAATCATCATCTTCAGCCAATGTCTCCCTGTATGGACAAGTAGCATTCGGTCCGCCGGCCGTCCAACACTCCTCGATATCCAAGCTGTTGAAATCAACCCAAGCACCGTGACCATCATAATCGTGATCACTGTTTCTCATCGCTTGATTCAGATATGAGTTCTCGAGCGCTGTTCGTGGGGCATCGAAGGTATAATCATCCGGACAAGCTTCTTCAGCGTAGCTGTATGCGATAGTGTAGGATGTGAATGTCCAATTGTAGGGTTGCCCTGGTGCTCGGCAAGCAGCATAATACTTTTCGGAACAGTCAGCGACGACCCAACGGCCAGCGAGATCGATGTTGGCAGTTGCACATCGATAATGAGAGGCATTTTCCGTATTACTGTAATTCTTTGGTTCGCCTGGCGCCCAGGACCACTATTGACAAATCAGCATAAGGTCGAACATACAAGTTGGCAGTTGAGAGGCTGAGGAGCCATCTTGAGTCCCGAGTACACTTGTGAGGAGCTAGGAGTTTGGCTCCCACACATCCAGGAACTAAAGTGCTACGTACTATAGTTGCGTATGAGAAGTTTTGGTATGGTATATAGTTATCGCGAGCTGTGGCGTTGAGAAGGGTAACATTGAGAAGTGGAGATATGCCACAACCAATCTGCGCCGTTGTTAGATTGAGCAAAGGGTAGAGATCTGATGTTGAGCTTGTTGGATAAGAGAAGTCGGACAAGTCTGGAGCAATTGCCCAGGAATTGTTGACTTGAGACGGTTCAGTAGTCGAGTTCCGCAGGAAGCAACCATTCGTCAATGTGCCTGCGCTTGTCGCATTTATATCCGTCTGTACATCTTGAAGATAGCCACTTGGAAAGACTGTCCCGGCATCGACAGAAAAGTTGTAGCCACTCATCTGAGAATCGACCATGCCCCATCCTAGCAGTAATCTCTTGCTTTTCGAGAATTCAACGAAGCTTTCTGACGGCCAACCATCATCTGTCACAACAATGTCATTTGCGATTGTCTGGGTCAGATAATAGTCCGAAACAGGCCTGTAAACCTCATTGACGTCGTACCAAGAGCCATTGAGATTTGCTCGATCAGACCTCAAGTTCGTAGGTGTATAGAGATATTCAGACAGGTTCGCAAATGATGTCCCAATGAGGTCTGTGGAGGTTGGTAGAGCTGATGGTCTTGGGGCGGGAGAGAGGGGCGCAGATGAATTGGCGGCGGCATGAAGATTGATCGTGATATAAAGTAGAGAAGCGCTCAGGGTATTTTGAGTCTTCTGAATGTAGTCCTGAAGTTGACTTGTTAAGGTCGAAAGATTGATGGTGGTCGTACAAGCGAAAGGTCCTATTTGTACCAGAGGCTCGTTGGAAATAGTTGGGACGATAGACTGTGCCGGCAAGTTTTGTCCCAGAGAAGATGCGGGCGTACTTGACGTTTCTGATGTAGAAGAGCTCGTGGAAAAAGTAGGGGTACCTGAGTCCTGTCTGGCTTTGACTTTGACTGAGCCAGATAGTGCGGCTGTGGTGGCAGCTGAGGGCAAGACAATGGGAGAGGACGAAGATAGGTTCAAAGTTGCTGTCGAAGCTGGAGGAGCAATGGGATTTGAAGCCGTAATCTCGACAGGACAAAAAGACCAGACTTTCCTGTCTTGATCCCAATATAAGTCAATCTCAAATCGTCGAAAACCAGAAGCAAGTAGATTTGAAAAGCACTCGGCCAAACCGTCATCCTCGAACTGAAGTGCTGAAGAGCAGGCTGCCTTGAATGATACTCCTGGTGTAGTCACATAATTGATAGGAACTCTCAACCCTAAGTCTCTCTGTGACTACCATGGAATCTCAGTATGTGAATGAGCAAGATGAAGATGTTTGCGTACAAGAAAGGCTGTGGTATAAGGATCTTGAGGCTCGACTCCTGGCCCCGGAGAGAAGTTCTCGCTCATTCTCAGCACCAACGCAGAACATTGGTCTCAACTCATGATCATGGATATGCTTGTCGTCCGAAGACCGGAAGAGGTAGCACAGAGTATAGCCTGCCTTGAGACAGAATAACGCCCAACAGTCAATCACTCAGAACAATATACTCAGATAAGAGAATTGGAAAGTCGAACTCCACGAATGCCTTGCAATTTGGCAGTTTAAGTCTTGCAACCCCGAGCGAGGTCCCATCTGATTCTAGGAATGTTGGTGTATTTTTAGCTCCAAGCCTAAAAAGCTATGACCGTGTTGAAGTCACCAAGACAAGCAAGGCCACCCCACATTAGTCATCGGCGCCACGGTGGCTATCTGATCCTTGTCGTATTAGTACCGTCCAGGATTATTTTATGAACTGAACACATTTCAGCCTCGCACCTCTCCATCATAAGACGACTCGCAATCTACGCGACCAGCATTCCTGTCTTTTCACACAGAATCTCGTAGCTACTATGGCGTCTCAACCACAAAATCCTCCCACAGGACCGGGGGGAGTTCCGTTTCCCAGGCCAGGGCAGCAACCTACCCCAGAGCGTAAGTCTATTCTCTATGCCAAAAAATGCCACTATTTGGGTACTGCAAGTCTTGGGCTGTTAAAAGCAGAAAATGCAATGTCAAATGGGCGCAACTCCTGAGACAGCTCCCGCCTGCATTCCAGCCTTACAGTACTAATTATCTGGACAGAAATCGCAATGATGCAAAGGCAGCTAGCCATCGACGCAGAAAAGAATGGAATGACCGTGCCACAATTTGTCGAGAGATTGAAGGCACAAGCGATACAGAACCAACAGATGGCTCAGAAAAGGGCTCAAGCTGGGCAGAACGGCGGCGCACAAACCCAGCAAGGTCAACCACAAGCTCAACAAGGCCAACCACAGCCCATCCAACCAGGCCCGCCGAAGCCAGAGGCTCTCGCAGTCGCCAACTTCCTCAAGAACTCAGACTTGAAGCCGAGACCATGTATCCTCAACGGTCAGAGAAAGGATATGTTCAAAGGTGAGATAGCTCTGATAGCTGTGCTGTTCCCACCTGATAATTTATATAGTGAAGCGTGCCCTTCGAGCCCTGCAATCCGAAGCATACACCAAAGCCCGCAAAAAGAACCCTCTGCTACCTGAAATCACCGACCGTGCATCTCTCGAAAACACCTTCAAACTCCTCCCGATGTCGCTGCTCGCTCTTCGTGTCTCCAAAGTCGATCCCCACGAGGGGCACGACCACGCTCCAGGAGCACATAAGACTAAGCGGGTTAAGGGTCTCTGGACAGTCAAGATTGAGCAGCAACAAGAATGCCGAGAAGAACTGCACTTCGTCTGGCTTTATGAGGGTGCTCAGCTCAAGCAAAAATTATATGCCGCTGGTGCGCTGGCAGTCGTATTTGCAATTGTCATGTTTCCTCTCTGGCCCATGAAGTTGAGACTCGGTGTTTGGTATTTGAGTATGGGTATGCTGGGACTTATTGGACTCTTCTTCGTAATGGCCATATTCCGACTTATCCTATTCTGCATCACATACTTCGCTGTACCACCTGGACTGTGGCTATACCCAAACCTGTTCGAAGACGTGGGATTCTTTGACAGTTTCAGACCTTTGTGGGGTTGGCAAGAGGTAAGGAGTTTTTCATATTCGATGTTCGGACGTTGACTAATCACAATTACAGGAGAAGAAAAAGAAGGGCAAGAAGGCAAAGACACAAGGTTCTGCGATGGCCGGTGGCACAATGGCAGCCATGACTGGACAGCCAGCACCCGCAACAGCGACCACTACTTCAGCCGCGCCCCAGATGCAGACCTCAGCTCCAGTCAATAGAAATCTTGCTCCAAGAGTGGAAGAGGTCTTTGATGAGGAATAAAGTGTTGGCATCTGTATCTATCCGTATAAGAGCTCCGGTTCGACTGTGGCATGGATGGACTTGGTGGGAAAAGAATGTGTATTGTGTATCATAGGGGCGCACGTGTCATTCTACTAGACATGCTTTGGCGTTAATGACTAGTTGATACCTCCCAAACACTTCGTTGACTTATACTGTTTCTGTGAGCCTGTCAAATCATTCAGAGTGACTTCTATAGAATGTCGGTTTTGCTTTACCGTCAATATTTCCACATGCCTACTCCTATAGTATTTGAAGTAATAGCTTTCCTCGCATATGGCTGGCTAAGCAACGTGAAGGAAAACGGATTATAGAGCCAGGTAAAAGTAGTTTGATGAGTAGCCCTTCATCAACTATGTATGCTTCTATCTAGTTGGACCTCACTTCAGTATTTCAAGACTCAAAAGAAGGATCCGTAGTAAAGCTTCAAAAATTCCAGAATCATATTGTCAAAGATCATGTTCCTGCCCTCTTCTTCACTCCACATCATCGAACACAAAAACACAACCAGAACTCCTCGTGCCATCTACCATCTCATCTAACCAACCCCTCATCTATACAACAACCCCTCCACCATCTCCCCAATCGCCAAACTACTCGTAAGCCCCGGACTCTCAATCCCCAACAAATTAACGAAACCCACGTACCCCTCCTCCCTCCTGATCACAAAATCCTCAAACCCCTTCCCGCTCGCAACAGCACTATTCCTGCCCAACTTGGGTCTGATACCCGCGTAATCAGGCACGATACTTTCTGCTTTGATACTCGGGAGGAACTTTTTAATCTGTTCTATAGCCTGGGGAAGACGGGCATCGTTGACTGCGAGATTAGTGGGATCGTCTACCCATTCTACGTCAGGGCCGAAACGGATACGGCCTGCTATGTCGAGGGTGAGATGGGTTCCTAGACCGCCTAGACCGGGTTCGGGGGCGGGGTATATGAGGTGTCTTGTTTTTGGCGAGGAAGCGGAGTAGGAGAAGTAGTTTCCTTTGGCGTAGTATTGCTTTTGGTGTCTACTAGCTGGTAATATCATGTTATTGATATCGCAAGCTCCGAGTCCGGCAGAGTTGATCAGAGTTTCGGTTGTGAATGTCGTTTCTTCCCCGGAGCTTTTATCTTTCGTGGTGATGGCCCATCCTTGCGATCCTTTGTCTCCCAGGGCTTCGATAGATGTCACGGGAGAGTTGAGAGCCACGTCTCCTCCTTTATCCTCAAAGTCCCCGAGGAGGAAATGCATGTATGAATGCGAGTCAATGATCCCGGTCGTAGGAGATTCCAGGATTCCAGTCTTAGCTTGAACGAATGGTTCTTCTCTCGCAGCTCGTTCCAGAGACACGAATTCCGTAGGCGCTCCCTCGATACTCCGAGTAAACTTGTGGACTTTGACAAGCTCTTCCCATTGCTGGTGTGTTTGTGCCACAATCCATTTCCCCATGTTGGAACAGGGAATGGAGTATTTCTCACAGAGGTCGTACATCATCTGTCGACCTTTGATGCAGAGCTTGGTTTTGAGAGTATCGGCTCCATAATATAAACCAGCATGAATCACCTGTTTCGCTTGAGTGAGATAGGCGAGTTATAGGAGAGATTGACTGACTTCTGAGTTCCGGGAGCTGGTTTCTTGTCCTACGCCCCCGTTTCTTTCGATGAGGAGCGTGCTTGTTCCATCCCGAGTCGCCAATTGTCTTGCTATAGCCAGACCGACGGCACCACCGCCAATAACCTGTCAGAACTTCATCAATCTCAATCCCTTTCTTGCGAGCCAGTAACTTACAGCATGAGTGAAGTCAGCCTCTCTCACTGCTGATGTTGCAAAGGTGCGTAGTGTCGTATGCGCCCCCAATTGGCGTCTTAACGATCTTGAAAACATCTCACAAAAGGGCTAAAATCATGTATGAGGACATGGAAGAGGCACCTGGCAGTTGGTACAATACATGATGCAATCGTGAGTAGTGGAGCCGAGGCGCAGTTGCAGGGGTCATCACGAGGCTAGGCAAGGCTGAAAGGTGGGGTTGCCGAAGAGACATCTTGAGGGTTGGGACTACTCTGAAATGGCTTGCATTATGACTATTTTCGATTTCAAGTTCTGTGACACAATCGTTTCTGGGCAGAGAAGTATATCCGGGGAGACGAGCACACGAGCCCTAACACCATCCAAGAGACGAAAAGAGGTACAACGTTGATTCTTAGCCTTGAGTTTCTGGTCGTTATCTGGCTCATCAATTAGTCAATTAGAGCCAACCTGTTAAGCTTGTTCAAGCATGCAGACTTTTGGAAATGCCATTGCTAGAATTATGCGCCTGGGTACATTCTTGGATGTCCTTTCCTAGTAGTACGCCTTCGCTCCAGATTTCCTAATCCTCCCAAACGCCATATTCAAAAGACTTGCAAGCTCGCTGGCGATTAATAGTTGCGCCAATGATAAGTCATACGCTTCAGGACGCCAATTTCCAGAATAGGTAGAGTGCTTGGTATGGTGGTTGCAACTATTCATCCTTGGTCTCGCCTGTTGCCACTGGTGCTGGAGCATTGGTAACCGTAGGCCTTGCACTCGTGTTCTCCTCAGAGACAGACTCAGAACGAAGGAGCTGTGAAGGTGTGGCTGGCTCATGCGTAATTGCAGAATTCACATGACGTTCAGTGACTTGGCGTTCTGGTTCTATTGTCAGTTCTGATGCAATAGATACGAGGCATCTTAACCTTCTGGGAGGAAGCTCTTACCTAATTCTCTAATCCTTTGACGTAACATCTGGTTCTCTCTGATCATCATCTGAGTCTCAGCTTGGTAGAAAGCACTTTCATCACGGCCACCTAGACTCCATGGCTCACCCTCTCCACTGATTGAAGCCGCCCTAAGTCTCGGAGACGCCGTTCGGCTTGGTGTCCGGGAACGCCGTTGCTGGAGGTCGGCACGCGCCAGGTCGAATGAGCTTCTAGGATGTAGGGCAGTGGTTGGTGAGCGGGGAGTAGGCATCGTAGACTGCTGCTGGTTGCCTGCATTGGAGAAAGACCTGTGCCCAAGATATCATAGTCAGTAAGTGTCTGTCAATGGTTGCTCAGGAGCAGGATATACTAAGGGTTTGGGAGAGCCTAGATTGTAGATCCCCAGATATAAAGTGAATAGAAATATTGCTTCGAGAACTCGACTTACATCGATCGCTCAGATGTTGGAGTGAAATCTTCAATGGCAGGTGGTGTAGCATTATGTTGGCCAGTCGCTGCTTGCAGTTGTTGGAGTTGAGCTTGTTGGGTGCGGATCATATGAAGCAGACGATTCTATGGAAAAGAAAGTTAGCTTTGAAGCTTCAAGCTGAAAGAAACTGCTAGATTATGCACGCCCAGCTTCCCAGGTATCTTCGGACCCAAAGTCTGAAAGCTACCCAAGTTGGGATTCTCCGCGTGCTGAGACATCCCTTCTCCCTCCGAACCAAAGATATGCATACCACTTGTGCCTCTTGTTCCTGCTCCATTTCCTGGTGGACCTCTCCAATACTCGGTGTACGGAAGTGTTGAGGTAGCTGAGATTCTCCGGTGATCGGAGAACCTGTGTTGGATATCGTCTGCGGGCTAGCAGTGCGATTCATATGGGGTAGAGTATCATGGACCACTTCTGCAGGTGGTGGTAGAGTTGGGTCGTTGAGCTGTAGGTTCATCAATACTGTTGAACGTCGTCTGCCAGTGTGAGAGGCTGTGCGATTTCGGGTGATTGAGCTGTTGGAGTTTCCTGGAGCATCGCCGTCAGCCTCGTCATAACAAGCAGGTATGAAATCCGAATTTTATCGAGGAGGGGTACGAATGCGGGGTCCTGTCTATGATCACCCTGACTTTGGCGATGTGCTCTGGTTACAGCGCCTGGCAAGAGACTCGTCTCTTTCCCAGTATATGACCAGATTGAAAGAATGAATGTACTTACGTCTTGATTCTTCATGTTGCAGTCCAGCGTTGACAGCAGCCGCTGCTTGAAGAGATGTGGATGCTGAGCGGGGTGATGGAGACGGGCTTTGTCCTCGAAGAGCTGAGGCCTCAGCAGAAGGGATCGCGCGTGTCATGTTGGGAGAGCCTGATGTCGACCTTGATCTAGACGGTGGGAGGGAGTTTAAGTCTGGAGCCATTGCGACAGGATTTAAGGGCCAGCATAGGTTGGTAGGACAGGTAGCAAGGACGGGATCGGATGGAGGGTCGTTGCCTCCAGGATGGAGATGGAACAAATCGGAGGAGCTTAGGTAGGGTAATGGTGGATAACGAATGGAGGGGTGGCTGCTAAGGTGTATTGGCGGTCTTGCAAACAGGTGTCAAAGGGCTGTGGAAGCGTGATCTTGAAGCCCTCCCGCCCCGTCTTTTGGGCCGGTGACGATGGCTCGCTTGGGGTCGAGTGGCAGGGATGATCGAGCATCAAGCTTCAAAGGGTCTTTCGTGCTCGAATGCGGCCAGTTTCCGAAGCCAATTCAACATCCACAAAAAATACAAACATGGGCGAGTCACACGCACACCTTGAGACCCGACCGTCCAAGATGCGGAAGTGAGGTCACGGGCATGGCAGAATTTCCAATTACTGGTCCTCAACTCTCCATTGGTCGTTCTCGCACATCGGCGCCTCACTATCACCATCAGCATCACCATCACCATCACCCCACAAAGAACGCCATTCGATCGAGCTTGCCGGCTGACATTGAATTTCGCCCGCAAAGTCGGACGACAAGTCTCTCGTCAAATCAGAGTCATCGGTCAGCAGTCCGCAGCTCTCAGGCGATGACATACATCGTACAGCGTCGTTCTGCTGTGTTGTTGGCCAATCGCGCAGCATGGGGAGGCGTCCCCAGGTATGGAGTCGACAAACGTACAATACTTTCGTACCTAAGTACCCTTGGTACCGCGACTATTTCTCCGCCAACGTCTATTACCGGTATTGACATTGTACGAAAGGTAGTGCGAGACCAGTTCGTTATGGGCATCAACAAGTTATTTGCTTTCACCATGGAAATTGGGATATCCCCAGAAGCCTCAACTTAACACGAACATTTATTATGTTCATCTCCGGGTTCAGCTTAATGGAGGACCCAAACGGGAAGCGCCCAGGTCTATCGAGCTCCATTGGTTAGCCACTCATACTTTGGAAGATTGAAAACCAGTCCGGGACTTAGAGCACCGTTGAATGTACCATTCCAGGAAATCTCGAGGTGTTCGGAGGGACGTTGGCACCTCACCGGGTCATCGTTGCGAGCCTCGATACTTAGGTGCCGTACGCTCTCGGCGACCTTTAATATTGACTACTGTTCTTCTCAAACACGAACCGCGCATGCTTTGCAAAGAAATACTGTACCGTTACCGTAGCAGACCAGACCGTTAGATCCCGAGACAGGTGGCCAGCTGTATGGCTAGTTTGGCCTGCCTCATGGTGGATCGCTTCCCGACTGGAGAAACCTTCCGAAGCACACCAAAGGACACCCGCGAAAGCAAAAATGGGTCCCAACTTCCAACTCCCGACTGCGTCCCAAAGGAGCGAGCGAAGACTGTGAAGTTCGGTTGGGCAAGGAGATTGACCTCGAGGCACACACGGGTGGGCACTGCACAGGCACAGTACACAATCTCAGAGCACGGGACACCCTGGATCTTATCGGATAACCTGGATCTTATGGTTCTGTCAGATTCGGTGATGAGAAAAAGTTAAGATGACGATACGTACTGTATGACCCGTTTCGGCCCTCGACCTGGTCGACCGGTAGCGCTTTCTTGCAGCGCAAGTCTCTGACTCTGTTTTGGATGTCAGCCCCTGGTGCTTCCGTACTCTTCACTTGCCTACGAAGGTCCTAACGAGGATACTTTCTGGACTAAGCCTGGAAACGCAACGCTCCTATTTCGTCGCTTGGTGTGTTTCAATCGCGATCTCCCAAAGTGATAACCCGGGATTCGCGTTGCATAGCCAGAGTTCACTAGTTCACTAGTTCACCAAAACCCACGCTGCAGGGTCTCCCGCGGGTCTTTCCTTGTGGTTCCTGGCAGTAGTGCGTGGGCGAAAGCTTCAGGTTGCAGCCACCAGAACGGCTCGCCCCCAGGCGCGATAGGAACACCACCGCGATAATATGAGCAGACAAGAACGCGAGAACGCGGGCATACTTTGAGACGCTCGTCCACATGGGGGACATGCGAATAGCCACGTTTCTCGACGTGTGCAGCCGTCGGGAGTCTCGAGGCAAGGTGTTTTGGCTCTGCTCTAGCTACAGAACTCTCCTGCTGGGGTTGTCGTGCAGGGGGGAGGGCGTGGGATGCGAAGGGGGAGGGTGGACTCGACCAGCGGGATACAAGGTTCCGTATGGACTCAAAGGAACCACTAGGACCGCCCATCACTCCAGCGCGCCCAGGACCACCACTCACGTCGACGCAGCCCTAACAAAAGCACCGCGCACCCTGGTCGCTGCTGGAAGAAGTCTTCACTTCACTCAGGGATACCGATGTCTGTGCGGAAGTGGTGGGTTGAGGAGCCTGAGCCTAAGCTTGGAGCACCAGGAGTGCAATTGCCCGCGCATCGTGGAGCACCAGGAGTCTGTTTTTCTCGCCCTCCTCTTATCCACACTTCTTCTTCTTCATACGATTGTGCTAACACGATTGCTTCTGATGCTGCAGTCCTTCTTGTCCTCCAAAGCTGCAGCATTGCTTTGCCTGTCGGTGCTGACACGGAACGATCTTGCTTTTGTTGACGTACACTCCATGATGAATTCCCTGACTTGAATTCGGCCTCACTCCATGTCATCTGGCCTCGAGTCGGAGCTTCAGACATCCCTTACGGTCCTTACGCGTACTGTTTTATAAGCACATCTTTTGACCCAGCAGTAATCACTTATTCGTTACCACAAGATTTGGCACTTCACACAGGCTTCACAGCTGCTCACATACCCCATGCCTCGAAACACATTCTCTTTAGACCTCGAGCGCATGCGATTTCCAAAGTATACTTGATCTGCGGATACCACACCAGCGCCATAAGCTTATATATCCGGATTACGACCTACACGACGAGAGGATATCACAAAAGGGATACCTGCAATGGCTATAGCCAACGACGACCGGTCCTTCATGGAGCATGATCCTCCCGAAGGCTTCCACACTCTACAAGAGAAATTCTCTTTCAATCGACGTCCACGACCTCCTCCAATGGTTATTCAAGCTGGGAAAATGGTTGATAGTGGAGTCTCAGTCACTGAACCACAAATACACAGGAGGCAGTCAAAGGGCGGATTGCGGGGAATGTTTACTCGCAACAAGATCGACAAATCTGCTATCTCGCCTGTTTTTGAAGAGACGCCGGCCTCTGCCATATCGGACAGAACTAGAGCTGCCGTGGCCGAGTCGGGTCCTACTCGCAGTCTTGATATCATTGCAAGAACGAACACAGCTACCACCCTTATCCCCGCCACGCCAATAACACCAGCGACACCTGCTACCCCAGGCAAATCATTGACTATGGGCTCACGCATGAATTTGAGAGCAAAATCCACCAGATCAGTCAAGACGGCAAAACCGAGTCCAAGATCTACCAAGTCCACGACCAAGACCTCACCAAGACGGCCTCCACGTACCTCTGCAGCATGGGATCCTCCTCCACTCTTTCAAGCATATCCTCAAGCCATCAAGCATGCGACTCTGTCGGCGTCCACGTTATCAGCTGACGCTATACTCCGCATGAGCAACCACAAACGGAACAACAGTCTCAGAGACGAGATTGCCCAGACTGGACTTGGGAATGAAAAGGCCCTCAACAGCGCTCTGACGAAACAAGAGAAAGCGAAGAGCAAACACCGAAGACAGATCTCTGGCTCAATCTCGAAGGCCGATTGGACTCAAAAGATCTATGTTTTGGTGACTTCGGGCTACTTATTGCAGTATTCGGGAGATGGCTCTTTTGATAGACTCCCAGAGAAGAGTAAGATACCCACCTCTTTTCGGTCTCGAGTTATGTCTGGGACCATACATTTCTACCCACTATCCTCATGGATGAGTAGATGCTTGACGGTGGATTTGTATAGTAAGGCAGTAGATGATATTTGCTGACCGCTCAATTTCTAGTGCTACAATTAGGAAGAGACTCAGTAGCATTTGCCAGCGATGTGATCCCTGGCAAGCATTGGGTATTACAGATATCGCAAGCTATGGACGCTGACGGTAAGCATAATATTTCCCATATATATTCTTCAATATCTGGTATCATAGCATCTAGTGCCCCATGAATTTATTCTCGAATCTTGACCTTTCTGCCACATGTCACATATAGCCCACCATATACATATCTAATCGCAACCAGGCACGCCAGCTGCGGATTCTCGTTCATTGCTTTCTCGACTTGCATTTAGAGGTGCAGACTATCGGAGAACAGCAACAAGCATTCTCTTGGTTCTAAACAGTGCTGAGGATATGGATTCATGGCTAGCGACGATCCGAAGAGAGATAGAGTCACTAGGTGGCAAGAAACAGGTGTCGGAGACCGGAAAGCCAAAACCAGACGACAAAGTCATGCAATTAAAGGCACAACCATCGCACAGGTATCTAGTCACTAGGGATCCCGATCAGTTCTCTCCTCAGGCTTCTCCTCTAGCTTCTCCAGAACTTCCGGATTTTGGGCCACCGCCGTGGGTGAAACGGACCGAAGATCCCCAACAGAATTCGGATGATGCTTCAACTATGAGAGAGACATCGCTCTCGATGCGGCCATCCACTGGTCATCTGTCAATGGCCAATAGCATCACCTCCCATGATGGTCGGCAACTTGACAGCCTCAGGGACAGTTCCAACAGATTTTCGTATATGTCATCTGGTCAGAGGACGTTGATTACTTCTCAGGGCTCATCACCAGCCACATCGCCCACTCGAGACAGCGCTCCAAGCTTTGAAGAAGCGCCCCAAACCTCAACGGAGGATGTCCGGCTACGACCTAATGCTTCTGCCATCAATGACCGTCGAAGGTCCATGCAAGCTCTGCATATTCCAATCTTGGAAGCGCCACTGCATCCCAAGACCTTTCGTCACTCTACTTATGGTGGACCTACAGGCGGAGCGCGAAGCCACTCTCCTGGTACGCCAAACTTCAGTGTGCCAAACTCGTCCAGCAAACGTTACTCGACGACAAAGAACGCAACAGCTGATGCACCACCCCTGCCAGCTATTACGACTACATTTCCGGGGAAACCCAGAGAGTCTGCCTTGAGGGGAATACGAAAGCCGCCTCCCACAGCCCTCAACATAACACGACCGCTTTCTCCTGTCAAAGATTCAACATCTCCCAAGAAGGCGCCAAAACAGACACCATTGGTCATCAGGCACAGGAACTCGACGTTTGAGATTTTGCAAAGCAAGCCTACCATTGTCGACATTCCTCCCAGATCTCCAGGTCCAAGAACACCTACGAGCCCGATCTCACCATCTCGACCAAACCGAATGTCAAGCCTAATGTCCCTCAATTCACCAGAACTAGCTCATGTGGACTTGCAGCCTCTCCGAAAGCCATGCAGCATGGAAACACTTCAGGAAGGTAAATGTAAGGAATCTGAACCGCCAGCGAGATTAGCACCAATACCACCTCCTATTCTTCCCGCCGAGGAAGTCTCAGGAAGGACTAGCGAAAATGGCAATCCAAGTCGTATAAGTCGAGAGAGCACGAGAGAGACGCCATCGCCTGTTCCTAATGTTGCAAACACGAAGAGCAAGATCAGAAGACCCTTCAGCATGCAAACACCCTTGCCACCAACCCCTCCAGAGGTCAGAAACGGCCGTTCATCCAGTGCTGAGATGCACTCCACGCCCTCTCCCGCTCCCGTTCCCGCTCGACCAGGATCAAGCCGAACCTGGCCATCTTCTTCACCTTCTCCCGCACCATACCAACCACCCAATTCCAGCCGACCATTCTCAATCACCTCAACAGCATCAAGCCGCACCATCAATCGCAGCGCTATATCCCCTAGCGGACCACCCCCAGCTCCATTCCCCGCTCACATGCAATTACTCTCTCCAACTTTGCAGCGAGTAAAAGAGCAGAATATGTTGAGCAACAGAAAGAGTATGCCGATCTTGTTAAATGGACCTCCGCCATTACCACCGCCTGATTGTGCTCTGCCTCCCCTTCCGCCACCGGGGAGTGCAGGACTGAGAAGTCCGGTGTCGGTGAGGAGTGGGAGGAGTAGTGTTGCGTCTTGATTTTTTATTGTTTATTTTTTGAAACTACATCCAAATGACTACATCAGTCAACCATCATTTCCTAATGTCTAAATGTACTATACGAACAACACTCTTGCTTTAGGAACGAGGTACGAGGTATATAAGGGGCGAGCAATCGCCGTGGTGGGGTAGGATAGGATAGGAAGGAACGGAACGGAGGGGAGGGGGTGTCTCGGTCTCGGACGATATATCAAACTTCACCCACCAGCTGGTGACCATTTCCTTTATTGTCAGTTTTCCTTGAGTCTTTGTTTTGTGCGATTCAGCGAGCGAGCGTTGCGATTGCAGTCAGCGAGCGGGGTGTGGGAAAAGCAAGCTATGATTGTTATGTATGAGTATATTGGAGTACGGTTGGGTGGGTATTTGTATATGTATATGTATTGTATGTGTAAAATAGATGAGATGAGATATTATTAATGAATGAGAATGTATATGAAATGTTGATACTACTCAGTTTTCGATGTGACGACATGGTATGCTGTAAGGAATATGATATAGTCAATGTGCAAGTAGGTACAGTCAAGGCATCATCTTGGTTTTGGAACTTAAGGTATCACAAACATAGATACAAGATTCGAAAGTCAACGTTGTTTCGTTATCCGCCTTCGACGAAGTCATGACTACATTCTCATGATTTCTTTCTCTTAATATGTGCTGTACGCTATGGCATTAATCTCACCTGCATGTATGAGTTGCCTAGCAAAAGGTTCGAATCCCCTGTCCCACGCTTTCGGTGATTACCCGAGTATCCTAACAATACACAGAGAGAAGGTAATACTCAACGCCCAAACGCCCGCCAGATCATTATTATCGCATTACAAGGCTAGGAAACTTCTTCCGTGCTGGCACATTGACGTGGTATTCGTGAATCCCATCCTGTGCGCCTATGTATCTGCATGAGGGTCAGTAAAGGTCAAACATGAATCTGGAATTGGGATGCACATACAATATCCTCCCATCCGGGCTCCAGGCAACACCCATTGTTTCAACCGCCCGATGCGTGCCACCGCTAGAACGACCTTCTTCCCCAGCAATAAGATCACCCAATGGCCGCCAGGGCATCCTTAGACGATGGGCGAAGTCTCGTGGTTCTTCGTCAGCTGCCACTTCAACTCGAAGACGAGTAGATCTATCAATGGGAGGATCACCTGGAAATCTCGAACGATAGAGAGCATCTATCTCCGCCCAAGGATTGTTGGGGGAGTCGGATCCAAAAGAGTCTAGGCGAGAAGGCGTCAAGGAAAGACGTTCAAGTGTACTAGAGGTATCGTTTCCTGTTCGTGTCCCTGTTGCTCCCGTGCCTAGAGTTTCTCGTTCGATCGAATTCTCGGCTGCTGCTAGAATCATGGAGCTTCTTCTTCTAGGCTCTTGCTGCAGCTGTGTTCGCCTTTCGTTCTCACGATTCCGATCATTGATGTATGATCTGAAGGATGCAGATGAACCTGTACCTGGGTTCACGAATTCTCGCAGGGCTGCAGGGAGACCGCTGGTTGATATAAGTCGGCTCGAAGCACCAGGACCATTGCCAGAATCTGTCGGTGTCGCTGCACGCTGGCCATCTCCCCATGCACTCCATCTACTCGAGCCTTCGGTCAATGCTTCTCGTGCTGCATTCGCCACATCTCTTTGACGGCGAGCGATGCGGTGGGCCTGAAGGACTTCCAGCTCTTCCACTGTCACTGGTGTGTGATGCCTGTCAAGCATTTCTCGCGTCAAATGTCTCAACTGCCTTCGCTCAAGGTCTAAGCCAAGATAATCAGGAGTAGAGGAAGGTGACTCGTTTCTGATGTTCCGAAGTCTAGGGTCGATCAACGAATCTCCTAACCTGTCTGAGATACTGACTCTCTCAACTCCTTCGGCTTGCGAATTGATCTTGATCGTTTGTCGAGAATGAAAGAGTGTGCGAACGTCAGCCACACCAACTCGGCCACTATGCTCTGTCCATGCCTGGCGAATGTTAGATATCATTCTTGATACAGGGAAATTCACTTGGCAGCGAAAAGTAACTCAGATCGTATTGAGGTCATGTTAGAAACGACCCAGAGTTGTCTACGAAACACATGTACTCACAAGGAGGTCCAACGGAGCAGGTGAAAATTCCATCGACCGAACAGCACCAGTTGGTACACCGGGTCTTGAAGTTGTGAATGTCATCAGTAATGAATCCGGGCTCAGCAAGCATTCCGCATCGAAGATTGATATCATGCCGTATTGTGTTGCTACGGAGAGATATCTTCCTGAGGGGGAAAAGCAGGCACAGAAGCTCCCCCTATTTTCTGACTTGTCGGCTGCTCGCTGTCCTTCTAGTTGGATTTTGCAGGCCAGCGTCCACTCGTAACGCTGGGTGTCCTTCGTTGCAAAACTCTGCTTTTTGAATCCGGCTCGCTCTTTTCTTTCGTGGATGTAAAGAAAAGGATCGTCACATATTGTGACGAGGGTTTCGCCATCTGGAGAGATCACGGACCGATTGACAAAGTCCGGTAGAGTCAACTTCTCCAAAACTTCCGAGTCTCGGGTGTCAAGGATTGAGACTGTGCAATCATTGTTTGCCACCACAGCTACTGGAATAGAGTATGCCTTCTCAGATATCGAATGGTCTGGAGTCCACAAGGTGACGCAATTAACGATCTCGGTTGCTATTTTGATCGGTTCTTGGGCAGGAGAACGGCTGGTGGACCTTCGCTCAGAGAAAGTCGCATCTCGAGCTGTGGAACGTCTCGTCGGATCGAGTTCTAACGGTAATCGTTCGTCAGGGTCCGCTTCTCTGCTAAACAGCGATTCCAAGTCCACCGACCCCTCTTTCAAAGATATCGCAATGTACTGTCCTGATTCGGCTCCGCAGCATAGCCAGTCTTTCGAGGCTGTAAGACATCGAGGATAGAAAGGAAGTTTCGTGATAACCTCGCGTTCTTGAGTTTTGGTATTCAGAGCAATGACTTCGCATCCAGAGGGATAATATACAACGTTTGCTTCCGGGGAGCTAATGAGGGATCGGAGTTGCCAATGACTAGTAACATCAGCCTATGATCACGTCCAGCGCATTGGCAAACAATCAACAGACCTGGTCTCTATTGTAGCACGGTAGTACTTTCGAGGCTGAGGGAGTATGAGAGCCTCGGTGGCATGGTGTCTAGCAGTCGTCAAGATCAGTGTGCGCATTCCCGTCGGATTGTGGTACAACTAACAAGCTCTCGGTCTTCACAGCCATTGCTGCCATGCGCTATGGGCAGGTCGTAAGCATGAACGATCCTGTGGTAATGTGGTGAACCTCAAGTGCTGGCGATAGTGAGGCTCAGATCCAGTCTGTGTTCTTTGCTTTGTTGAGAGTGCTAAGTGGAAGCCATCTAAATTCGATTTTCAATGGATCGATAGTCACTGCTGTTTAACCCAGCCGCAACCTCGACCGAGCTCGACGTCAGGCTGAGGCAATACGGTGGCTCGAGCGCGGCTCATGATTTCATGCAGAGATGCCTCAGTGTTGACACGCCTCAAGTTCGACTCCACTTAAGGGGCGAATTCGATTGGCTGGAGAACACATTTTCTTCGGACTTCCAACGCTAAGAATTTTTCTACTGTTCTTCGATCATCATCCCTTTTGCACCTCTCTTCAAACCATCACTCCTTCCACATCACTCTTCCCACCTCACCAACGCCCTTCTTAGTAATTTGTTCTTCTTGTCGCGCCTGTACAACATGTTGGCTTCAAGATTATCAAGAGCTGTAAGTCACTGTCGGCATCATTCGATTGCATCAACTGACTCCTACACAGCTTCCCAGAGCTACATCCTCCGCCACACGCACACAAGTACTCTCACGCACACCTTTAGGCTCGTCGTTCGTACGAAGATATGCAGATGATGCCGACAAAAAGGTCCGGGGCCCAGTCATTGGTATTGACTTGGGTAAGTTGTCCTGCTGCTTGCAAGAGGTGATCGCATGCTCACATACTTTCTTACTTAGGTACCACCAACTCTGCGGTAGCTATCATGGAGGGCCAAACAGCAAAGATTATCGAGAACTCAGAAGGTACGCAATGTTGACGCAATTGATCGTCGCCACCTAACAATATTCAGGTGCTCGAACAACACCCTCGGTTGTAGCATTTGCGCAAGACGGCGAGAGATTGGTCGGTGTTTCTGCGAAGCGTCAAGCCGTTGTAAATCCAGAGAACACTCTCTTCGCTACCAAACGTCTCATCGGCAGAAAGTTCTCAGATGTTGAGGTTCAACGCGATATCAAGGAGGTGCCATACAAGATTGTCCAGCACACCAACGGAGATGCGTGGGTTTCAGCTCGGGGCGAGAAGTACTCGCCTTCGCAGATTGGTGGTTTCGTCTTAAACAAGATGAAGGAGACCGCTGAGGCTTATCTCACCAAGCCAATCCAGAACGCCGTCGTCACCGTTCCAGCCTACTTCAACGATTCCCAGAGACAAGCCACCAAGGATGCCGGTCAGATTGCGGGTCTCAACGTTCTCCGTGTTGTCAACGAGCCTACCGCTGCTGCCCTTGCTTACGGCCTAGAGAAGGATGAGGACAAGATTATTGCTGTCTACGATCTTGGTGGAGGAACCTTCGATATCTCAGTCCTTGAGATCCAGAAGGGTGTCTTTGAGGTCAAGTCTACCAATGGTGATACCCACTTGGGTGGTGAGGATTTCGATATTCACTTGGTCCGCCACTTGGTCCAACAATTCAAGAAGGATTCCGGGCTCGACATCTCTGGTGACCGCATGGCCATTCAACGAATTCGCGAAGCTGCTGAGAAGGCCAAGATCGAGCTCTCGTCTTCCCAGCAGACCGATATCAACCTTCCCTTCATTACCGCTGACGCTTCCGGGCCAAAGCACATCAACATGAAGCTCTCTCGTTCGCAACTCGAGAAGCTTGTCGAGCCTCTGATTAGCCGCACCGTCGACCCTGTCCGAAAGGCATTGAAGGATGCCAACTTGAAGGCAAACGATATCCAGGAGGTCATTTTGGTTGGTGGTATGACTCGTATGCCAAAGGTCGCGGAATCCGTTAAGAGCATCTTCGGCCGTGACCCTGCCAAGTCTGTCAACCCTGATGAGGCTGTTGCTATGGGCGCTGCTATTCAAGGTGGTGTCCTCGCAGGCAACGTCACTGATGTCCTTCTCTTGGATGTCACTCCTCTCTCCCTTGGTATTGAGACTCTTGGAGGTGTCTTTACCCGTCTCATCAACCGAAACACGACGATTCCAACCAAGAAGTCGCAGGTCTTCTCGACCGCTGCTGACTTCCAAACCGCTGTTGAGATCAAGGTCTACCAGGGTGAGCGTGAGCTGGTCCGTGACAACAAGATGCTCGGCAACTTCCAACTTACTGGTATCCCACCTGCACACCGAGGTGTTCCCCAGGTCGAGGTCACCTTCGATATTGATGCCGATGCGATTGTTCACGTCCATGCCAAGGACAAGTCCACCAACAAGGATCAGTCCATCACCATCGCCTCCGGCTCTGGTCTCTCTGATGAGGAGATCCAAAACATGGTTAACGACTCCGAGAAGTACGCCGAGGAGGACAAGGAGCGCAAAGCTTCCATTGAGGCTGCCAACCGCTCGGACAGTGTCCTCAACGATACCGAGAAGGCTCTGAACGAGTTCTCCGACAGACTTGACAAGACCGAGGCAGATCAAATCCGCGAGAAGATTGCCACTCTCCGCGAGTTTGTCAGCAAGAGCCAGTCTGGCGAGGGCACCGCCACCGCCGCTGAGCTGAAGGAGAAGACCGATGAGCTCCAGATGGCCAGCTTGAACCTTTTCGACAAGATGCACAAGGCTCGTGCCGAGTCGGGCGAGGCGCCATCTGGCGATGCCGAGGGCAAGCCAGCAGAAGGCGAGGCCAAGGATGGTGAGAAGAAGCCATGAAATACTTCATAATGGTTACATTCTCTTGAAATTTTTAGCGTTTCTGGGCGGCTCGCATAGACCTCTCTTGTATCCTACATGTACTTATATGTTGCACGTTTGCAACTCTTCTCTGTTGTCATAGCTACCGACACTTCATGTTCTTCATAGCTTTGGGGCAAAATGGCGTTAGATGAGCTCGCATTGCTTGTAGCGTCCAGGGCTTTTGTGGGAGGATACCTGCACAGAAAAGGAAATGTGGCTGTATAGAACTAGGATATGACGATAATATGACATCCCCTCTCCCTTATAACTTCCATGACTTTACATCTGTGTGTCGGTGCATTGTGATCCATGTAGCACGTGGCACATTAACCCATAAGATCCTTTTCTATGCATACCCTTAAAAGCACTTGCAGGTCTGTTGCACATCGAATATTCATAGTAATTCTCATGGTTACTCTCTCTGTCTGAAGTTTCTCCGATTCACAGTTGCTCATGCTATCCAAACGCCTTTACTCCGGACTTTTTGGCAAGGCATACAGCGGCCTACTCAGGACATAACAGCAAAATCACCTCTGACAGCCTCCTGGATGATCATGGACATAATTCAGCTCCGAGGCAGTCTCTTTAGTTCCAAGAGATCTATAGTATGAGTCTCAACGACCACATTCAGCCTGTTTATCCGTCTGAGGAAGGTCCGCGCGAGGGCTGCAGAAAGTGTCGCTACGATACTAGGGATAACACGGTCAAAGCGAGACCACTGCCCAATTACTGCAAAAATAAATAGCCGTAGCAGTTGATCGTCTATATCATGCATGGTCCGATCCCCAGGATGGCGATACGCTCAGTGGTTGAAGGTTGGGTAGGGTAGAAGGTTGGGTAGGGTAGGGAAAGTAAGGGAAGGAAGGCGCTCTGAGTCTTGGCGAATTTGCTTCACGTGATGCGCTAGCGGGGCCCCTCGCACCAAAATATTTGTGAGGTGGAAGCAGATTTGAAGTCGCCTCCAATTCGAACGCCTGGTAAATTACGCATTTCCATATCAAAATCTGGACAGAATTACATCAGATATTTTCTGTGGGTCTTGCGAGGTACCCGCAACAAAATTCACAAAGCACGAAGCACGAACAACACAAACCTGAACAACCCCACCAAAATGTCCAAAGTTGCAAAGTAAGGATAACTTCCGCCACGGTATATTTCTTGAGATATCTAACAAATTTTCAGCCGCCCAGACTGGGCCGATGATGAGGATCTCGATGATACCGCGATCGAGCAGAACGCCCTTCCCGAAGATACCAAGGTTACCAACAAAGATGGCACAATCACAAAGACTACCTGGAAGTTCAACGATGATGGAAAGAAGGTGAAGCTCACGCAGAGAATCCGAATCACAACACACAAGGAGGTCGTCAACCCGAGAGTTGCGGAGCGGAAATCGTGGTCAAAGTTTGGGCTCTCTGCGAAGGACGGTCCAGGACCTGCCACAGACACAACCTCTGTTGGCGGTGCGTACTACCATATTGCCTCCCTGCAGTTTCTTGCTTTACTGACTACTGAACAGAGAACATCATCTTCAGACCAAGCACGAACTGGCGCAAGGATGCGAAGGAGGAGAAGACCGAGGCTGGCAGCATGAAGGACAAGTTGAAGGACAAGAAGGTCAAATGTCGTATCTGTAACGGCGAGCATTTTACAGCAAGATGTCCGTTCAAGGATACCATGGCACCTGTTGGAGAAGAGGGTTCTGCGGATGTTGCTGCTGGGCCTGCCGATGCTACTGAAGGACCTGGTGGCCTAGGAGCAGGCAAGAGCTCATACGTCCCTCCACATCTTCGAAATGGTGGTACTGGTGGTGGTGACAGAATGAGTGGTGGCAAATTCGAGAGGTCCGATGAGTCAACACTGAGAGTCACAAATGTAGGTCGAGTCCTGCCTTTCGGAAGTGACTTAAAGCTAACTTACAACTGCAGGTATCGGAGATGGCAGAAGAACAAGAACTTCGGGACATGTTTGAGCGTTTCGGTCGCGTTACAAGAGTTTTTCTTGCAAAGGATCGGGAAACTGGAATGGCGAAGGGCTTTGCTTTTATCAGCTTTCAAGAGAGAACAGATGCTGCGAAGGCTTGCGAGAAGATGGATGGCTATGGATTCAAGCATCTAATCTTGCGGGTTGAGTTTGCAAAGAAAGCTAATTAGATACCAGTAACAAAAGCTGCAGTCTTGTAATACAATGGCATCTGCATTCATGAACATGACGGCTCAATCATGGGAATGTCTTACTGGAATTTCGTTTGCTTACTGAGAGTTGCCATATTTTCACTTGATTAGTTGCGTGCTTATCGGTTCCCATGTTTTCGCTCTGCGTCAGCACTTTGAGAGACAGAGAGCTGGCGGCGCGAACACGGCCAAGCCGATGTTTCATGATATCGAGAGATACAATACCAGCTAGAAGCTCTTTGAGCCCATCAGCCAGCTACACCATGGGCATTTCTATACGCTACGCAGATCCACCCGCAAATCGAGTAGTAAGATGTCTGGACCCGGTTTCTCAATGGGTCTGAGTGATCACAGATGGTCGAATCGTCCAGAAAGATGTCCCATTCCAAGAAAGTTCTGTGACACGGCTTAGAAGAATTTATGGGCTTTCGAAAGGCGTATATACCGGTCCATCCTGCACAATGATGGGCTCAAGCTTGCAAAGATGAGCATAAGACTCAAGGAGCTATCAGAACTTGTAATGGATGCAGCCAACTTAGGGTGATGATCTCGAACTGTGCTCAAGTGATGAGCTGAACCGTTTCTTGTCTGCTATCCTTATGAGCCTGGCCTGTATGCCATCTCATATTTCCTTGGCTTGATCTCAGACTTTATTCTCCGACTAATGTCCTATCGATATGATGCAAATGCCTTTCGAGAGATTGTGCTAGAATCTTTTTCAGCTTCGAATCATATCGATCCAGAGGCAGGACATGCCATTATCATACTCAAAACCGTACGCTCTATCCTATCGGCTTAAGTTATTGGTCTTCGAGTTTCCACGAACGCCGCTGGAGTATGTATTTAATAGCTGAATACTTTCGCATTCTATACGATGGTGTGTGTCTGGGCTAAAGGTATTATAGTGGTCAGATATGAAGATTTTCGGAGAGAAGCAGCGTCGGCCATTGAGGCGGAGACGCTCCGCTGGGATCATAGGCATGAGTGAATGGAACGAAGTATTGAACACGGTGCCCTCATCACATCAGCTGGAATTTGATGTGGACACTGGTGAGAAAAGTCTTGATCGTACATGTGGTATACTTTGGGTCAGCAATGGACAGCTAGGGGAGCTCGAGATATTGCCCCGCTGCTAGAAGGACTGGTCTTTTTTCCAGCCACCGCACTGGAAGAAAAGTTGTACGCCCACCCATAGCTGGCAGAGATTGGGCAGCCGGTTGAGTGCGAAGAAGAAGGCTTGGAATAATGGCAATGATCATTAGTGCGAAATCTAGAACGATTGGTTTATGTCTCGCGCATTTCTCGGATATCTTGTCAGGAGGGATCCATCTCAACATCAACATACTACATTTACAGTGACACTCAAAAAATCAACAGGAATAAAGATTGCAGACAAAATACTTCGATTTCACGTAGTATAGGACTGAGCAATATGCTCAAGTCACATAGCTCACAGTGAGTATTGCACTGTGACCCTTGATCAGACCTATTCCCAACTCTAATCTTTGATCTGCTACCATCTTGGTACATAGGCTATCACCTAGAGCAACCTGCTGTTGCCTGACGATTAGAGCAACAGACTATGCGAGGAGTGTTCGGATACTCGAATATTCATGAAGCTGAAGCTGCAATCCCGCCACCTGCTATATCCTGTGAAGTGTCTGCATGTGGTATGAAAGTACCTTGCGATTGGCGAGACTTGGCGAGGTCCTTCCACCTTACCTAAGTAGGTACTCTTGCCGTTTTCAGATTCACACTCGGCTTTTCGACAAGCTTACACCACCAGGATGAGTCGGTCTCTTGAACACGATGGCTGCAGATTATGATGCGTCCATGCTGCAAGAAAGGAAGGTGCGAGCTGCCTTGATAGTGGGTATTTCAGGCGTCCAACGCGCTGTCAGCTGATTGATGCCTTGCTGCGCCTCCCCCTACCTAGCTAGGCTAGGTACACACTTATAAGAGCACTTTCTCAGCCAAAATTCCCAATCCTAACTGATGTTGTTTGCTTCCTTGTTTCTTGGTGCAATCATCGTTCTATTTCTTTTCTTATATCGAAGAATGGAAGACGATTCTCCAGCAGAGATGTCGTTCCTCGGGAAGCTTCAGGTGAGCCTTTCGTTCCAAAAACTTTTTCCGGCGTCAACACAACAAAGCTGGTTATTGTCGAAGCAGTATGGTTAACGAATTATTGCTAATCTGTAATCAAGCGTCGGAATGAATATGACTCTGTCAGTGACGATGATTTCAGACTGTTCCATGACAAGATCCGGTATTGGGAGAAAAATCCATACCCGCTTGACGAATTGCATAAAGAGATTGCGCCCATTTTTGCTGGGGAGAAAGAGCTATATGCTGAATTTGATCAATTTCTGGCCGAGAGATATCCGAAGCGTAAAAGCACCTCCTCCATTTTCCTACACCACGCGCTACATACATTCCTCTAGCGTGTCCCTAAACCTGGAAGCCCAGCGTGACGCACCTGGAGATTGCTTTTCCAGCAAAAATAAAAAGTAACCTTGTAGTATGAAGTGCTAATTTGGTTCTAGAGCTCGTCAAAGCGGAGAAAGCAAAGGCGGACCGGATTAGAAGGCATCAGGAAGCTTGCGAGATACAGCGCGACTCCAAGCTTTTGACCCTTCCTCGAGAGCTCCGAGACAAGATAGTAAGCAGGGGATGTCTTTGGTTGCCTTCTCAAGCTTCAACCAAGATGCTTCCCTGGAAGCTCCATTTTCTCGCCTGTTAGTTTCTGGGAAGAAACACAGTACTAACTTGATATAGTGGTCAGAAGTTGTCGCTGATAACATCGTCCACGTGAGTATCCGCCATCTGCTCACGTTGCCATTGTCGTGCTAATCTTCTGGACAGATCAGCAAAGGAAAAGGGCGTGCCCCAAAGCGCCGGCGAGGCGCCTCACGGAGCAAATTTCTCTACCACGCCTGTCTAGCTCCGAACGGCATCCAGAGCTCAGCATGCCCCGCAGGCACGGGAGATCACAGACATTGCTCAACTGACGGACAAAGCAACCATCATGGTATCAGTCTTGCTTGCAGACAGATATACATGGAACTCCCGCATGCAGACTCTATGCTCGCCAGGAATGCTCTTCAATTCTCTAATCTTGACGAAGCCGAGGAGTTTCTGTTTGGCCTCGATGAGGAGAGAAGGGCATCGATTACCCATCTCAGACTTGCAGTCCCTTATTCCTTGATGGCCACTGATTATCATGGCTATCAGCGCAACAGGAATCATAGCAATGATGCTTGGAGGGCAATCTGCAACTATTTCAGCAACCCGTGGGATCGAAAAACCGTACTCATCATCTGTACCCCTTATTAAAAGTACACATAATTGACTTGTGTTGCAGCTTAATATGTATCCACGTCCCAAAGATGAGCCTTGCTTGATCAAGGGTAAGTCTTCCTGCCAGAGACCAGCTCGTTGGTACGAGTCCTTTTTACTCACACTTTCCAGAACCAATATACTTTTACTACTCTGGCTGCTATTATAGGGAGAACAGGCACAGATTATGGGAGAGATGGCAAGTAGGCCGTAAGTTACACCTCACGCGAAGCAGTGGACCATAATGCTGATCCAATACTTTAGGGGGCAACACGTCATGGGACATTGGCATATCAGACCTCAGATATCGAGGTTGCCCACGAATGGACATAGCCATGGCAATGCCTACCGACAGTAAGTATTCATCGCCCCAACGCCACAGCATGCTCTGAAAATCGTGTCCAGAAGAAACTGCCGTAGAGCCTGACGACCCAGAAGACTTCACTTGGCACACCATTTTTGAAGATCATCCTCCGCAATGGCTTCAACCCTTGCTGCAATTTCGAAACCACGAGAAATTCGAGTTTCAATTCTATGATGATGATGGAGTGAAAGAGCACAAGCAGGAATTCATCAACGCTCTCAAAGAATTCATTGCTGGGCCTCCGATAGGACCTCAGGTTTGTGCCTTCTTTGCAGGAAGACCATATCAGAATGGGAACCAAATGTATACCTTCTAGGCTTGAAGCTTGATTCGGAAGGATTGGATGTGAGATTGTTTAGCTTGGCTCTGCAAAATTGCCTCCGAGTAGTCTGGACATGTTGCGGCATGGCATAGGCCTTTTAGTATGCATATCGAAATGATAAATGCTGCAAGGTGAAGCGTTGTACCTCGTAATCTGAAATGGAGGCTCAAAGGATATACACAAAGATTCGCCATATCAACCTCAATAGATCCATCAATCAGTAACATATTCCCACAAGTTCTTCTGGTCCTCTGCAATAGGAAGCCTCCATCTCTCACCACTCTCTAGTCCGAGAAGATCTCCCTCCAGTTTGAAACTCTCCAACGTCAGACCACTCTCAATCCTAGCAAATAGACTCTTGAACGACCCCTCAGAAAGATGCACTCCGCCGGTCGGAGGTTGATGGCGAGTCTTGACTCCTGGTCCTCCCAGCTGCAACTTCTTCAACGATTTGTGCGCGACCAAGAAGTCCGAGAGATCTGCTTCTGTGCTGATGACGCCACGAATGTCAAGACGCTCAAGGTCTACAAGCACATATCTCTTAGTTCTGAATGAGGTTAGGAATGGGGTGATATCAATCTTCCTTCGTCCAGTGAACTGGAGTTCAAGACTTCGTAGTTGTGTAGCTGCCCAGATACAGATTGACAAATTCTCAAATGCTTGTGTAGCATGGAGGTTATTAGGCATTTCGCTGTAATCAATACCTATGTTCAAGCTTGTCAAAGACATGAACACATGCGACACCTGCTCGATGAAAGTCGGTCGTTGGGCGAAGAACTCGAAGGGAAGTCGATCGTGAGACAAGGATCTAAGAGCGACGGTGCTGAGGTTAGAAGCCAGGGCCGACATGATGTTGCCGAAGCGTTCTGTCGTTGCAACTCGTGGCATCAGTCTCGTAGATGGGATGCCCCAGATCTCCTTCAAAACTTCGGGATGATCGTCTCCTTGGAACGGACATGTCATGAGACTGACTTCGATGCTCTTAAGATTCGGAAAGCAGCTGAAGGCTTCTGTCAAGACATCTTTGTTGCAAGAGTTGGGCAGATGGAGATCTTTTTGTTTTTGAGGTCGGCGTAGCTGGCCCACGTCGAGGTTTGTATATCCAATCGAAGATCAGGATCTTGCATGTAGTTTAGGAAATAGGTATTGTGACGAGCATGGTACTCATTGACTTCTCCTTGTTGGAAGAAGATATGTTCAATTTTATGGCGGAAGTCTGGATGTTTGGCGAGAGCAGCTAGCCGGTCGATGCCAGGCTTGAATGACAGAGAAGTAAAGCGTTCTGAGATGAGGCACTCTGCTCCTAGTTCTGCCCAGATCTTTGATGTGAGACGAAGGTTCTTGAGTGAAGAAATGTCAACGAACTAGAATGACTTCAGTATTCATCTTCCAGCAACCTGTATGAGGCACTCACATCCAGGATTGCTCTCCGGAGCTCGGTTGGCAAATATTTCATCTATCCAAGTCAGCTTGCCTTCATAAATTATAGCTTTGCGAGTGAAGACATCAATCAATAACAGAGGGAGTGTAAATGAGAAGGATGAGTTCACTCCACAGAATATAACCGAAAAATCATACCCTGGTGGCGCCTTCGTTTCTTCGAAGCTCTAATATATTATGTGGGAGAAGGCAAGTTTTGAGTCCCCGGTATCCCCTTCCTTTCAACTTGCTTAAAGTAGGTAGGCCTGGGGTCAACGTCGTGATCCTGACAGCTGTCGCTTGAAGCAGAGCAAAATTCTTATCTATTCACCTGCTTATTAGCCGGAGAAGACGATGGGAAGACCGATCTTTCTGCGTAGACATGAATGTTTCCAGAACTTGATGAAAACAGTAGACTGAAATGACGAAAGGAAGACATGTTTAAACTCATAACATAAGGAGAACCAGATTAAGGAGATCAACGACTCACCTCACGCGAATTTCCAACCCCAGATATGTAGACTTGCTCAGCTGTTGTGTATTCTAGAGGCTGAATCTGAATCGAGAAATCTCAGCTCGTGGAATGCAAAGTAATGACAGGAATGACTAACCATCTCTAAAATGACTTCGAGGGCGGGGCATATTCGTGCCAAGCAATCCGGAACATCCCTTCCAATTGGCCGGCTTCCCTGTCCTCGAATCTCACCTCAACTCCATCCAAGCTGCCTCTCAGCCTCGCGACCATTCAGCAGGATGTCAATGTTACAGTACGTCCATCGACCTTCTCTCTACCATGTAGCACGATTTCACGATAAAGGTCTCATAGAGAACAGTCTGACTGACACCACGATCTAGATCTTTCCGCAACCTCTCACCACGCACTCGGATGGGCGTAGGAATCGCATTCCTGGCATGGGGCACGATCGGTCTCTATATTTCGGACAACTACGGGGAGAAGAAACTAGGCATCGAGCCAGGACAGAGCGAGAGGGATAGGGAGGCGTTGAAGGCTGTCGTGCCGACGATCAGTGTTGTTGGGCGGCCTGAGGGCAAGAGCTGAGCAGGAATGGTTTGAGGACCTTTTGATACCACAACGGATATGAAGAGAAGAATAGAGGGTTGCGGTCCTGGGTGTACATTGAAAGATCGTTCGTGCCGAGGACGTCTAGCAGGATTTGGTTAAGACTGGCGTCTGCCTCGAGGAGACCTCAGTTTGCTCCCCTTCGACACGGAACAACGTACCAGACTCTTCCCTTCCGCTGGGGACGAGGACTTGGTATATGTAAGATGGGCGGGCTAGTGTATCTGTGTGTAAACGTTGTAAGAAGTCACCACGGTAAATGTCTATAATAATGCGAAATATAATATCAAGGATTTTACGGAGGTATGAGTAGGTAAAGTATTCATTGATCTCTCCTCGACGAGAAGAGAATCTTGCGCAAGTAGCAAGACCGCGCAAGTAGCAAGACCACGCAAGCAACTCAAGCTTACAACAGCAACCACCAATGCAAATGCTCCTCCAATCTATTTCAACCCCAATTTTCGTGTCTAAAAAGTCCCACATATAGCAAACAGCTCATCCTTAAGATGCACTCCTGTAAATGCAAATTTTCGAGCTCCCATGCAACGTCCATGAACCAGTGATTGTCTGGTGTTCGTAAAATAAAAAGCAAGAACGCCCTCACGCAATGCAAATCCTCTAGAATTTAGCCTCCCATCCATGTCTATGCGATTCCACCACCAATATTCGTATGTACACCAGGAACTGGAGAGTCGACTTGTTTGTTAATTGGCTTGAAGAGCTGGCTCATGTTGAGAGTCAGATCAGCAACCCCGTAATTCGTATCAATGTCCGCCACGGAACCTAGTTCCTCACCACGTTTGGCGCTGTCCGAGACAACCCAGGTCTTCACTGACTTGAGAATACCCATGACCTGTGAGAAGCGCTGGTCAGGAGCCATCTGCCAGTCCAATCCACGATTGCTCTTCATCAAATATTTCGCGAGCCAATAGAAATGTACGGCGTCTCTACAGAACCCGAATCTGCGATAAATTGTTGACGAAGGAGGATATTGAGTCGCCATATCATCATCCCAGGTCTTCTTCCACTTATCGAATGCACCATGAATAACCTTGAGCGTCTGAGATGAATGACTGAGAGAGTCAGGTGTGGCTCTGCCACTCGTGTTTCCACTGAGAGATCCACTGCCAGTGGGATCGTTGCTTCTGACCCAGTCATGTTGCATAATCGGTGTGCTCGCACCGCTTGACGGGAACGATAATGGCTGGCCAGACTCTGCCAAAGATGCTTGTCTCTGGGCAGACCACAACTGGACGTGCAAGGCGTGCACGAGAATGAACTTCGAGTAGAGATTGGTGGTTCCTGGATGGATGTTGTAATCCATCAAGGCCTTCAAAGCAGAGTGCATCTCGGGCTGCTTTGGGCGGCGGCTTCCTTCGACGTTTTTGGTTCGAGCAGCCGCAGCCCCATGAAGCCCAAGAGCGCTAGCACATTCAGAAGCGGAAACAGCATCCCAAGCAGCATCATCGGCAGGAAGGGGAATGCGGATTTCATCTCTTTCGAACACCGGTGCCGAATTGAAATACATGACCATGGCTGAATCTAACAGAAAAACGGTGTACATGAGACGTGATCGCTTTTCCTGTTCGACCCAGGCGTTCCAGTCGAAGCTCGCCGCACTGAAATTCTCCACAGTAACATTTGCTTGATGAAGGACGCTGAATGGACTTGTTGTCATTGGCCGAGTGAGCCCTGCCCTCCTAGCAAGCTCAGCGACAAGATGAAACTCACGGCGAGCCTTTTCACGTTGCAATGGAGTACCATGCCATGTGAAAAGGACTTGCATCATGAATAATGCCGTGATTTGTTCCTGCTCGGTTTTGTTGGAGCCAATGATCTCTCCTCCAAAGCCAGAGTCACCAGTTTGCTCTCTAGAAATGACGTTGTAGACCTGGGAGTTACGCTCAATCATAGCCTTGGAAAGTTCCATCATTTCACGGACTTGTGGGGGCGTCATGCGGTCAGAATAAACAGCTCCAATGCAAATCATACCGAGCAATAGTCCATCATAGGCATCTGCGATTCGGAACGTGGGCATATGTATGACTGGAAAATGACCCTGAAAGCTAGAAAATGTCTCTAGGAAATGTTTGATATTATCGGCTGACAGGTATTTTCTGATATCGTTGCTTCGGCCAATGATCTGGTTGTTTGGAAAGCAGAAGAACATCAATCTGGTCGAAATTTCTTCCAGGGGGTGATTTTGGAGATTGTAAGCAGCAAATTGCGGCGGTTGAGTTATTCCGTTAGAAATGCTAGGGTAAACCCCAGAGAACTGAAGACTGTTTGCCGCATGGTTTATGGATGATTCGCTCTTAATATATGGGTTGTTGTTCTGATTGAGAGACGGTTCGGTTTTAATGGCGACTTGTGCATTGTGAATGGCTGGGTTGTAATGACTGACGAAATTGTTTTGCTGTTGGTTGGGATTGTTGTGAGCGAACATTTGAGACCAATCTTGTCCGGTAGAGGATTGCGACTGCATGGTGGAACCATTGCCGTGGGAGGCATAATCATAGCCCTGACTGTATGAGTGGGTGTTCTGTCCGTGGGGTATACTGAACGACAGTGGAGTATTCATACCGGGAGGCATGGTGGTGGGCATTCCGCCAGCATAACCTTGATCGAAACTTGTTCGATTCGATCCTCCAACGCTGGGCCCATTCATGGTTCGTGGGTCACGTCCTCCACCCATGGCCATTTGCTTCATGCTGTTCGATCGAGATAATTGTTCTGCTTGCTCATCTGTCAGGTTGGAGCCAGCATCAGGCACGCTGCCATCGGCAATGACACCGAACAGTGAGATGTTGGGGTTGGTGCCGGGCATCCCGTTAGCACCCATAAGGTCAGTCTCGTTGGACATCGAGTTGCTGCTCTTGTGGGGCCCAGGATGCGATTTCTTCAAATGAGCTTGGGCGTGAGACAAATGACTTGCGCCAGTGGGATTCCCACGACGAATGGAGCATTTTTGAAAATGGCGCTTTAGAATGTCACTCCGCGAGAAAGTGTCTCTGCAAAGAACGCACATGTACGGTCGGTCACCAGTGTCTGTTCGCAATCAGTTCCGATTCTCAGCGGGGAAGGTCAGAGTACTTACGTCGAAGAAGATGTCGCTTCAAGTGCTTGGCATGGAGGTATGTCTTTGTGCAATGCGGGCAGGGAAATTTCCCATCGGCGTCCTTGGCAGGAATCATGGCATTCTTGCCCGTTCCCGTGCCGGAAACAGGTGGTCGACCAGGAGCGCTGGGCAGAATTCCTCTTCGTCCTTGCGAGCCTACAACATGAGTTGGTGGGTCTGCCTCGGGCATCATCATTTGACCTTGTCCATAGGGCGATTGCATGCCACCACCCATATGCATGCCTGGAGGCATGGGTCGCAAAGGTTGGGCGAGTCGGTTAGATGGCGCTGGCGCAATGGGTTGAGGATGGGACATCGCAGTCGGAGCAGAGCTCATCATCGGGCCCGAGGTTTGGTATCTTTGTTGCGCCTGCTGATAATTGTTATAGGACATCATCTGCTGCTGCTGACGCTGTTGATTCTGCTGCTGTTGATTCTGCATTTGTGGGAATCCCATGCCACTTGTCGATCCGGGGGTATTCGGAGTTGCAGGAGTTCTGGGAGTATGGGGTGCGCTTCCGTAGAGAGATTGCTGCATGGCATGCTGTGGGGCTTGGAGAGGTGGTAACGTATGTTGGGGCAGACTGGAACTCTGTTGGAGCTGATGTGGGGAGATTCCTGGAAGACCGCCGTATGGAGAATTGCTGTTCATACCATTGGCATTGTAGTGTGTGGTGTCCATAATGGAAGTGGATACGACGGACAGTTGATGTATTTGAACGAAATCATTCGAAACCCTAATTCTCCGGTGCCGCGCGCGGTAGGGAAGGCTAGACTGTTTCCAAGTCGAGCTGATGAGTTGATGTTGCAGAAAAAAAAGTCGTGTCGTAGCCTTTAAATCGTCAAAGGTTGGAGACCAGTCTCGAGGCCGTTCCGAGCGGTGGTAGTCCGTGGAATTTTCCAAGGTAGTGACGAAAGGTTTGCGCGGAATATGTCGGTAGCGGGACCAAGCTTTATCCGGGTGCAGGTGCGAGACAATCAATTGCGCATCCAACACTGGCTTCGACGAAGTACTCAATCCTCAAGCCAAGTCGCGTTGAGCGTGAGGCTTTTGATGTTTGTTGTTCGAAGGTAAAGTAAAGTGGAGCACAGAGACTTTATCCGTCCAAGTGGTCCACGGTGGGAGCGTGGGCGAGGGCGAGGGCGTGGGCGTGAGCGGGAAATAAACGCGTGGTGGGGACGTTGCGACTTTCTGAGGATACGGCGATCCACCAAGTCAGATCAGACACACAAACAAAAACACCCGCCGCGTCGAGGACCAGGCTCGTCTCCAGTGCGCGCGCTGCACGGTTCTGGCAAGATCGAAGAATGCGAAGCTGCGGATGGCTTCGCGGACGGCAGAGAGGGCGATTGAACGAGGACGAGAGAGGCTTCCTTCTGTGCGGAATAAAATTTCTTTGGGAGAGGAAGCAGAAGGTACGACGAAGACGAGGTCGAATCTTTGAGGCGGCCAGCAGCCCGGAGCAGTGGTGCTGCTTTAACAGCACGACGAGGGCAACAGCAAGCCCGAGCCGACCGCGTGCTGGGATGGGATGGCGAAGGAACGACGAGGGAGGCGGATGAGGACCAGGACGAGGACGAGGACAGGACGAGCTTGGAAGAGCTTGACAGCGAGCACGCTCTCACTGGCTCCACTGGCCCCGCGAGCCACTCCTGGGCCGAGCGCGCTCACGATGCACAACACGCCTGACTAGGGACGACGGGGTACGTACTGTCAACGCCTGGGAATGCCAATCAGCAGGCGCAGAGCTGCTCAGGAGCAGACGCCGACGGGAACCATGGCCTCACATAGAGCACAGCGCCCAGCAGCCCCTGGTCGCAGACATTTCACAATCTTTTCACCGAACTTGAAGCGTACGGAGGGGGCGAGTAGCCATACTGGGCATAGAGCCTGCCCGGATGCCAGCACGCACACGACAGGACATTACTCGAACCAGTTGCGACTCGCGAGCATCGCATCCCCAGCATGGCTTGTTCCGACGGTACTGTACATGCGATACGACGAGGACGTGACACACGAGGTCTCTAGATAGTACGCTGCTGGTCGATGGACGGCCTTGTTCACCGGTTCGACGGAGGTGCTACTCTTGCTACTCTTGCTGTCATGCAGCTGCAGGTGAGGAGCGAATACCGGAAGGAATCTGATACTTTGGATTTTCTTTGGCTTCCTCTCCTCTCTTCTAAAAAGCACACGCCATGACGCAGCCAGTGCCGTTCGGTCTGGTGTGGTGTGATTCGAGCGCGTTGAGTTATCCCAAAAGTGATAGACCTGCGCCAGCAGCTCTCGGCCAAATCATGTTCTCTCAAAATACCGCCAGGACCGAAGACGAGTTGGCTACAACACACTCAAAACACCTGTTACGTGGGCATTCGCAAGCACAAACGATCCCCCTTATGCTCGCTCACGATCAACTCGTCCACGTCCACATCCACGACGTCCATGCTGCCAAGCTGAGAGGTGAGGAATGAAACCGAGAAAGGCCGCTTGCCCGCGCTGGTTTTGAACAGGACTGAGGAAGAACCTTGGGCCAGCAGAGATGCTGCTGCAGAGGTAGGTGTTCGCCATCGCTTCCAAGACGTCCACTTTTCCAGGTCCGCCAATCGAGCCTTCTCCTGCTGCAGCCGCATTCCCTACACCCGACCCGATCCCTACCCACATCGACTAGAGCGTCCAAGTCTTCAAGATTCCTGGACATCTTCACGATGTTCCCTGAGGCCGTCTTCTGCCGCATGAAGAATGCCGCTGTGCACGGGGGCAGCAACTGAGAACGCAGCAGAACGCATGAGACATCCCTCACACCTTTCACTCTCGGGGGCCGATGACGATTGACGACAAGCAGAGAGGGCAAATCTATCCGGCAGGTTTGCCGAAGCTGCCTCAGAGTGTTGATTTGCGGTGCAGACAAAACCAGCGAGGAAACTGAGTCGAGTCGAGTCGACCGACCGACCTAGTAATGACCCTGACGCCTCATGGTCGGAACCCCGACGAGTTCGCAGCCAACGAGTCGAGTCAACATCGTCAAGCCGTTTCTAGAAAAGATTTGACAGCGATGATCGGCTGCAACGTTATGGCAAGATCACGACATGGAAAGGCAATTTGGTGCCAGTCCAACCTTACTCGGACGCCACGGTGAAGCCATGTAATGGGATCAAGCGATCCGAGAGTACGAAGATACTTTCGTACAACGCGAGGTTGCACTGCATTCCCTGGGAACAGTTCCAAGTTCCCACTTTCCGCTGTGGCTTGCGGCAGCTTATCGACCAGCGCCTCATCTGATTAGGGCTCGGATCCCGGCTCAGGATTTGTGACTGTGTTTTCCTCCCTCCCCTCCCTACCCCTTCCTCCCCGAACGAACGGCAAGTTCCAGCAGCAAAAATACAGCCAGTTTCTTGCTAGAAGTCAAACAGAGTTTACCTATTCCCAAACCCTCAAACCTCAGAAGCTTCTGGTGCCACTTCCCCAACTCTTGCCAGGATCTCTGGTTGTGTGCCCTGTTGACAGCTCGCATAACATTTGATTGCCGCCTGGGTGTTGACTGCTTGGCGCGGTGAGTTTCAGTCTCCCAGAGACTTCATCGTCGTCGTTCTATCCTCTCACTGCCGCTTGCCGGCCTAGCCATTCTGAGTAATTGTCGGCTAGACCAAGCATCTTCCTGACGAGAAATTCCAATTCCAATGTCTACCGATCTTCTACCGCGGATTCCTAAGGATGAATAAGTATTATGCGACTGATCTCCGAAAGCCACGCAACCGTGCCTTTCTCGAATAGGTGTTCTTTGCAGCCCTCTTTGCCCTCTTTGGATCTCGCTGTCTCTCTTGGATTCATCTCATCCAAGTTTCGGAGATGATACCGCATCCTGCTTCTTGTCAATGTTTCTCTTGGAAGCCGGCTTGCCGCAAACGCTTCGTCCTCCGAGAGCGTTGTCGTGACTCGTCTTAACCTGCTCATGTCAGGAGTCAATCTCGCAGATCACTCCGCGCATCATTTATCGAATCATGAAAGTCTTCATCACGACGGTCGAAGAATTGTTTTATATTGAACATCTAAACATGCCAAGAGCTCTAGTCGCACCGGACCATATCTGATTTGGGACAGCACAGGTTTCTCGAGGCTGTTTGCTTTGGAGCTGAAGGAGAGCATCATGCTGGCTTCGAGAATTGATTCGTTGATGCCATGCCTCCCCGAGGCTGAGGGGTATAAGAATTCGAATGGCTGGTGAGATCCTGCCTCGTCATCCCGTAATATTAAATGTTCATGAGGGAGATGCAGGGTCTAACTATCCATGCTATCACATGGACCAGCATCACAGCCAAAACAGGATCCGCAGGGGTTCAGTCTTGACAAAGCTCGTCGCCCGCTAGGGCAAGGACGAAGCCCAGCAGAGAAACGTGTAGTTTCTTTTTTGGAGGCGCGCGGTTTCCGCATATGAGACGAAAGACCCGAGTGGTTTCTGCTTGCTGCCATAAGATCCATAAGCATCCACTTCCCGCCGCGAGTCATGAAGTTGGCCCGTGCAGAAAGCTCTTGCCGCAATAATAAAGTGGGCTGAGTGAGTGGTGGGATGTGCGCAGAGGTCCCATTGTGAGATAATCATCTGAAGTGTGAATAAGAATCTCTGCAGACTTGCGTTGTCAAGCTTTTCTTTGGATGTCACTGCTCAAGAGAGGATCACGACCTTAAGGTTCTTGACACTTGGCTGGCAATCCACTCCTTCTGCCCCACTGGTCAAAGTCCAGTCAGGGCCAAAGAATTCAAGAGCAGTCCTCAAGAAGCATTCGAGCCTCATCCGCTCATGCAGTTTTATATATCTTCACATTGCCTCATCACGTGCTGCTCCCTGCCAAGCCTCCCGATCGTGCCTTCGTATCTAATAATAAAACATTTGTTTGCGGACGCCACTGGTTTAGCACTGTAATTTCCTACGCCGCATTCAAAGACATCGAAAACTTCGCAGTCGAAGTTTTGAAGTCTTTTCTTACCATTATTGCAACACGCTCATTCGACCGTCCAGTTACTTCTGCTTCTGCTTTATTTGGCCTCATCTTCGCTTGATACAATTCTGTTCCTTTACTGTCATCCGAGCCCCACCACACACTCGCTAAAAATGCCTTCTATCAACATTCCCTTTTTCCTCCTCGCCCTAGCAGCTGTCACCACAGCACGTACCGATCTCGAAGGCTGCACATCCTCCGAGACTGTCGTCTACGGCGGAGCCTCGTACGTTTTCTGGGTCCCGGGGACAGGTGAAATCTGCTCGTTCCTCGACTGCGGAGGTGATCGTGCTCCTCCTAAAACAACGGTTCCTGGATGTCCTCAATACTCTGGCACTGCGACTTATTCGCCTAGTTATTTGGCTGGATATCAGAATGGAGTTTCTGTGACTTCGACGACAGCGACATCTGCTGCTCAATCCAGCGCTGCGATCACGGGGTCATCCACGACGAGTGCCGTGGAGTCGTCAATTACAGGTGGAAGTTCATTTACGGAGGTCGAGACGCAAGGGGAGTCCAGCTCTACTTTTATTTCCTCGGAAATATCTATCACCTCTACGACGCGCTCGGGGGCTGCCTCTGTAGCTCAGACTCAATCTACTTCTGGGTCTACTGCATCTGGATCTACGCCTTTAAGCAGCACTGGTACGAAATCGTCTTCATCTTCAAAGTCTTCGACTTCTTCGACAAGCTCGGCGCCAGCTTCTTCCGCTACGGGAAATGCAGGTACAAGCAGTAAAGACAAGTACCTATCTGGCGGGATCGTTGGAGCTATTGCTGCTGGTTTCGCTATTCTTTTGTGATTGGTCATTGCAAATTTGGTCGTTGATTTGGAAAATAATCCGGGACTGGTTAATGAGTGTCGGGAGTTTAAATTGGCAAAAGCCACCAAAAATGTACGATTGGAAGTTGGGAAAGCCGGCATACGGGAGGCGTTCGTGGCGACGTATGACATGGTCTGAAAAAGGGATGGTAGCACAGAGTATGCTCAAGGATAGTTATTGGGTTGTACAACATCTAAGTCGGGCATTGAGTTTGCCTCTAATGCGAGACGTCATATAAACATTTTTTTCTTCCGAGATTTTGTTGGGAACGAGAAAGAGTCGACGTGATGTGCGTAGGGCTGACTTGTGCGGAATCGAGAATACGGGTTGTCGGCCGGTTTGTTCCGTTGCTTTTAGCCATATTGCCTAGGTTTGTGTAAGCTTCGCTGCTCTATCACAGCCATGGTGGATGGGAGCAATTGATGGTCATTGGTGATGGGATATCTGGACTGGGTTGCATGAGATGTGGGAGGTTGGATCGGGCGCGTTTGCGATTTGCAACAAAGATGTTGGTTGCTGGATCTGGGAAGACCGTGTTGCTTGTGATTGTCATGTGAAAATGACTTGTATGTCGTCAGCGTCTCGAACTCACTGTTTCTGAACCGAATTCACAACCTATACTTGGTTATCAATATTGAGGAGAATTAAATACTTTATTTATAGTCTGCGAAAGGAAATTCTCTTTATAAAGCACCTTGGCAGCAAAGTATTCGAGGTCTCGCCGATAAATTTATTATTGATGATATCTCCGAGTTTATGCTCAAACCCATCGACTGTCTTTTCCTTCTACACTATATCTACACCCTGGATTATTTAAACATAATAACACCCAAAAGCCTTATATGAGGCCATGGCTCCTATCCAGAAAGATTCTTGCTATTTCCCTGCTCTTATGCTCTGAGGACCGATGCGTCCATTATGAGAGTCATGATGACAAGAACCCTTCCCCGAAGTCATGAGCGCATATTAACAACGGAGTCTACGCAGCAGACGCTTACAAAGGAGTGAGCGCAAATGTAATTCTGGATGCAAACTCGAGGAGATAGAGTCTAAGAGGAGAAACCATGAGACTATCTTGATGGGCAGCGAGAATCAGAGAGAAGCACCTACTAGTTCGTCCGTAGCCACCCTGTTATGAATCATAGTCGCCAAATAGCACGAGACCTTACCTGAACGAATCAAAGGGCACACTGTTCTCAGCCAATATGGTTCCTGTAACAGTCAAGGTGGCTGCGGACGAAGGGACAAGCCACAACGATGGAATAGCTAGGTAAAGCACGCAGGAAAACTTGTATGCAATATTCTTCCTTGATCTGAAAAGTTATACTGATCTGTGTTAACAGTGTTTCGAAGATCCCAGAGTAGCTAAGCAGCCTCAAGTGCTCAATGTTTCACCCATGATCAAAATACATGGCATTTCCATGCTCTAGAAACACTCGGATCTTGAATAACAATTGCGAAGAAGAAGGAGAGCCGGTCTCCCGACTCGTAGCCCCAGAATAAGATCCGCAGGTTCCCAAAAAGAAGCTCATACTCCAAGGCTTTTTGGATTTAAAGGACACGAGCAGGGTCTTCATGCCTTGAATGCTAGGCGAGGATGGAATAATATACTCAGTACAAAGCTCGAAGGAAGAGGATTTGATGGAAGGAGTAATAGATGATGGTCTTTTAAATCGTATTTTCTGCTCTCTAATAATCTTGATAAATCGAAATTATTCAATCGGAGACAGATAATTGCATGATGAACTCGAGCCAACTTTCAGATACAAGAGATCCGTCAAAGCCAGACAAGAATACCAATGAAAAACATTGCCAAAAATGCTCCCATGAATATGAGATTCTATAAACTATATTCCCAATACTTCTTGCAGGAAAGTTCAAAGCAAGGACAAATAGCATACCTCTCGGACGTGTCGTTGATTTTGGAAAGATCCCCTGGCCCATGCACGGACCCAATAAGCTCGTGCCTGAGGAATCTCAGAAAATATATCCTAAATGAAGATGCACTGGAGGTTCCAAAGGCATTGACAACTTCAGCTCACCATGTCAACATCTACGTTACTACGGCCTACACTGCGAGGCGTCTTTAATTCTAGCAGGCAACAGCAGCTCCCTCCAGCGTTCCTGCTGCCCTCGCTGTTCGCCCCCAAACAGCAGAGCTCTCCTTTCTCCAGCAGCGCATCGAATGCTTATCCACGAGATATGAATCGGGAACGAGGCGTTTCTACAATACGCAAAACAGGTCTCCGCCAGCCTCTCTCCGTCTCGAAGACTCCGCTGCCAAAACCTGTTGCCAACGAAGACAAGCGCTCGAAAATCGAGGTTGATCCTGACCATGGGCTTTACCAATTCTTTCACAATAAGGAGAAGCCAATCAATACTCCAGAAGAAGATGCTGATCACGGAAGACCATGGTCTGCGGAAGAATTGAGGCATAAGAGCTGGGAGGACTTGTAAGGGCATTTGCTGCTGTCTTGACACTTATAAATGCTGATACTCTGAACTTCTAGGCACTCATTATGGTGGGTTTGTGCAAAGGAGAGAAATCGCCTCGCAACGGAGGCATATGAGAGGAAGAGGTTAGAGGCAGGATATGGTGATTACGAGGGCGAACAAAGGGATAGCACTGTGAGTTCGGATTCTACGATATGCCCCCGGAGGCACAACTGATGGGTTACAGGTGAGACGGACACAGCGAGCTATTAAGCAGGTTTTGACGGAGCGATATTATTCTTGGAACGATGCGGAAGAGGTTGCGAAGAACGATCCAGAAATCAACCTGTCTGGCCAGGGACCTCTATACCAACCAGTCGACTTCTTCGAAAAAGACCCTGAAGTCGAGTCGGAAGCAATTGCAGCTCCGGCTGAGGCAAAGCCAGAGCAGGTGCCTGCGCCAAGCGCCTAAAGATGTGGACTATTGTGTACAGAACAGATGTTCGAACGGAGCCGCATACCAGAGCTCATGGTGGGGGCTATGGCACGATATGGGTATTTTGGAGTCGTGTTATTCGGCAGAAACGGCTCTGATAGCTGCGTGTGGATGACTGTAAAAGTCTGTATCATATTTCAATGTAAAAATAATCCGAGCTCTGATGTCGATAGCTTTGAGACACTTTGTGTTAGCATAATTGTTTTGGTGACCGCTTCGCTCCCTGTCGCGGCAGGCGCTAGCGAGATCCATTCATGGCATTTCCTACCTTGACCGCAACGAACAACAATTCTTTTGCTCAGAACCAAAACAGCTTGTCTTGCGCCTCTCTTTGCTAAAGTTCTTCGCCTCAAGCCGTCAACATGGATGAAATTGCCCCTGTAAGTCACTATGCACTGCAGAAATATATCATCGACGTTATTTGGTCTCGAGTCTTGAGCTCATGAAGCATGCCTGCATGCCAACAGAGCGTACCTTTGCTGGGTTTTTCTTTCTCTGCCAACTCTATATAACAGTTATACTGACCTTGGACTCCTCATACAGGAATACGATGTGGTGGTTATGGGCACTGGTACGAGCATGAATCATGAATCCTACCCCGCTAGATGAGGGGCATCAAGATCACAAAGCTAATAATCTGCGAATCTGCAGGATTGACGGAATGCGTCCTTTCTGGGTATACAAAACTCGAATGATAGCTTCTACGACACAAACTGATTAGATATACAGAGTCCTGTCAGTCAAGGGCAAGAAAGTGCTTCACATTGTAAGCTCCACTCCCCCACCTGGAGAACAGCCACTTACTTTTCCCCTCCAGGACCGCAACGATCATTATGGTGCCGAAGCTGCCAGTGTCAACATCGAGGCTGTAAGTCTTTCGCCCGAGTCTGCGAAGCTCTTCTGATCCCTGCCAGCTCTTCAAGAAATACGGAAACTATAACAAGGGAGAAGAACCATGGAAAAAATATGGACGTGTGAACGACTGGAACATCGACCTTGTCCCCAAGCTTCTCATGTCCAGCGGCGAGTTGACGAATATCCTTGTCTCGACAGACGTTACGAGATACCTTGAGTTCAAGCAAGTCGCAGGAAGCTACGTGCAACAGGGAACTGGACCAAAAGCTGCCGTTGCGAAGGTGCCTTCAACTGCTGGCGAGGCGCTGAGATCTTCTTTGATGGGGATTTTCGAGAAGCGGAGAATGAAGTCGTTCATTGAGTGGGTTGGAACATTCAACGAGGCAGATTCCGCGACTCATCAAGGTATGTAACTCCTGTCACCTTATGGTATCCCGCTGACCACAAAGGCCTCAACATTCGCACATGCACTATGAAGGAAGTATACGACAAGTTTGGCCTCGAGGCTGGTACTCGGGATTTCATTGGCCATGCTATGGCTCTGTATCAGAATGATAACTACATGACCGAGAAAGGTGGTGCAGTTGAAGCCATTCAGCGCATTCATCTCTACGGAACCTCTGTTTCTCGATACGGAAAATCACCATACATCTACCCCCTTTACGGTCTCGGAGAGTTGCCCCAAGGTTTCGCACGTCTCTCCGCTATCTATGGTGGAACTTATATGCTGAACACCAACATTGATGAGGTCATCTATGAGGGATCCAAGGCGGTCGGAATCAAAGCCACCATGCAGGATAGAGGTGGAGAGGAGCCGATGAAGTTTACCACTAAGTGCAAACAGATTCTTGCCGACCCATCCTACTTCCCTGGCAAGGTCCAAGTCTCTGGACACGTCTTGAAAGCTATCTGCATTCTTAACCACCCGCTTGCAGGAACCGATAACAGTGACTCCTGCCAAATCATCATCCCACAATCCCAAGTCGGACGCAAGAATGGTATGTCAGATTTCTGATCGAGAAGACAAAACGCTAATTATGCTAGACATTTATGTTGCCGTTGTCTCCAGTGCTCACAGCGTTTGCCCCAAGGGTTACTACATTGCCATTGTCTCGACTATTGCCGAGACGTCCGCAAACCACCACGTTGAACTCGCACCTGGCTTTGAACGTCTGGGCAAGATCGAGGAGAAGTTCATGGTAAGTTTCCGACATTCAGTATAGTTGAACGTACACGCTAACATGCGACAGGGCCCTCCCATCCCACTCTATGAGCCACTTGAGAGTGGTGTCAACGACAACATCTTCATCTCCAAGAGCTACGATGCAACCAGCCATTTCGAGACAACCACTGATGATGTCAAGGACATCTACCGCCGAGCCGAGGGACATGACCTTGTCGTTGAGGGTCTGAGGGAGGGTACTAACTTGGTTGGTGACAACGAGTAAGGAGTCATGGATGACAAGTACATAGACACGGGACACAGGACATGGAGGACGTTCTATCTTAGCATTATGATTTCAACGAATGACAGACGGCGATTTTCAATCAAGTTGACTTATACTACAATGCGACACCTCTTTCAATGCTGTTTTACAGATATCTGGCTGAGATTATTTAGCGATGGAAGAAAATAATGTCCAGTGTGCGGCTAGTCCCCCGGACTTGATGAGGCGTGGTGGTTAGATGTCGAGTGACATCTGTCTTTTTTTAGGGAAGAGGGGGATTTTGGTTAGACTACCAGCTCTATGTCACATTGAGATGGAAAGTAAACGTCTCATAATTATTGGGGAAACTCTAGGGAGGTAGGGGTGTAACTTGAGCAGGACCTAGTAGATCATGATATGCTGGGGAGTTTACGTGCTTTCTAGGGTCTCCTTTACATAACAATACCAAGAAAATAGGTGTGTAACTTTGGGACGACAGTGTGTGACCAGATTTCTTGTAGGGTATTAGCATATGCTCTACTTGCCAGTGATGTCTTTAGTAAATTATGTGACTGTGGTGCGGTCGTCATTGAAAGCGTTAGTTTAGATGTGCCACTTTAGATTAAATATGTCCGGTACCATTCGATAGACTTTGGGTTGAGGACAGATTCAAGATCAGGGCTTTTTGAATCAACGTGGCTCTTCTACCATTTTGACTTTGTGTGTGGATGTAGAGTTGAGTCATGACAATGTGTTGATGTTCTTCTTCAGGAGATCGACATTGTGTGTTTTTGATGGATTTAACACGGGAACCGCCTCAATCAAGAAAACAGACATCCAGGTCGTACCGGCCCCGTGTTTGGTAGATTTTAAGAACACATTTTGCAATAGAATTGTTCAACAGGAGACATTTTCACTAGAGCCAGCCAGTGCCTCTGCTCCATGCTGCATCGCGCCAACCATTCCAGGTCCCTCCGTCTACATCAGCGCGAGCTCTTTTAGATCCGACAACCGGAAATAAAGGTTTGGCTATTATACCGCTGAATACCGTCAACAGCGTAGAGTGATCCTCGGATGACAGGTACTGAGGGCAGCAAGGAACGGATGGTGACCACCAATTAAGCACGAGGTTTTTGTGTTCATACCAGAGCACCAAGAGGACTAGCTTTATGGCGGCGTATCACCGATCCACGGAGATGCAGTACCTTTGTATCTTCCAATTTTATTGTCAGACTTAAGCTAGAAATCCACCAGCTGATTATGCTGGAGAATCAGAAGTGCAAGGCTGGTAGATATCAGCGTGTCCGAAAGGTATACTCGAAACGAGCCTTGGTATGCAAGTCAAGATGGAAGACGTCGACCGGCTGTCAGAAGTATCGAGACGCAAATGACATAAGTACTGACTACCAGGAGACTCGATATGTTGATGGTAATGAGAAGAATATGCAACGGCGACTTCAATCCGACGACGTGGAGACGACCTCATCCAGTCTCAGCACATCTCTCTCTCCTCGTTTCCCCATCCACAAACATCTCCAAAAACACAAATTCCAACCACCTCTACTCCTTCCCGCCTCACACACCAAACGTCCACTACCCACATCCACCTCGCCGCTGACCCCCATCCTCAGCCCCGCACCATCCCGTCGACCCCCACACCATTACCCCTTGAGACCCTCCGACCCCCTCGCCCCCACCACGCCTCTCGCGATGCCCCCCACGGATGAAGAAACGTCTTTGAAAAGAGAAGGCTGGAGGAGGGCTGCAGCCTTTTCAGCCTTGTGCTCAATGGTACCTGTATATCAAGTTGTGAGCTTGAATTTGGAGGAGGAGACGAGACTGTAGACGAGGAAGGAGGTAGGTGAAGATTGCGTGATTGGAGGACATGTATCGTCATTTTCTAGGCTTTGAAGCTGTTCAGAAACTTCAAGGTTGTTCACTAGAGACATGTAGGCAGTGATAGTTATTGTTGATGTAGTCTTTTTATTTCATTATTTACACATTAGCTTGCGCTTCTTCTTCTTCTTCTCTAGGGTACCCATTTCATTCCAATTCCCAAAATTCACTCCCATAATACGCACCCATTTACACCTATAACACCTTCGTATGCGCGTATGTATACCACAAAAGCGACACACGCTCGCTAAATCGCAGCACTGTTAAGAAGACGCCATTCTATGCTAGTTGATGCCCAGGAACTTCTTTCCCACGGCAGCCAGGTGAGGTCGCTCAATCAATTCACTCTACTGAGAAGAGAGACATTGTCGTTTTCCGTCTCGTCATCCGAGTCCGAATCTGTAAGCAATACACTGGGAGCTCTAGAGTTGACTGCCGTAGAAGTAGCTGTCATATCGTTCTTCCACCTCTCCTCCTCCTCAACTGTTGTCTTCGTCCTCTTGACCATGAAAGCTTGAGCAGCACCAATTCCGGCAACAAGAGCACTTCCCCACCACGCCAATCCCGTGAACTCCATTCTGCTTCCCAGCGTATACAAATATCCTGCCACTGGTGGAGCTATGGTCCTACACGCTGCTCCAGCAGATGCAGCAAGCCCATTGATTTTCCCCAATGTACAAGGGCTTGGTGTCGCCTGCTTGATCAATATCAAGAGGAGGGGATATGCAAGGATCGAAAGCAGATTGCGAATTGTGAGACAGGTATATATCCCGGTTAGAACCCAAGATGGAGGGAGATGAACGAGATATGGCATGATGAGATATGCGATTGGATGCAGCACAGAAACCAAGATGAACAGGCGATAGATTCCGAAAGCTGCTGCTGCCAGTGGAAACACGACAGCTTGGACGAAGAGGGCGATTATCCCATTGATGGACATTATCACTCCGACTTGTTGGACGCTCATTCCTAGACCTCCAGGGGAAAAGAAGGCATTTCCGGTATTTCCCAATATCGAAATGTTGGTGTCTCTGCGTTCGTCCTCTAAGAATATGGGAAGGAGGTGGTCATATGTCATGCTGTGGTATGTAAAGATTCCAAGAGCGACGATCAGGGCGACGACGCGTTTGGTGAAGATCTTTGGCGATCGATTCTTCTCGATGGAGTGCCGCCATTGGCTGTCATCGCTGCCTTCGAATGTACCGTATGTCTCCGCACGCAGGTCAACCGCTGGGGTCTTGATCGCATCCGCTGTGGCGACAAGAGGAGTTTCGTCGGATACATAAGTGTCATCTGGCAGGAAGACTCGTGGCTGCATATCTGGATGCGTCTCTTCCAGTAGAAGATAGCCAGCAATAATGCTAATCAGCAACAAACCCGCACAGAGCAAGTTTGGCAGAAGATATGGGAAGCGTCCGAAAACTCCATCTTGCGAGAAGGTGTTTGGAAATGATGTAGCAGGATCGGCGAAAGTGCCTCCAAGAGCAGGACCTAAGTAGATTTGTAAAGATACTTGTCAAAGGAGTCAAAGAACAATTACCTATGATCGTTCCGATGGACCAGACAAAGGGCATGATGGAATATGCTCGCGGTTCATGCTCTGGCTTGGTTACCAATTCTGCTACCATGGTCTGAATTACGCCAATGTTGCCGTTCAAGACGCCACCAATTGCTCTTCCTGCGAAGGCCATCCAGATATTGGCAGAAAATCCAACCATGACCAGACTGAGCATTGTCCCGCCGCAACCCATTAGCAAGACGGGTTTTCTTCCAACTCGATCCGAAAGTCCTCCCCAGAACATGCCGGTCAAGGACTCGGCCAGAGCGAAAGCCGAGATGAGAAGACCGGCGTAGAAGGAGGCATCATCGTCGTCGCCAACGTGGAATTTCTTGACGAGTGGCCAGGCATATGGGAAGATCGATGTAAGGGCGATTGGCTCTGCAAGTCGGACGATGGCTGAATCACACGCCGAGTCAGCCTTCTCGAACACTAAGTGGGTTTTCCGTGATGTGATGATGCACACGAAGAAGGAGATCGAACATACCTAGAAGAAACAATTGGGCAGTGGGAAACTTTTCGGGGTCTCTCGTCGATCTCTGTGCTATTAGAGCCATGGTCCTTTGGCTCGAATCAGATCTTCCGGCTGTAACGAGCGATTGAGGCTCTGCGGGGGTGAGTGGAGTGACGACCGAGGAATGTGGTCAACTAGACTTTGTCTTGGTGGCTAGGAGGAAAATATGGATTGCAGTTACGTAGATGGGAAAATGCTATAATCCGACGTAAGAGTCGCAGCGATGGACGTGAACAGTAAGGAAAGAAGGAAAGGAAGATGCGAAAGATGTGGAGGGAGATGAAGAGAATTATAGTGTCTGGTACTTGGGTAGCGTATGTGGGCCAATATGATCCTGTTGCCGTCTCGTCTCGTCTCGTCCCCGGAAGCAGCGACCATGCCCCGTCTCTGGCTTCCCTGGATTGTTTTTTACCATAGCATACCATCACATTCCTCGTGCTGGCTCTGGATCGAAAACGTTCACGTATTGACTTTTACCGTGTCGCATCCACACATGTCGGGTCCCAGGCAGATCCCCGCTGCTGCTGCTGGATGTTGACGGGAAGTCGAGGATGGACCTGAGCGAGAGATAGCAAGGAGACGGTGATTGGAGGGGATATCCAGACGTTTATCCCCCGGAGACCAGGCGAGGTAAGGCAAGGCAAGGCAAGGCAAGGCAGGGCAAGGCAAGGCTATCAGGATGCGCGTGCACCGTGCAACGCCAGCAGACGAAGAAGACTGATGGGATGGGGCCAGATGCGCCGAGAAGTGCTCTGGAAGGCCATGACACGTCGACTTTGGCTTTGTACGCAGGAACATTTGATTCGCGCGCGCTTCACCGTCTTGTCGAGTCTCTCATCCGTACCGTCTCCTGAGCATCTCGAGGGATCCTGCAGCCTGCATCCATCGTCCCTCGGCGAAGGCATAAAAAGTGCGAGGAAATGTCCTCAAACTTGATCGACGGAAAGTGGTGTCCAGGATCAGCCCTCTCGGTAGCGGATACTGTAGCGTGAAGTCAAGTGAAGCGTGTCAAACAGGGATGAAAATATCCGGAATCTGCTCGCCAGACAGGCACAGACGCTTCTGCGCGCCCAGCACCCAACGGCGGTGAGACCGGCTTTTGCCACCTCCTCACTGCGCTACAGCCAGTCTACAGCCATGCCCGGAGCATCGCAGTCCACGATTTAAGGCGCTCTATCAACATCCAAGCCTGCCCAATACAGCCATCCTCTTCTATGCGAACCCCGCATATCATATGGACACCCCCCGGCCCGTTTCTCCTCCGATTCCACCCTCTCCACTCATTCGCACTTCTAACGTCCCACCTAGTTGCAGTCGTCCTTCCACTCCATACTGCAGCATCGCATGTCCCTCTGCATATCAAAAGATAGGTCTTTCGCTGCTCTTCCAATCGCTCCGTTCATCCATCATGCCCTCGACAAACGGCCCGGTTTTCCATCTTTCAAAGCCATCGTTGAAACAAGCTCCCAGGATAAGAGCAATAGGGAAGATACACGTGTGAGTAGCGTGTCGTACGACAGGATGAACCTCTTGATTTGATGTTCCTCGCGAATAACACAGCGGGAGCAATAGCAGAGCGGAGATATTGCGCAACTATCAGATCGTCGATGAAAACTCCCCGGTAGACGACAACTGACACCTCGGTTTGCATGCCTTTTCAGACCGTGAGAAGATAGCTCTTCTCATCCTGACTGGCAACGAGTCACGACAGAAAGGTGATTGATCATTCTTTACATATGACGCCGAACTATGCCTATCTGATATAAATGATTTGATACCATGACAACATTCAGGCTTTTCACGTGCTGAGGATTGGTAGTGAGTGGCTTGATTATTCTTACGGTACGAGTTAGCATCTACAAGCAGGCTTCAGATAGCCATGAATCTATTGTGTGCCTGAAGTCTGATTGCTGGTCTTCTTGAGCTTCCAGTTACCTACCTCACCTCAAAAAAGGGGTTCGCTTAAGGCGCAGTGAATGGTAGCTTGGCTGGAAACTTGGTCGTCTGTCTTTTGCTCCCTTAAAGTACATGAACTATTTGGCGTTAACTTGAAAATGTCTTTACACTTTCGATCGAGATCGATAAGATAATAGTAAGTGAAGACAATCTGGTATAACGGAACTTTTTTCTTAAGGGGGCCCCTTCCCTCCTTTCAAAAAGAACCTCTGGAACCCAACTTGGGTGCTGGGCGCCGAGGTTTAATCATTAATTCCTATTCGAGTAGTTGAGCCTCAACACGACCCAAATAGGAATTAATCCAGCTCACGCACAGGCTACAAAGAACACCAAAGCTTCAAACAGCCAAAACGTAGCTGCGCGTACAACCAGCCTCTATGTAATAATAGCTAGCATACGCCATTTGACTATATATCAACAATAATTGAGGCGCATCTTATAGTCCAAAAATTAAGTCAATCGAATTAGTATTTATCTTGCAATTAATTGTTTTGTCTGTCGTGATCGCGATGCAGCTGAAGTTTTGGTGTTCCTGGCAGAATTCAGCGCTATGCCGAATCTGGAGGCGGTGTACGCACAGCCCCCAAGAGGGGTGTTAGTGTAAGAGTGTCTTTTGACCTGGCAAAAGCACTTTTATATTTGAGATTGCTTATATACTGACATGCATTAATAATATAGCAGTAACAGCATGCCCGCCCATGTCGTCTTCTTTGGGGGTATTGAGGTGCTGCGGGAACAGCGTGCACAGCAGCTTTTACGCACGGAGGAATAGGTAGGGCGCTGCCGTGCCGTACAGTCCCAGCTCGAGTTACATACTGTAGCGCGTCGACAGGCTCGACCCGGCGCCAGACTGTTTTTGCGTGTGTGCTTCCCAGGGTCTTGGTGGGGGCCGACGGATATGGTCTGCCGGTACCATCAATTATTGGTCCACCCCCAACCAACATATGCACACTGCACAACTTCAGATGTAGGTCCTCCTGGTCCCGCAACTTGGTCGAGTCGTAGGTCCCTTTGCCGCTCATCCCCATCCCCTTCCTCATCCTGAATCTCGTCCTCGTTCTGCTTCCCTTTCTCCCTCCCGTCTCTGAAGCCCATCCCTTCCTTTACAAGCAACTGCTTGATCATACCCCGAATTTCTAATCTGCTTTGCACGCCAGCCTCTCCGCCGTGTGTATCAGTGCAAATCGTTCCACAACTACAGCCTGCCTGCTAGGACCCATCCAGTCCGCCTTGAGGACTCCCAGCTCGACGACAGGTTCCGTCTCTGGCCATGGCTCCAAGCAAACGCCTCGAAAAGGAGGGAGATATTGAAAATGGCACGATTGGGACCGATTCGACGGCATACCCTTCAGATCTCGAGAAGGCTGAGCCAACTTCCGCCGCTGAAGGCGCCACTGGGGAGCCTGATTCGGACCACGAAGAAGTCGAGCAGATGGACTACGGGCACTTGGACGATTTGGCCAGACAGCAAGTACGTCGCATCCTTGCGCAATTCGATAACGGTGCTAATTCCTGTTAGTCCAGGGTGTCCATCAAGGCAAGTCCACAACAGAGTGTCAATGGGAACGAGATCCACAAAGTGAATACCAAGTCGAGTGCCAGAAGTAGACTCTCTCGGATCGCTACAAATTTTACATCCAAGAGCAAGAAGGCACGCCTGGCACCAGCACCTCTGCCGTTGTCGGATATGGACCATGGAGTTGTGGGTTGGGAAGGTCAAGATGATCCAGAGATGCCCCTCAATTTTCCGGACAGTCGCAAATGGCTTCTGATCTCTCTCCTCGCCAGCATTACCTTCATCTCACCTCTTGCGTCGTCCATGTTCGCTCCAGCGGTTTCGTTCATGGATGAAACCTTCCACAACTCTTCTCTCATACTGAGTTCCCTCTCCGTGAGCATCTTTGTACTTGGGTATTGCGTGGGACCCCTCATTCTAGCGCCCCTGTCCGAGATATACGGCCGTCGTTACGTACTGACAACAGCCAACATCTTTTTCTGTGTTTGGCAGATTGGTGCTGCTCTTTCACCTAACTTGGCGGCTTTGATTGTCTTTCGGTTTCTGGCTGGTGTCGGAGGCTCTGGCTGTTTGACAATTGGAGGAGGGGTGAGTCTCACTTTTCTGATGAAACTATCCCCTTTCGTGTTGTTTCTAGAGTACATGACTCCTAGGGCACATTTGTCTCGTTATTTCCGGGGCCATATAAAGCGTCTATACTGATTTGGATATGTCGTGGAACAGGTCATTGCCGATCTTTTTCATCCAGACCGACGTGGACTCGCAAGCTCAATCTACAGTCTTGGACCGCTCTTTGGCCCAGTTGTGGGACCTATTTGTGGAGGCTTTATTGGTCAGAGAATTGGATGGAGGGTATGACGATACAATTTCATCGTCCGAGACATCTCGAGCTACGCATCATGCTCCTATTTTTCTCGCTAATGGTTTGTTGCGTGCTGACCATAATTAAGTGGGTTTTCTGGATTCTCCTTATTGCAGGTTCGAGCATCACCATTGGCATTGAACTCTTGAACCGCGAGACGAATCCCAGAGTTTTGATCCATCGTAAGGTTAAACGTGAGTAATACATCTTCCAAGTAAGATACTCAAAGCTGATTTGTTTAGGCTTATCAAAGGAGCTTAATCGAACAGATCTCCGCAGCTGCTATGATGCAAATGGCCCCGCACATTCGCCAACTCATATCCTCTTGAATGGCATCGTTCGGCCTCTGAAAATGCTTTTTCTATCTCCAATCATTTTCCTCCTCTCTCTGTACATGGCCGTGGCCTATGGTCTGCTCTATCTGCTCTTCACAACCATTACCCAAGTCTTTGTTGACACCTACCATTGGCAGCCAGACATCTGCGGCTTAGCATATATAGGTGAGCTCGTTTTTTATCTAAATTTCTGTCTACATGGGAGTCGGGAAGTTAGGGCATAATTCGAGAGTTGTCTGCTTGTTATTCCACTTGCCGCCCTTAAACTGGCCCCTGGACTTCACTCGTATGTTTCGGCAGTCTACAGTAGCTAACAAGACAAATCTAGGCCTGGGCATAGGTTTCTTTGCTGGTCTAGGCGTGGTCGCCAAGATCTCAGACACGACGGTTGTAAGCATGACAAAAGCCAATAACGGCGTCTTCGAGCCAGAGATGAGACTTCCCGCCTGCATATTCTTTGCTTGCTGGTTGCCCGTCACGTTCTTTTGGTACGGATGGGCTGCAGAGAAAGCCGTACATTGGCTGGTACCTGTCGTTGGCCTTGTTCCATTCGGCTTCGGAATGATGGGTATATTCATCCCGATCCAAACCTATACCATCGACTCGTTCCCCCAATTTGCCGCATCTGGGGTGGCAGCTCTGACTGTTTCTCGGTCTTTGTTCGGCGCTTTCCTTCCATTGGCCGCTCCCAGCATGTATGCGAAGCTTGGCTTGGGATGGGGCAATTCGGTACTTGGATTCATTGCCATCGGCTTGATCCCTGTGCCGTTGCTGATTTATAAGTTTGGAGGGAAGATTAGAAAAGAGCATCCTGTGAAGCTATGAAGGGATCATGTTGTTGCTTTGAGAATATGATATATGAGTAAGCGGCATTGTTTGGAGTTCTGGAAAAGGCTTGGTATGGCTTGTTGCTGAAGCACATCACAGTGGAGAATCATGCTTCGATAAATAAGTACATGAGTGAATGTAGAAAGATACTCAACTGGAGTTATAAAGTGCACATGGGTTGATTGATTGTGCTTTAATAGCTACAGGCTAATAAGTGTGTAGGTAGTATATGTGCTAGAGCCGCTAACATCTGTGCCTGTAAGCAGTGACCTCTGTGGGCTAGAACCTAGCCGTGCATCAGCCTTTCTGTAATCCATCATCAATAATCCTGTCCCCCACTGCTTTCTTCAAGGTGTTTTCACAACGAATCAAATGGTGTTTCCCACCCAGATGTCGGCCGCCCTTCAGACACTGAGAGGATATAGGCTTTTGCTACCCAGGCCATATTCTTTCTCAGCAAGGGGAAGGAAGACCAACAAACAGCATATAAAGACGAGTCTAGTCTAGCTACTGGGAGTATGAGTGAGCAGTGAGAATCTATATATCTTGAAGGGTTAGGCTCGAATCAACGAAAGAATGGAGGCTGTTAATGCCACCAGCCTATACCTCATGCTGAATGTGTAGGTTTCAAATTACTCACGGGAGTGAGGGCATTTCCAGTTTGGGGATCATCCGCTGACCATATCTTCCAGAGGGATACAAGGACTACATCATAGTGTGCTCGCCTCAAACGTGTAGCAGGCAGCCAGCACAATCAGGCGCTGAATAACTTTTCAATTCATCATTATCTGACTTAGGTCTCGGGCAATCGCAATGACGCACCAGGAGTAAATGCAAGATCAGAATCCACCCAAATTACGAGCAGCAGAAAACCCTCGCGCTAAATCATCGTACATGTCCATCGTAAATCCCCTCACCACTCTAAGGGCTCCTTGATCTCCTCCCCTCTGTTGGTTTTTGGCATCTTGATTGCCTTGGCAGCTAATCTGCCGGACTTGTCACGCTTCAAATACCCAGATCCATTCAACCATGGAGTCTTTTCCGTCATTTTCTTCTCGAAGGCGTTAATCTTGTCTTCCATTTGCATGGTCAGCCCAATATCATCAAGGCCGTTGACTAAGCAGTGCTTCCGGAATTCCTCGACATCGAAACTGCAGATCTTATTGCCGCTAGCATCGTTAATGACTTGGTTAGGAAGGTCGACCTCAACTTCTCTACCAGCGCGGGCCTCCTTTGCGATGGTCTCGAGATCATTCTGGTTGGTTATAGCGATAGGAAGCATGCCATTCTTGAAGGTATTGTTGAAGAAAATATCTGCGTATGACGGAGCAATCACACACTTGATGCCGAAGTCGAGCAGAGCCCAGGGCGCGTGTTCTCTGGAGGAACCGCAGCCGAAATTGGGACCAGTGACAACAAGGATCTTAGACTTGCGGTATTGCTCCTGATTCAACACGAACTCTGGTTTCTCAGACCCGTCCTCGTTGAATCGGAGAGCGTAGAAGAGTGCGGAGCCAAGACCCGTTCTCTTGATGGTCTTCAAAAATTGTTTGGGGATGATAGCATCGGTGTCAACATTTGCTCGCTCCAATGGTGCTGCAATTCCTTTGAAGACCGTAAACTTGGGAAGACCAGCAGACTCACGAGAAGCGATGGTATTCGTATGAGGGCTGTTGTCTTTCGGCTGATCACCAATCATTTCCCTCTCGTCGTCATCCGTCTCGACCCTCTCGTCAACATGTGGCTTGACCTCTGGCTGTGGCGAAGCCTTTCGAGGGGTGTGATTTGTATCTGCGAGCTTTCGAACATCCGTCAGTTTTCCAATAATAGCGCATGCAGCTGCCGTGACAGGCGAAACCAAATGTGTCCTACCACCAGCTCCCTGTCTGCCCTCAAAATTCCTGTTGCTTGTGCTTGCACAACGCTCCTTTGGAGACAAGATATCGGGGTTCATGCCAAGGCACATGCTGCATCCGGCCTCTCTCCATTCGAATCCAGCATCGACGAAGATCTTGTCGAGACCCTCAGCCTCAGCACGGTCTTTGACGAGACCACTTCCGGGAACGATCATGGCTCGCTTGATATTTGCCGCAACCTTCTTGCCCTTGACTACCGAAGCAGCAGCCCGGAGATCCTCGATACGTGCGTTTGTGCACGATCCGATAAAGACCTTGTCCAACACGATATCCTCCATGGGTGTGCCTGCTGTAAGGCCCATGTACTCAAGCATTCTTCGTCCAGCAACCTTCTTCTCCTCGGTGGCAAACGTCTCTGGATCGGGGACGTTGGCGGTAATTGGGACCACGTCCTCTGGACTAGTACCCCAGGTGACCGTGGGAGTAATGTCCTTGGCATCAATGAAGACATCGATATCGTACTTCGCGCCTGGGTCTGACTTGAGGCTCTTCCAGTAGTTTACCGCCTTATTCCACTCAACTGACTCATATTTGGGCGCAAGTGGGCGGTTTCTGAGGTACTCAAATGTGATCTCGTCCGGTGCCACCATACCAGCTCTGGCGCCACCTTCAATGGACATGTTGCAGATCGACATCCTAGCCTCCATGCTAAGAGCCTCGATGGCAGACCCGCAGTATTCAATCACAGCTCCAGTCCCGCCGGCAGTACCGATCTGACCAATGGCGTGGAGGATAATGTCTTTAGAACTGACCCCTGGAGCCAACTCGCCGTCGACTTGTATCCGCATGTTCTTACTTCGCTTTGTGATCAAGGTCTGAGTAGCAAGGACATGCTCAACCTCGCTCGTACCAATGCCAAAAGCCAAAGCTCCGAAGGCGCCATGTGTCGAAGTATGGCTGTCGCCACAGACAACAGTTGTGCCCGGAAGCGTGAAGCCTTGCTCGGGGCCAATGATATGAACAATGCCCTGACGCTTGTCGCCAAGTCCGAAGTATGTGATGCCGAAGGCCTTGACGTTATCCTCGAGGGTCATACATTGAAGTCTCGAGTCTTCTTCCTCCACGAAGGTTTCGATGTTCTTGAGGTTTTTCCTGGATGAGGTGGGTACGTTCTAGATTATGGTAAGCACAATGCCATTGAAGATCGACACGATTGCGGCATACATGATCAGTGGTTGCAAGAGTGCAGTCTGGTCGTCTGACCTGGCGCCCGGCGTTTCTCAGTCCTTCGAAAGCTTGCTGTTCCGATAGTCAGTAAGTGGCAATGTAGGAAGGTCAGCCAGTTGCTCACAGGCGAAGTGACTTCATGGACCAAATGCCGGTCTGGTTATCTATTAGCAGAGTCTCGAGACGCACGCTCCTATCCCACATACCAATATATAACAGAATGGTCCCATCCAGTCTCTCATCTACAATATGGTCCTGGAAGACCTTGTCGTAGAGGGTTTGCGGTCTCCCTTCAGCTGTCGGCATTGTGGGCGAATGTGAATGTGAATGTGATTATGAATATGTTGGCGAGATACTGATCGAGTCTGCGAACGTGTACGAAGAATTGCAGAGCTGTAGAAGCTGGGGCTCGGTATTTAAGCGCAGAGGGATGAGAGTTTGTTTGTGCGGCAAGTTGCGGGGTGTCTGGTTGAAGTCCGAAGTCGGACAGCTGACGATAAACAACCCTGCGGATCCCCACTTTACTCGAGCCCGCAGGTCGCTTGCATGCCCGTTTAGGGACTACGGCAGATCCTCGATCAATCAGCGGCGAGGCATTTGATGTCGCTGCCCCACCCTTACCATACCATACCATACCATAAGAGCGAGTGTGGGAGAAAAGCACACGATCTTGCATCTGCACCAGAGGAAATGGGAAGACCAAGGAGAAGTTATAATGGCCTCATTAGGACCTCAGCCGGCATTTGGGTTGGATTGGATTGGATTGGACATATCATCTTGGAGTTCGTCAATCACTGGTCACGATCAAGACCAAGCACAGGGTGTTCTATTGCAAGACTCATTCATCGGTTGTTCTATCCATTACTCTACGAGCCATTCCATTCCAGCCAGGTCATTACTTCGTGAAGATAAGGATGTCTCTTGTTCACCGCCTCTGTTAACAGATACTCCTTGTCCTCGACTCTGTTAACATAAAGATACTTTTTGATCATCGCCTCTACACACTTAACAAAAACCCAATCAAGAGGAGGTAAAGCACCCATATCCAAAACCGCTCATCCTTTTGGTTCGTAGTAATAGCTGTGTGTGATGGACCTGACGGAACCTGGACGAGCGGAAGAGGACCGCCAGTAGTGGCGATGGTGGTGGTGGATGTGCTGGTGGATGATGACTGGTGGTTCTCGGCTCTCAGCGAGGTGGTACGTTTCGGTGGGTTGATGTAGATGGGGCTTGGGTCCGACGGCAGGGGCATCTGGACTTGACTCGTCGAGGTGAACTGGTATAAGGTCGCTATAACTTTGCATCTTTGATGGTCTACCATTTCGGCGGTTGGTGACAGGTTGTGGACCAGGACCCGAGTCGTTGATGCTAGCTGGCATATGAACGCTACCAATGTTTGTCCTGGATGATCTCTGTGCTCCATGGCTAGGCAATGTCGGTCTAAAAAAGACATTTCGGGTTTGTGCTTTGGGGTTGATGCTGCTGAAGCATCTAGTTCTTGGGCATCTTGAGTGAACTTGGATTCTCTTATACCAAGAGTTCCATGTTTTCGATGGTCAACGGTGCAGGCCTCATCCTGAGTAGCCTGTGCACTGCTGGTATGAATAACGGTGCTGGTAGACCCACTAGTGTTGCGGCGATTTGAGGACTCGGGAAGCTCTCTGGAAAGGCTGCTCCGACGGGAGGGGATTGGAAGCTCGCACGGGGTGATGTCCTGGCGCAAGGGAGTTGGGACCGACACGCTAGATGGATTTATCAGATCGCCAAGGAACGGAGATGACACAAGTCTGTGTCCAAATTCATCTCGCGGACCGATTGGGTTGAGTTTGAAGTATGGTGCGGGTTGGTCTGCACCAGGCATTGGAAGGAGTCGGTCAGCGGGGGATACTTCTATGGAAATATCAGTGTCATGCGATGTCCTAAGAACATATTACTTACCTGCGATTGGAGTTCCGATCCGCGACTGTGCAATAGGACTCAGGTCTGGTTCCGCAACACTGTTCCATCCGTTTTCGCTCACTTGCCATTTGCCTTTTCCTCGACTTCTTCTCTTCTGTTCGTGCCTCTTCTGCTGTAATTTACTTTCCTTCTTCTCGTTCTTCAAAGCCTGTAATCTCTGCAGCTCTGCCCACTGGTTCTGTTCGGCTTCTGCCAGGCGTCGTCTGCTATCCGCCACCTCTTTCGCTTGTCTATCAAGCATCTGTTGCGTGCGCTCGCTCATCTGGCTCGGATCACTGCTGCTGGTAGTGTCGCTGACATCTGCCATACCAGTGCGGGGGTTATAGCCCTGAACACCCAAGTAGTCTTCACTTTCTCTGTGACGACTTCTTTCTTCTCGTCTAACTTTCTTCTCCTCAAATATTTGTTGTGCCTTCGTGATCTCCTTTTCGTCGGAGTACTTGACTGTGTTCTTAAACTTCATTGTCTGTCTTTCGCGGACTGGTGTCGGTCGAGATCTGCCAGATGGGTTGTTGATATACTCAGGTGGTATGATGTACAGTCTACCACGAACTCGTGTCGGTCGAGATCGCCTAGACTGAGCATTGACATGATTATGGGGCATTGTTTTTGATGGGATTGTAATCTCGTCTTTTATCTTCTCCAGCTGGTGGGCCTTCGGTATGTCTTTGTTACAGGACAATTTGGTAGAATTTGTGATATTTGCTGCCTCGCAGGCTTGAGTCGGCTGATATAGGCCAGACTGGATGTCGATGTGCTCATTTGGCACGATCGTATGTAGAGTAGCGATCTCGTCTCCGTTCTTCTTGAAGACTGTCGCGGATGTGGTGATGTTTACATGCTCCTTCGACATGCGTGTTGGTGTATTGTTTGTGGCGCCTTCTACTGTGGAGCGCGTTGTGAATTTCATGGTGTTGGTATTCTCCTGCGGCAGGCTCATTGATGGAACAGTGGTCGCGACACTGTGTGTCTCCCGGAATCGTGTTGGTCGGTCTAGGTCAGACACGATGTCGATATGCTGCTTTGGTATGGGTATAGAGGTAGTGGGAGTTATAGGCGCGTCTCCAGTCTTGGGACGCGTTGTAGAGGTGACAATATCGACAGGTTCTAGCAGCAGAGTCGTTGATGGAATAGTATTGTTGACTCTTTTCTCATAGTTATAGTGGGAGCCACTTCTTCGCATTGATCCCAGAACTCGAGTCATAACGCCCTTCTTCTCGCGTTCTGGCTCGTCACAATCGTTTCTGTTGGGATGAGACCATGTACTGCTCCTCATACGGATATGACCAGTGATACGATCGATGGATGGACGGCTCTTGTCCTGAGAGCTAAGAGAGTCGCGTGTGATGGATGTGTCCTTGTGAGCATCATACATGTTGGGAATTGTGCGGATTGTATGTCCTTTCTCCCGTCGGTTTGAGGGCATGAAGCGTTTGAAGACCTCACCAAGTGATGAGGAGCGGCCGTGGCGATGTCGCGCAGCCTGCTGCGTTTCGAAGGCCATAGGTGGTCCTCTGTTCTTCATTGCTGAAGGGGATGCGTTGCGGTATGCCGAAGCAAGTCCGGATGGTGATGGAGGTTGTACTTCTTTCGGCATGGCTGATGAGAGCAGTGTCAAAAAGTGGTTGCAGAAGTGGTTGCGGAAGAGAGAAGAAGAATGAGCGGTGCAGGACTTGATGCTCCATTCTAAGGTCTGCGAAGGAAGGCGCGAAGTGAAGGAAGGAGCGACCCACCCACACGACGCATCAGCAAACACGAGACAAGAAATGCCATAAAAGAGTCAATTTATATCTCACATAGGAGTTCTGGTATGCCGTGCCTCCTAATTGATTCTCTTTTGACATTCAGAACCTCAAATACCGGAACATGTCTCATTTAGAATCTCGAAGGACCTCTCTTATAAGGACTATCATAGGCGCTTGGCCTCTGCTTCCAAGCAAAGCCACTGGGAGCACTCGTACGGCGATCACTATCCTCAGCAATTGGAGCCTTGCTATTGCTCAGAAGGGACCTATGAGCCTCACTCTGCCTCTTGGCTGGGCTCATACTTCTTTCCCGCTGCTCCTGAATCTCTCTACCTGCCATGTCGAATGAATTCCTGGGGGCTTCGCGGCGTCCGCCACTTTGCATATCATACATGCTGGAGGCTTTCTTCAGTGGAGAGTTTGCATGGCTGTAGACTCCCAGACTACCCCCATCGCCTGTGCTGCTTCCTGTAGAGACAGCCGTGCTGGCGCCCGGACGAAAGAGCGGTTGGCGTATTGGAGGTCTTGGAGTAGCGCCTGTGAAAGGCGTCGGTTCTCGTGAGTTATAGGCGGATGGGGTGTAAGCGGGTGCAGGAGAGAATGTTTGTCGCCGTGAAGCTGATCCTGAATTGTCGGGATCGATATGTTTCGAGTAATTTGGATTGGGGTTGGTATGGAATTCTCGTTTGATAATGACGGTAGGAGTGTAGACTGTTATATCACCACTCGCTTCATCGCCTGTACTGGAGTTGGAGCATGTGTATTGCGTTGCTACATCACGTACAAGAGGATTCAGACGAGGATGAACAAACTTCTTGTCATACTCGCCCATGACCTCTTTGGAGATAATGGCAGCATCTTTTTCTTGTTGTGAAAAGCAGGACTGGAGAATATAGAGCTGCGAGGAAAGCAGCATCTGCAGGAGAATGGTCGTCACAACCGTCACACTTGGTCGAGGATCAGATGGCAAAGTCGGAAGAAAAAGCCAATATACCAGCACATGCCCCGGACTGAAGTGGCAGAATAGCTGTAGGCAAATCGGAAGAGGATCCCAGACAGCCAGTTCCCAAACATCGCGCGTAGGATCCGGGTGTGCCCTGGACTCAGCACTGGGGTCTCCAAGTATGCTCGTGAAGAATCTCAGTGGGGATGAGGATACCGGAGAGGAATCGACACGCACTCTTTTTGCAGAGGGGGTGCTTTGAGGGGCATCGATCGACGATTCGAATAGGCGGTAATGACGTTTTCGAGAAAATGTGTAGGATGCATTCAAAATCGAGAGTAGAGTAAGAACATAGACGATGAAGGATGCCTAGATGCAAGTAAGTCATGGTCTATAACTGGGAAGGACTTCCGTACAATATAACTCAACCAGCCCGTGCCAGAATAGTCATCTCCAAAGACATCATCCGCCCCTCTCGAGCTAGAAGCGCCAGAGTTTGCCCTTGCAATTAAGAAGACGACGTGCAGGCCGCCAGAAATAGGAGCCGCAAGGTGTTTGGAATCCCAATCCCTCGTCTCAATCTCCTCCGACAACCATAGCCACAAGTCTCCTGGGTTCAGGTAGTCCTGGATACGCTCCAATAACGGTTTCCTGCGAATGAGTCTCGGCATGATGAGCGAGAAGTTGGTGTTTCCCTCACATCGGGATTGCGCCTTGACAATTCAACAGAACTTGTCGCTTTGTTTTGTTTAATTTTCGGTCCCCAGAATTTTGGGAATCGCGAGCCGTTTGCAGCTCTGCCACCTGCCTGGCGACAGGGGTTTCGATAACCTTAGCGCTAACAGCAGCATGCGCTAGTGGGGGACGAAGCTTCCGCCTCGTCAACTTGAAGTCGTCCAGAGTTCTTGATGCAGCTCAGAGCCAACTGCAAGAACAGACACAATGGCAGCACCACCGTCTGCCTATAAGGACAGGCAGTTTCTGGCGGTCATTGGAGATGAAGTCAGCTTGAACTTTCCTGGTGATTGATCTATCACTGACTTTCAAACAGGACTCCGTCACTGGACTGCTCCTCGCCGGCATTGGCGTACGAACCCGATCGCGGCGCCTTCTGTACATAGGGCTAACACTGTCTAGCATGTTACTCAGCCTCCAGACTCGCAAAAGAACTTCTTAGTGGTAGATAGCAAGACGGATAATGCAGCTATTGAGGAAGCTTTTGAGCGGTTCACCACCGAGAGAAAAGACATTGGTATCCTCTTGATCAACCAACATGTACGTATTCATGCTACTCGACAACTATGTCGCTTGTGCTAATATGCGTCAAGATTGCTGAGCGCATACGCCACCGAGTCGACACATACACTGCTGCCTTCCCAGCTCTTCTGGAAATCCCGAGTAAAGACCACCCATACGACCCAGAGAAAGATAGTGTTTTGAGAAGGGTACGAAGGCTGTTTGGAGAGTGAGGTCTATGGGAATACGATTCATATGCTATTGTGGGCAACGATATCCATATGCAAAGGAACCGGTAATACAGCTATTAGTATACTGGGCTAGCTAAATTGAGGTCGTCGAGAGATCAGTAAAGATCCAGGAGCCTGGCTAAGACACCAAACGCAACTATTTCATTGAAAGTCATTGTGCTGCCATTGCATCTGTGATGCATTAGATACAACGTGAAGTAGCATAGGTATAAGCTGAGTCGAAATGCATTGCGTATCTTTCTTGTGTATGACGAATGGGCTCCGTAAATATAAGTGAACCCTCAGAAGATACGTGACCAGAGGTATCAGAGGTATCTGCAATAGCCATGCGTTCAGAAACCATTATCACTCCCATTATGGCCCACGAAGGCCGCTCCATCCGTCCTTCCCATCCAAGCAATAGTCACGTCCTCCCTAACCGAATGTAATAGTCGCTTCTAGGCAGATAATCTTCTTCTTGTCCTTGGTATAGGCATCGGCGAAAACAGTATATTTACCCTGCTTACATTAGGCTCACTCTGTTTTTGACTGTCATTGCAGTACTCACGTTGGGGATCTCCTTGGGAAGCTCAACATCCTTGGTGATGGTAGTCTTTCCTTTCTTAATTGGGCAGCTGAGGTCGACGTTCGAAACTTGGTCGCAGAGATTCGCCTGGGTGTTGACGAGCCTGATCAATCCATACTTGACTTGTAGAATAACATATGCCCCCTCCTCAACATCCTCCAGTAGGGTGCCTACAGCTTCGATAGTAAGCGTCTTTCCACTGCCGAACTATTAGTTTGTGACACAGGATATGACTGGATTTTGGGTGTTGTTACGCAGATGGTGGGTTTGGATCTAGGTTGACATGATCGAGCACAAGGATATCGTCTGAGTGTTCCGCCTGGCAGTAAGTGAGAGGATTATCGCCCTTTACCAGAGGATTAGCACTTTGAAGAGAGAGTTTTGTGCTGAGAAGTGGGAGTCTTACAGGGACCTTTGTAGAATCGTCGAGGACCTTTTGGCCGCCGCCAAAAAGCGATAGGCCTTCTGAAGCGACGAAGCTGCTCAGAAGAAAAGCCGTGATGCTGAGGGAAAACTTCATGGTTATCGGCTTTGGTGTGTATTTGTTTGAATGGATGGCTAGTGTTGGAGATAGCACAGGATTGAAATGTGGAGGCGCCGTGGAGGCAGGCAACAACTAGCGCCAACAGTCACGGCATGACGTCCCTTCGCCGAGGCGCTGTCATGAGGCCTGCAGAAACGAATCATCGAGCTCTGCTGAAAGACTTGACATTATTACCCATTTCAAGCTAGAAACTTTTTATGTCTCCTACATATATCATTTTCTAATATATAGACGCTACTGTAACATCCCGACCGGTACACAGCTAAACATTTTGTCTTCTGCCCAGATAATTACGCTTAGACATGTTGCTTCGGTTACAGCACTCTTTCGACTTCGACATCACGACAATGTAGCCAGGTTGGTCGTAAGGAACTTCAGTTTGAGGCTAGGAAAACCTTCATCGTTGATGTCACTTTTACTTCCCGCCTACATTCAATTAATACTTCTCCGACCATCCAGGCAGTGTGTACAACCACTTGTTTCGACACGGAGAGTGTTTACAGCTCGCAGCAATAACGACCCTTCTACTCTACAGTCAACTCAGAGTAACCTTTTCGAGGCTGCGGATTTTCGTTGCGTTTCCTGCGTCGCGGCTATGGTGAAAGCTTTGGCCGACTCCATGATACTGTCCCGCAAGCAGACTACATATATACTCAGCAGAGTTGCTTACCACCAGCAGAAGAACACCTACAACCCGGTACAACAAGCCAGGGAGCATTCATAAGAACGAAGTAAATCCAGAAGTAATATGGCTCAGGGCGATAGTACCTTCTGCCAAGATAGACGTCTTCATAAAGACTCGTGGAGAGGTATATCAGATTCCCATATAGGTGGCCCGTGGATACAAGAGCTTGAATAGGATGGCGATAGGACGAGCGAGATGCTATGAGGACGGCCAACAACAGACACAATGGACCCCAGATGATCTAAATGGTCAGGGCAATGGCTATTCTGGACATTCAGAGGCAGCTTACAACGGTCCAGGTTTCCACTACAATCGAAACGTTAGCACCAAATCCGGTCCTGGGATGAGGGTGGTTCATACTGCAGAGGAGCAAGGGGTCCGAAATGAGATATCTCGAGTCCGATAGAGCGTACTCCTTCCAGAGCTGTGCAAAGAACGTTTGCATGCCTGCAATCCTCGAATTGTTGAGGACAAAGAAGCTCTCGAAGAACAAATGGATCATACCCGCTGCGAACCGTCAGCTTGTCCAACCGTTCCTAAGAAGTTACGCACACACTGTGAACCACAATACTAAGCTAGTGTCGGCCAAACATAACTTCGGATTGACTCGTCGGGTGATTATGGCAAAGAAGGTCCCTACAACCACGGCCACGCCTCCAGCGAAAGATGTGATAAGTGTTGTCAAGGGTAACTCATTGTCTGCGAAGAGTCCTCCTGAGAGTTCCATCTGCTGAGGATAGTAGGGATGGGTAGCCATCTTTATGTTTTGGTGGTTGCAGTCGACATCCGTGGGGTTGTAAGAAGTTGAGCCGTAGGAACTAAGTCGCGACTTTGCTTCCAGTGTGGTCACATGTTATGGTTCGAGATACCTTTCATGATTTGGTTGTAGAGGTAGACGAGTCTTGATTGGCTTGAGCATAACAGCAATAATATACATTGACTATGTGGCCCAAACCAAGATCAGTGTCTGTGAGACAACCTTGGAAGGCAGACAACAACTCATGGTCACGTGGGGTCGATCGTCTCTCAAGGCCAAGAGGATACGTTATCTCAGGCAGGGTAATCAACAGCTTCTGTGGTATCGGAGGATGCAAAAATGCAAATCTAGATGTGTTACCAATGCTATAAGTTTGGAAATTCGAATTCCCACGATAAGCACGCGAGGATATCATCTAGGCAGCCTCAATGCACGTTGATAGAGATCAGCTCCGACTTGTTTCGCGTACAGTACCAGTGAAGCCAGTTACCAATAAGTCCCAGGCTGGGGCGGCGATGATGTGTCCTTATTCTTCGCACAATCCTATTGTTCGCTACAGTATTGTTTGCGGGTCGAGGTCGAGTACATCTTCGCAACAGGCTTCGCCATCTTGACTTCGACCTCGACCTCGACCTCGACTCCTACGGAAACTTCATCTAGAAGAAGCGGCCAGAAGTCTATCCGTATGTGCACATACGGCACGTCTTCCTCGCGCCCCCTGTCCTTTGGAAGGGCCGGCATCGTCTCCCCTTCTCTCGCGCGCTAGCTCTGGTAGCGGCGTCCAGGTGAGTCCAATCACAAATCTCCTCTTCTTCTCATATCGTTGCGTTGCGTCGATATCTCTCAGATTCTCTCGCATCGCCGTACGTACAGTACAGTCCATTGTTGGCGAGAGGCCGTGTGTATACATGTACTGCCCTTGACGGCCTGGCATGCTCGTTCCGCTGGGCGTCCCTCTGTTACCCAGGTACCTACTGACAGCAAGATTGTCTGCTGGGCGGACTGCGATTCAATGCAATGCGACGAAGATACCTTAGTGCTGCAGCCTGAGGACTTGGCACTAGTGCTGGAAACTCGCTAGTCCCGAAGCATTGCCTGGCCTTTCCAGTTCTCATGGCCCCCCTCGCTGCGCATTTTGCTTCCCACCCGATACCCTCCTCCCTCTCCAGAAAGCCACGCCGACGTACTCTGACATCCGCACAACATCCACGCAGGAATCATTCGAAGCCTTCAACTCACATCCGCGAACGATACGCCGTCGAACGACCAGGTTCTACCGTCTACATACTCCTCATCGTCACCCACCCTCGCCTTCATCCGCGATCGAGAAGTCTTCCTCGCCTTCCCACACTCATTCACGAGGCTATTGGACGATTCAAGGCCATCTATCGACGATTTGCACTACAGGACACCTCTCACGAGCGATTTGCAAACCCTCCGGCCGCCATCGCACACCTCGTTCCTCGAGTCTCCCACGACGGCAATCGAGAAGCACACTGTCTGCTGTCGACACCAACGACTGATGACAGCCGTGGTCGGCTTCGATCGATCTCTTCGTCTTGCGACAAACCATTCCATCGAGTCGCGGCCGTCTTCGTCATGCGACTCAGGCCTAAGGATCAGTGAACTCACCTTTGTCCTCCCACACGTACAGCCAACTGGAGGCTCTTGCTAGATGATGACAGAAAGGCCTATCTCGATCACAACGCAGATCGCGACTCCATTCCAGGTGCCCCCGGCTTCGATAAATGAGAATTCCACGCTGCCCGAATCCGCTGACGAGGAGCCGTATACCATCAAATGTATCTGCGACTATTCCGACGACGACGGCAACACAATCTACTGCGAAAAATGCGACACTTGGCAGCACACGGAGTGTTTCTATCCAGGCCGTGTAGAGGACGCCGCGAGACCAGACTTCCATCACCTTTGCGCTGATTGTGAGCCCAGAAATCTCGATGCTCTCAGAAAGCATGCGATCGAAAGGAGGCAGAACAAGACAATCGACAATAGCGATAAGAGGACCAAGCGACCTCCCTCGAAAAGCCACAAAAAGAAGTCAAAGCCCTCGGAATTACAGGTCAATGGTTTTGCCGACCACGACATTCATAAAAATGGCAGCCCACAGGAACACCACCCGAAAAAGCCGAAAGGCCATCGATCGACTCAATCCGTCAGTTCACAAATGAAACGCAGCCCTCCTTCTACCGTACGTCCTCAATCGTACCCGCACGCACATCCTCCGAGTCCAGCCCAGAGTCCTCCAGATTTGCCTAGCAGCTTTCAGTTCCATGACTACTCTGCCAAGTTTCTCTCACTCTATGATTACGACCCTTCCTCATCTGCGGCCAATACAAATGCGACTCTAGCAGTGACCAACTCCATGTCACTCTGGCTTTCAGACCAAGGAAAGCTACGCGCTGACACTGGAGGGAAGCCAGAAGACGTCTACCAGCGATTGAAGGTCGGTTTGGATACACTGAGATGGCCCGATGTACAGGCGAAAGACAAGTACCTCGCGATGAACGATACCACTCTCCATTGGCGGTCTCTAACTCCCACCCCGCCCTCTCCGATTCAACGTGACAGCCCGATCATCGAGTTGAATGGTGTCGTCGGGTTCCAGGTAGAATACTGCCGAGTGCATCAAACTCACTGGCAGGACGCGCCACACCCCGAACCGTTCGTCTTCTTCCATCCACGTCTCCCTCTGTATATCGATACACGCCAGGAAGGTTCTCTCTCACGATATGTGCGACGCAGTTGCCGTGCGAACGCCTTCCTGGACACATACATCGCCGAAGAAACAGAGTATCATTTCTGGTTCATCAGCGAACGACAAATTGCTCCAGGGGAGCAGATCACCATTCCATGGGATTTCCGATTCCCTCCACACGTAAAGCCGCGACTTCTTCATCTCCTTAACTTGGGCGATGAAGATGGAGTAGACTTTGACAACGCGGAAGCTACGGATGAGGAGTACGAACAACTCAGCTCCGTCTTGCGTTTGGTTTTGTCCGATTATGGTGGTTGCGCTTGCGATCTCGGAGATAATTGCTCCTTTGCACGCTTTCATCGAGACTTCCAAGCACGGTCACACCTTCAGACCAATGGCACAAAGTCCAAAAAAGCTCGCAAAGTCAAACCGACCCATGTTTCTCCAACCAGTACGGGACACGCTACCAACAGCCGTGCAGCTAGTGAGGGACAGGGCGACACTTACGATGAAGACGATACTCGATCGGCCTCGGGGTCGATTCGAAGCAAACCTCAAAGTCGCGACATGACGCCTTCCCATGGCTTGACTGAGACCAATGGCATTCTTACAGAACCTACCGATCGCGAGAAGCGAAAGCTGGCAATGTTAGAGGACTCATTCAGAAAGATGGAACAAGGACAGCCTCCTCGAAAGAAGAAACGAGCTTCTGATGGGTCCAATGTAACGGTCCCCATACATGCACCACCCCCGAACTCGAAGTCACGGCAAAAGTCTGTTGCTCGAAACTCAATATCTCAAGCTGGAGCTCCTACAACGAATGGTCATCGAGCCCGCCAATACGCAGATGCGAGTACATCAAGAAGGCAGTCTGGATCACCATCCAGTGCAGTGTCTCCCACGGGCGCTATTCCCTCCCCGGGCATTTACACTTCTCGCAACGACTCGGTCACACAACAGTCGCGTCAAGCCTCGACAAGTCCCAGAGCCGCCTACACCGACTCGTCCACACAGACAGACGAGGTGGAAAATGCCTGGTGGACCAAACCACGACAAAATACAAAACGAACGATAGTGCCACTAGCGAAACGACTTCTGCAGAACAGACGCAGAATTACAGAGCAGCGAGCTATGCACCAGGCTCGACTGGGATCTTTCGGTGGTGAGCAGAATGGACAACTATCGCCGGCAGTGCCCATGGACGTAGATAATTCAGCACATAGCGAGCTGTTCGAAACGCAGTCACCAACAGAAGCCAAGGGACGAAATGCTAGCATTTCCTCATCTACGCCATCTCTAGACATTCCCGCGGATATCAACATGCTGGATGCACCAATTGTTACCGTCAGTACTCAGATCAAGCCACCACCACCACCATGGCCCAGCCAGATAACGGTTCCCTTGTCGAAATCTCCCTCGCCCTCTCACCGATCGCCTGACTTGCAACTTCAGCTCCCACCAACCCCTAGCTTTATAAGTCCTACCATCTCGGGACCTCTGTCAGCATCTGCCACGCCTTCGTCCGCCAGTACCTTCTTCATGCAGTCTCCTTTTGGACCGGCTATTGCAGGACCTTCGGTCAATGGGTTGGGACAACATGCTAGCCCTGTCAAAACCACTAAGAAGCTCAGCTTAAGCGATTACAAGGCTGCCAGGATGAAGAAATCCGATTCATCCAGTGCCAGCAAGCCAATCTCTGGAGGCAGTCCAACTGTCACACCTGCCGCCCTAAAGCCGTCTTTATCGACAATTGAGGAGGCAAAGGCTCATGGGTTATTGGAGGAGTCTGCGATTGTTCACTCTCCAATAGTAGAAAGGACAACGAATCCTCTCGCATCGGTGGCTGGTCCGATCTCCGAAGCATCTCCAAAGGAATAATTCTTTTTCTGCTGCCGTGGAAGCTGGTGGCACGTTGTAATATATTAGATTCGCTCAGCGCTTTTTGCTGTTCGCAATGTCTTAATTTCTTTTCTGGTTTGAGCGATTCGGGCGGGCGGTTATTGGTCAAAAGGCAGGCTTGGGATATAGGCGTACTGGCGACCACCTTCAGAGGCAAGGCATTTGCTTCCATTGCTGGAAGATCCGTTGCTCTCCATGTGTTGAACAGAGGAAACCATGTTGTATCAGTATTTTACGAAGAAGCCTCAACGGCACATTTCAAAATTCAGACCCGGTGAATTGTACCTAAGCCATGCGTGCTCAAAACATTTGTTCAACGTTTAGTTGTACAATTATAAAATCAATGAAACTTGTGGGTTACGTACAGAAATCTCGGGCACCAAGCTGATACACTATGCTGTGGCTATACGCCTGGCGAGGCCTGGCAGGGATGTGGATATATATATATATATCATCGCTGGTCTCGCCAAACACATTGTCATCGTATCCTTGCAGGGTACGAGTATGAAAAGAAACAGTGCCTTACGAAACTTAGAGAGAACTCCGGAACACAAGCTACTGTTGAACTAAAAATATGTTTGATTCAACATCTTAATTGTCTTATACCTTCACCCCCAATGCTCGCCCGGTCATCAAATTATCAAATTCGAAGACCAGCCCAGCGAACTTATGTCTCACCAGCAGTCCGAGAAGACCGCAAACCAGCTGCAATCCGACAATATCTAGTACTAGCCTGTCTTCTCTCCTTGGCCCAAACCACACCAGCCATAAATTCAGAATTGTGAAATTCGAGGTTTCTGTGATCTGTCCCTCCTGATTGGTGGTGACTCGTAACATGTAGAGGCGATCCAGCGTTTTCAACACAAACGCAATGGATGGTGTTGGGGGCTTCTGCCAGACTGTCACTGAAGGTTCCATCAAGCCGGTTCGAGCATTGAAGCGAGGAAGGCGGTGACGTGGGCATGGCACAATCTTTGCCAGTTGGGGGATACTGTATACGAAATTTGCCAGCTGCGGAATCGTCAAGAGAAGGATTGTCTTTGAGAAATGGCCAAAAATTCCCACGACAGCGAATACCATACCGGCAAAATAGCAGTATGAATCACCCACGAAAACAGCAGCAGGAAACCAGTTGTGCCATGCCAGAGCCAGAGAGACACCTATGAAAGGCACGAGGGTATATATCGAAAACAAATGTGCTTCGATGGTGGGGTTGGGGTAGATTCCAGGGTTTGTGTCCGGCCAAAACAAGTAGAGGGAGTCGTTAAGAACCAAGAGAGATGCAATTGCCAAAGACTGAGCGACTTCGATCCCGTTAACGCCAGCCAGAATGTTGACACTGTTGGTCATGAATATTGCGATTCCAACCATGAACACATAGTAGAATCTTCCCAGGTCAACAGTTGCTCCGAGATACAGCTGCAGTGGAATAGGAATCACCGCTGTAGTTCCACCACCGCGAACAAAATACGCTGCTTGGGTCGGCAAGATGGCGAAAATGGGTACGAAGATTTTGTAGCGCCATCTTAAATCGAACACATCATCTCCTAAACCTAGGATTAAGGTGAAGGCAATCGATAAAAGGGAGCCATAGTAAGTCGTCAACTGTTGAAACGTCAGCAAGGCTATACTGGGTCCGCTCCCATATCTCGAGAACCGCTTTACCTCTGCGTGCGGAAATCTATAAAACACATCTGGGCTCGGCACAAGCTTCATGGTGGCATTGGCAGCCTCGTTCACCACAACCTGCTTGACATTCTTCTCCAGCAGATATGGACCAAAGCCCAGAAAAGCGAAGGATACCATCAGGAAGATCAGGCCACTGATGGCTCCCATTCCCTCTGGTATGACCTTCTTGTGTCTCTTGGACATGTCCTCGCCCGAAAGGCCGATCGCCTTGAAGGTAGGGCCAACCCATCTTATCAGGCAGAATGTAGCAGCGAAGCCGAGGGAGCTCAAAGCGACAAGGGCCAGCAGGGGCTCGCCATCGCTTTGAAGTGTATTGAAGATGACGGCGAGGGATGCTGTACATATAGCAAAGATGAACCAGGACTCTCCTGTCGCAAGCGGCGCCGGAGGTATCTCGTTCTTGCGCTTGAGTGGTCGCAGATTGATCATTGTTGTGGTCAGAAGATAAACGTGCGTATGTGTACAGTGGGAGATGCCATGGGGTTCGGCGGGAATATATACAGTATAGTATAGTATAGTATGGAGGCAGAGCACAGCTCGATGGAACGCAACGAGGCGAGGCTGAGATGAGAAGAACACGAATCTCGAAATACATTTAAGTGGGGTCTTGCCAAGCCAAACCACTCCGCTTTCGTGGCGGGAAGGGAACTAGTCTACTACAGCGTAAAAACATATCCGCATGTTTGTCCCGCTCTGTCGAACTCTCTCAATATATACCAGTGTGTGTGAGGATATATTCTATCGCGTTGCTCGCTGCAGTTTTATGGCCGCCGCCCCTTTTTCAGTGTTCGATGTCCCCGGTAAGGTCACCCGAGCCGCAAGGCGTACCTCTGGTAAGGTACAGGTAGGGAGGTAGAGAATCAGGCCGCTTCCTCTCTGAGACCACGCCCGTTGCCTCTCGGTATAGTGCTGGTGTGGCAGGGTTCTCTTAGGGAAATCTTATCTCATGCTCCGGGCTTTGGGCCTTCGAGTTTTCCATTACAGCATGTTCATTGTTTCACGATGCATCGGTCACGTCCAACCGGTGCTTCTAGAGGTCCTCGGCATGGTGTGCCTTGAAAACGCAGTCGGACAGGCGGCAGGCACCAGGATATAAGATTCCCCAGAAAGTTCTAGGTCGCTATGGCTACAAAGATATGTTATGTTGCATGAGTCGTCGAGTTTATCAGAAATTCGGGACTAGATGTCTGGCGCCGGCGCCATTGCAGAATGCTGCACTGCACTGCACGTACGAGTCTGGTCGGAGGCTAATACTCAAGCAACACCTCTCCCAAGAAACCATCTGATATCAGCGCATGCGAATCGAGCGAGGCATCCTCTGACGACCCCAACTGGCCCTGGCGGATTTAACCTTAGAGTTATCGTCCTAGCCGAGCTGCCCCAATTCGCTCCGACATGCGTTGTCAGTTGTCGGCAAAAGATACAAATTGGCTCGGGGATATTGTTACCGTCGGCGCCGCGCGAAGAGAGGTTCCTGGGGCACTCATAAGAGCGGGATGGCGCCGCCACCATGTCTTCAAGAATCAAGTCTCAAGACGAGGTTTGCCAGCAAAAGCAACAATGCTCTCGATTCAAGGATTTCTGTGGGCTGCGTTACTGGCCCACTCCGGTACGTTTTTGTTCTTCATCTGTATCTCCATTGACTTAAGAATGCAGTGTCATGCCAGGTCGTATCTGTCCCCTACTGTGACCCCTCGACCACAATATGTTATACATCTTACACAACACCGCTTGGAATTTCCTATCGGATTGCTGTCCCGGATACAGATGCCCCATCCGATGCTATTCTTCAGATTACTGCACCGAGAAGCATCGGGTGGGCTGGCTTTTCTTGGGGTGGAACGATGCCGTGGAAGTAGGTACTCGCTTATCCTAGAGCATAATCTTTTCCTCTTGAGAAATCTCATTCCCTCTCAAGACCATGCTCTAGAGAAGTAATACTGACTTCGAGATCTTCTACAGCCCTTTGTCGGTTGGAGTAAGCCCAACCGCCAACATGCAGATCCTTACCGAATACTGACTTGCCGTTGTGGTCCAATGGAACCGGCGCGGTCGTCTCATCACGACAGGCATTGTATAGTGCCCCCATCCTCTAGCATCCAACACTTACACGAATAGTGGGTTAAATCTGCCAGTGGGCTATGCTGGAGCAGAGTATACATATATGCAAGGAACGATAACAAATGCCACACATTGTAAGTTTCTGCTTCTCTTCTAAGTGTTCATGGATCAAGCCCCTATTGACTCTGCGCCCCCGCGCTCCAACCTCTATGGTCTTGTATACCAATCCCTAACTTCTGGCTCTAAGGGACCGTCAATGTCCGATGTCGAGGTTGTACGGCATGGAACGATAGCGATGGCACGTCCCTTTCTGTGCCAATGAACGGGACAACAACATTTGCGTACGCCTACGCCGCTGCTCCCCCCTGTATGTATAGAGTCCCACCTTAACTTCTACAATGTCCCAGGAGCCAGAGAGCTTCGGGGCCAGCCAAAGACTCAGCTGCGGAGTCCCTCGGCTTGCAAACCATCTGTGAAAATGTAAATTAATTTCATTGTAGTAAAGCCCGCTGACAATACTTCGGCTTTCAACGTCCACGATAACATTGGTAAATGGGTTCATGATATTAGGGGCGCTAAAAGCCCTCTGTTTGATTCGTGGGTTGCCAGCTATTTGATTGCGCCAGCTCCATCAACGTCCCAACCCGCAAGTACGATTACAGCATCATCCACAACCACAGTTATCATGACATCAACCAGCTCTACGTTGACAGCAACGTCGATGAGCTCCGGAGTTCCAACTTCTTGTCCTGGAGTTAGTGCGTCGCTCACTCCGGGACATCAAGTGGCGAGTGGTTGGAGAGCAGTTAAGGTAAAGGGTGGCATGGCAGCAGCTCGTGGGGTAATCTTCGACTCGGCAGGTCATCTTCTTGTGGTCGAGTACGTCTACCTCTGCCTTTTCTTTCATGAGATTTAAGAACCGAGATCCTGACGTATATTCCCGGGAGTGGTTTTATTTGCTCACTTCTCGCTTCCTGAGTAACGTGTAGAATCTCAAGCTAAGTTATCAATAGGAGTGGCAAGGGCATCACGGCTCACACACTGGATAGTAATGGCTGTATCTCATCGAGCAGAACCATTGTGTCGCAGGTACAGCTTATTTCCTTATCAAACTGCTACTTTTGTGTATACAGCTCCCACAGCTGGGAGTTGTCCTCGGTTGTGGCACATGTAGTGGCAGACTAGGCGTCTCCTAGATAGCTGTGAGCTAGCAAGAGCTGCCGCCTATGGTTTGGCAGGTATAGTGCTAACATTCTATGCAGCTCAATCTCAATCACGGCATTTCTTTGGATGCAAATTCAACAACGCTCTATGCAAGCTCAATGACAGTGGTTTGGGCCTGGACGTACGATCCTGTCGCTATTTCTGTGGTCGGATCAGCTAAGACAGTTATAAAGGGCATGTTCAATAGTGGCCATCCAACTCGGAGCCTCCTCTTCTCGCCAAGTAACCCGAATCACCTGCTTGTCTCCCATGGAGCCAGTGGGAACATCGACTACCCCGCGATCAATATCGACACTGGGCGGGCCATGATTAGGGTTTTTGATGTGAATACTATTCCGGACGGGGGGTATAACTACTCAATTGGTGGTTTCTTGTTGGCTTATGGTCTTCGAAATGCGGTCGGTCTTGCCTTCGATCACAATGATAAGTTCGTGGAACCCCTCCAAAACATATCACAGCTAATGTGTCTCCAGCCTCTGGGTTACTGAGAATGGATCTGACGAAATAACGAGAACAATTGCAAACGGTACAGCCGTCGACATTCACGGGGGTAAGTTGTAGATTCTTGAAGGTTTTTACATCCTCTTTTATGCTATTTCAAGTGCGAAGTGCTCTGGGGCATTGTTCCTAAGACCCACTTATTAGCTACTCTTGAACCTTTCTCGGATAAGCATACTGACTCCGAGATCTTGGTCAACAGATAACCCAGCAGAAGAACTCAATTTCATCGGAGACATATCACCCAAAAGCAGCTGGTTTGGCTTTCCGACATGCTGGTCTGTGTGGATGCCCGCAGCCATCAGTGACCGTGCTTTCAATGTTGGCGATCAATTTGTTCTCACTCCGAATGCGACGTTCGACGACTCTGCGTGCAGCAATGCCTCTATCCCAGCACGCTTGACCTTTCAAGCGCATTCCGCACCATTAGATACTCGATTCGACTCGTCCTTTTCGAATATGTATATTGCTTTCCATGGCTCGTGGAACAGGGATCCACCCACTGGCTACAAGGTTGTGGAGGTACCATTCCACAGAGGTCAAACAGGCGCCTATGGCCCTGTGGCATCAGCGAATAGCACTCAAGGCTACAGGGATATATGGTGGAATGCAAACGTCACGGAATGTAGTGCGACCAATTGCTTTAGACCTGCAGGTATAAGCTTTGACCAGTTAGGGAGGATGTACGTCACAAGTGATGGTACGTATCCCGAGCTCCCCTCTTTCTCCGTCCCTAACCTCCTACTCTCCAGCGTCTGGGGAAGGTGAAATGTGGTTGCTAGGTAAGATTTGAGGGATCTCAATCACGACACAAGCGCTTTGGAATCCCTACCCTTTTCTATCTCCGCTAGACTGACTGGTGGCGATGGGTTATCTTATTTTCTCTATGCATACTGGCACGTTTAATATCACATATCCGTGGCGAGGAAAAACTTCGTCCCTTAGCGTGTAGTTATCTTTGGCCTGGGGATGGCGATGGGCAATGTGCTATCGTTGGCTTTTCGTAGTGGAGGTTTGGTGAGACAAGACTCTTGCACTGTTTCTTAGCGCTTTTTGCGCCATTTGGCTCCAGCATGCGAGATGGACGTTCCAAAGACCTTGCGTTTTTTATGTTTCCTTGGTTACAGCCTTTTCGTTCAACTTAAGCCTTGTCTTGGCCGCTGTCAAATGCTTGATGATACACAAGTGATGCACACCTAGGTTGGGTGCCTTCTGGCTGTGCGGACGCATGGACGGATGCATGTTCGCGAAATAATACTACGCACTCCTCGTTCTACTTGACTTGGAGTGGTAACTCTGCATCTGGGATGTCAAGAACTCGGTTTTTGGTTGACCGCGCTTAGCCCCCTACAATTCCACGGGAACAATGGATGGTTCTGGTCGCTGTGGATAACATCGCCCAACAAGACTTCCCACGAGATCTTGTGAAGACAATGGTGCTCAAGCGAACCCCTGTATTTAGCGAGAGCCTTGGCGTACGCAGAAGTCCGAGATCGCACACGAAGGACCTCCAGGCTAATTGTGAAGTAGACTAAATATTGGGACATTCCAGTCATTTCCCCTTCGTACCATTGGATGCCCCAGAGCGTCCAGATGTCCAATGCTCTGGAATCCCACTGAAAATCGCTGTTTGTATATGTCTGATATTCTACAATAGCCGAGCTAGGTTCGCTCTAAGTTCATCTCCGTCTGCTCAAAACGTCCAACCCACGTCCATCTGCAACGGAAACTCCTCCGGGGAAGGGGCAGTTGTTTGAAGCGCTAATATTATATTTGATTGGTTGTCATTTTCAGGGCTTCGGGTTGATCAGATAGACCCATCTGCTCCCAACAAACTCTATGCACCTGCGCCGAAACCATATTTCCTAAGACGTCCTCAATCGTCTTCACGCACAGCTTCCGCATCCCTACTCCCCGCATAAATCTCCACCTTCCTTTGGATCGCACGCCCGACAACATGCGGCTCCAAGGACGGCCCATGCGACCGTACTGTCATTTCTCTCTGCTCATTGCGACAGTCTCATCAACTAGGCGACCAATGCGGAGGCCATCAAGAACGTTGTGAGCTGCATTCGAATCTGCCGTCAATACCGTCAGCGTTGCGTGCACAAAGCAGTCTGGTTATTCGGGGACATACGCAAATATATACCACCTTCGAATGCAATCGAAGCGTCCTTGCCAACATATGAATCCATCAAGACTCTCCCACCTGGGTGATGCTCAGCGAATTCTTGGACGTCATAAAGAAATCCATTTATGGCGATGAGTCTACGTGCGTCAGCAACTGCGGTCTGAAACTGATCCCATGTCATGCATGCAATCTCGGATTCACGGGGACCCCATTGCAAGTCTGCGTAGAGGCCCTCGAGCCACTTTTGTTGCTGTTGGTACTCTCCCTTGCGAATTATATCCTTTGAAAATGTCTTCAGCCCTGTGGCTAGTCTCGTCTTGTCCCAAGCCCATATGAACCACTTCGAAGGATCGTACTGTTTTCCAGAGCAGGTCCAAGTCAGCGATGCCCTTCTCACCTCGTTTTGCAAACTTGTATTTCGTACAACCCTAGCAGTACAGGGAGGTGCAAGGTCTTGTATCAATACTCACATGGTACCACCTAATGCCATTGCGATAGTCGGATGGAAACTCATGGTGAAAATTGTGATAACCTTCACCGAATGTCACCAACGCTGTGATCATGTGGTCTCGGGGCGAATTTCTGTCATCATATGGCTGGGACCCAAGCCAATGTGCTAAGGAGTTGACGCAGAATGTCGATTGCTGGAAAAAGAAGATGCGTAAAATGCCGGCATAAACAAACCCCCCTATCCAATCGCCCCAAAGGCCGGCAAGCACTACGGGATATCAGTATTTCGTTTACTCTTGGATGGAACTGGTGAGAATATTCAGTGAGTTTGGAAAGGGTTCGAGATCAAATGAAGATCATGCTTACAGCTTGGGAACACCAGACCCGCTATGAGCGCAATAATGGCGAAGTGTTCGTGTTGCCAGAGAACGACGTCGTTACCGTGTAGATCACACATTTCGATCTTTACTAGCTTGGTCTCGGGCTTCAGGAAGAGCCAGCCCACTATTCATAAGGTAATTGTGATCAGTAAGATGGCTTTGGAGGGCGAAGAGCCCAAGCAACGGGAGAAGCTGACTTTACGCCGGATCCCCTCACGAGGAGCCTGACTTCCAAACGCGCTCGGGATATGGGCTGGCTTGACCTACTATGAGCGTGCCAGAACCCTTTCGTCATGGAATAGGGATCTATGTCTGTGTCTACATATCGATGATGCACACGATGATTTCTGCACCAGTCTTTGATTGATCCTTGAAAACATGCGGCACCCGCTATGGCGAGATATGCCTGAAGGTGTGGTCCAGCGACGTAGGACCGATGAGACCACAGTCTGTGGTAACCTACTCATGGTCAATGGAAGATAGACAGCAAAGTCTGCGCCTGCTGACCTGCTGTGATGCCTACTATTGACGAGTTAGCATAAGAGTCGACATATAGCTAGGAGCCGAGAAGACCCCAAATAAACCACTTCGAGGGAACAACGACTCCTAAGTCTCCAACCATGAAGTAAGGGGCTGTCTTTGACGTACTGCCCGTCGTGAAGTAGTATATGATGGCCCACACTCTGGTCTCAGTTGTGAACGGTGTTTGAAATGCAAGTGATATACCCACAAGCGGCAACAGTACGACTGCGAATAAGTTGCGCACTTGAAGGTCTCTCAGAGAGGCAAACATGGTGTTGTGAGTCGTCTTCAGTTTGTCGGTGCCTCTTCGAAACGAGCATACTCGGGCTCGAGATCAACAAACACGTAAATACCGCAACAGCGCAAACACAACCTCAGAAAGACCGGCAAGCACAATACATTCGATTCAGTGGGGAGGTTCTTCCGCTTCTTGAGCCGCACCGGCCGCACCCTGCAGTGGGGACAAATATTGGAACAATTGGGAGGTAGCCATTGGTCAGATATAACAATGCAGCGTCGCATTTTCATGCCAGACCAACCACCCGTGCATATTTGACTGACTCGCCTGATAGTACCGAGTCTGCATTGGCTGGCGGGTGGTACCATAGAATTGACAAAGAGATAGCGAAGTTCTATCCCACTGATTGCTGATCCTGCAGGTTCAGGCCCTGCTGTACTCGAATGAAAACAGTATCCAGGTATGCTTCAGCTTATTGCACCTGATCGCCGTACACGAGCGAATCACCCCTCAATGTGTATCGGTGCCAGTGAACCAACTCCCCACCTTTGAACAGCGCTGCTCTGGACCTATTCACTCGTTCCATCAAGGTCCCATGCGAATGAGTGGTAGCTTCTGCTCGACTGGTCCGTCCTGGGAACCTCAAAGACTCGTGAAAATGGCACATCTTAGCTTTCTCACTGCTTCTGTGTCTCAAGCCGCAGATTCCATGATGTGTAACCTCTCTTCACTCCGACAAAATCTCAACGACACTTGCCGATGGCTGGTCTGTACTAAGCTCCAGGGCATTACGTCTGGTCGACTGGTGGTGATAGAGCCAGGACACAGTGTCCTTGAGTATAAAGGGACGGAGGGGAGTCTAGATGTAGAAATCAGAGTACTGGAGAGCTCTTTTTGGCTACGTGTCTGTAAGCAGGAGATCTTTTGTTATACCTCTCAATCCCCTTTCCCATACCCTCCTATCAAGGGTTTCACCATTTCACCTGTTCCTTCTGAGACGATACATGATACTAACTCCTGTAGTGGTGAATGGGGCCATGGTAAGTCCCGCGTTGTACTTTCTATAGCACCTGTTAATGAGCTCAAGGGACTTGCAGAAGCATATATGGATGGGAGCATCCAAGTTCAGAGTCTGGCAGATCTCTTAGAGGTGGCACTTTTTCCTTCTCACAAAGGTTCCTGCATACTTATTAGACTCCAGCTTTTTATTCTAAATCGCGAGGTCTCGGCAGATTACAGCACAATACCCTCCATTGCTCTCTCCGTAGTATCGGGGTTTCTTCGTGCGAGGAACACCTTATCCGTATCACTTGCGAATGTTTCCGCTCATTATGACCTCTCGAACGAGATATTTGCCGCTTTCCTCTCGGATGATATGACTTATTCATGTCCGATCTGGCCTGAGTCCCACGGAACTACGACGTCCCAAACACCTTCCAGTCTGCTCCAAAGCGCTCAGCTTCACAAGCTCAACAGAGTCATAACACAAGCTCGAATCAAGAAGCATGATCATGTACTAGAGATTGGGACAGGGTGGGGGAGCTTTGCAATAGAAGCAGTTCGCCAGACAGGGTGCACAGTTACGAGCCTCACCCTGTCCGTTGAGCAGAAAGAAGAGGCGGAAGCGAGAATCGAAGCTGCAGGATATGCTAATAAGATCAAGGTCCTGCTTATGGACTACCGGCAGATGTCTCCAGAACAGAACAAATTCGACAAAGTGGTATCGATTGAGATGATGGAGCATGTTGGTCGAGAGCATCTTGCCGCTTACTTCGGGTGTGTCTCGAGACTGCTTGATGAGAAGCATGGTATAGCCGTGTTCCAAACCAGTACAATGCCTGATCAGGTGAGTAGTGCCATCCATTCTGCTATAAAGCAGCACATCTAACAGCGATAGCGATATGAAAGTTACTGTAGAGGTACAGAGTAAGTACACCATGTCCACAACGCTGCCACAGGACTAATCGGTGGCTTAGTTTCGTTCGAAAGCATGTCAGTAATGTTCCGAATGTTGTATGTAATGATACTCAATCTTAAGCATAGATTTTCCCGGGGGCCAATGTCCCCAGTGTGACACAGGTTGTTGCCTCACTCTATAAAGGATCTTCTGGGAGCCTAGTGTTAGACAGGTTGGAGAACATTGGTGGCCACTATGTTAAGGCGCTTCAAATTTGGCGAGATAATTTTGTTTGCAACTTCGACAATAGGATTCGACCAGAACTCTATAAACACTACCCTGGAATGAGTTTGCAGGAGCTGCAGAGCTTTAAGAATAAGTGGGTATATTACTTCTGCTATGTAGAAGCTGGGTTCAAGACAAAGACGCTAGGCGTAGTAATGTTTACCATTGGAAGAGAAAGAAATATTCAAATGTTAGATAAATAGAAATCTTAAATATAAGAGTACTTTTTCTCCAGAAAAAAAAACTCTTATACCCGCAGGCCGCCTTCTGCATCCCTCTCTACTCCTGCAACGACAACAACCCTTCAATTACAATGCACTTCTCCCTAGACCATTAACTCCAGTCAGAATTCTGTCAAGATGGATATATCTCAAATGTGAGTGCCGTCGACCCGAATCAAACATAGGATAGGCCAAACGCTCATCATCACAGGGAACAGCTGTTGTCCGATCAGTGGAGGTCTGCCGGAAGTTCTGGTTGCGACCAGCTCGAATGCGATGATTTACGACAAGTCATCGATTTCAGGACTTGGGAAGACGTGCAGGTCCAAATTCAATCAATTCAAAACGACCCATCAATCCACCAGGAATTTGCCATGCTTGCGCACGGTCTCTTGAAACTAAAAACCTCTACGGACAACTGGATGCGGCAGGCTTCTTCGAGAATTGACACATCCGTACTCGGGGGACTTCTTAGGGTTATCCTCAAGGTCTGCCATCCCTTAAGCTTCTAGGCAGCGAGATGAACTAAACAGTATTTCAGGTTGTGCCGGAGACAGGCGCCGCCTCAAATGTTATTCGAATGCTGCGCCAGAATTGCCACAAGATCGATATTCTCAACAATCATCTCACCGAGGCAAATAAATCTACAGCAGAACTGAAAGAGTGCTGTGTGGAGATTGGTATTACGTTTCTCTCCTTCCTATTTTCTGTTGTCAAATTCATGCGAAACGATATTACATACACAACCCATCTTAGGTGATGAGCTGTGCATCAGAGAAATAACAAATCGTTAACGCTCAACCTCCTAGGAACTTCACTTGAAATCGAGTGGGCGCCTTTAGAGCAGCAGCTCTCGTCGACTTCTCGTCGAATTGACGAGGTACTGTCTCGGATTGAGATGCTCTCCAGATTCGCAGAGCAATCGAGCCAGGCAAGCCGAACTTCCTCGGTCCAGGAACAGCCCCTACCATCGCCTAGCTTGAAACAACTCTCTCTGTTGGACGAGCAGGCAAAACTGCCTTGTGTGGTCCTCCTAGCCATCAGAACATCACGATACTTTGATCGTGTTGATATCAGGCAGAAGATCGAGGTGTAGTTCAATTGAGGTCGGCACGGAACAGTTATTTCGATCTCTGGCGATCCACGGTCTTGGAGGTGTTGGCAAAAGCGTAGTGGCTCTGAGATGTGCCGAGAATAAGCTGCGAAAAGGTGAGCTAGATGCACTGTTCTGGGTGCATAGTGAGAAGCTTGTCTCTATTAAGCAGAGCTTCACGGACATTGCCCTTCGTCTCAAATTGCCAGACGCGCGACAGGGTGATCACGACGAGAATCTTGCTCTCGTACTCAACTGGCTTCAACAAATTCGTAGGTCATCCTTTTCTAACATTCCAACCTGTCTAGTTGATATCAAATTAGGTTGTCGCTGGCTTGTTATTGTCGAAAACATCGATTATATAAGCAAAATAATCGATATTCCCTTAAATATTCGAAACAAGTCTAAAAACTTATTTAATCGACTTAACTCTCGAATTATAGAGTTAGTAACTCTATAGAATTAAAAGTCGATTAAAATTAATAACTACTTTAATAATTTAACGCTTAGGTCTATAATTTTAATTAAGGACTAGTATACTAGTACTTAATAATAACTTCTAAGTTAGGTTAGATCTTATTATATAATCTCGCTTAGAAAATTTTAGAATAATCTAGTCGAAAATATAAGTTTTTAGTTATTTTAGAAATTTATAACTATAAGTAGAATTTATAGTATATTATATAATTAAGTATATAATACTTTATATAATATATTTTTTTAATTTATAATTAATAGAAGTTTCGAGAATAATTAATTTCTATATTTAAGTATACTTTAGTTTTTAGTTAAATTAATAAGTATTAAATATATAAGTTAAAT